>JAKJHU010002674.1:0-29221 GCA_022316685.1 Progne subis subis | reverse complement strand
TTCAGCCATTCTAAGTACCCCACAGATCCAGCATTTGGATAATCCTAATTCTGTAGCAATTTCTTGCATCAATATACAAAAAGGTTCTTAGTGAGGTTGTCAAATCCCAGTCACTATACTGCTGCTTTAATTGTTCATACAGCTTATCCATTCCTTTAATTCTTTCCCTATGGCTTTTTTCATCTTTGTTTGTTTCTTTTAGTTTTCTTCTTTTTTCCTTAGTGCCATGCCTCCTATACCTATACTTGGATCATTCCATTCTCACCTTTCTCAACAACAAAAAAGTTTTCATATTGAGGACAAATTTGATCACTATAAGGACAAGGAGCTCATCAATTAAATCCTAAATTTTTCCCTACCCAATAAATTTTTCTCTTTTAACACAACATCTATAAAATTGCTGCGCTCGTAGCAGGCAGCACTAACATGTGGATGTGCTGAACAAAATTCCATCTTTCCTTGACCCACATGGACTTCTTGCATTTATTACAGGGATCAACATTATTGGGACTTTGTTTTGGCATCGATTGTTCTCTCATTGCGCTCTTGTGCTGCTTGTTTTATTATTGTTTGTTCCTGCATTGCTCATTCCCTTCTCGTCATGGACTCTGTCCCAGAGTGGCTCCATAGTGTTTGGGCCAATTGCCAAGGGCATAACGACAAACCCAATGAAAATAATCTTTCAGGAGTTTTGACTTTCTACGTCCTCAGGCCCTTTGGGTTGCAGCCAAGTGGCCAAGATGTCAGGATTCTTGTCAGCAAGTTTATATCCTGGGATCTAGTCACTGGTGCCTTTGGTCTCACTGGTACCCTTGGTCTCATGTTTGTTTCAAGATGGCACAGATTACTCACAGTTCTCGCAAGCACTGCCCTCTCTCTCTCTCTCTCTGGTTAGTCCAGCTACTTCTTCTTTTAATTCGTAACCACCAAAGCTCTGGAGATGTGCCAACCACAATAAGATTTGCTTTTTTCACTACTTCAGTTAACAACCTTAATTTGTTGGTAGATTTTGCTCCAGTGTTGGAGATTATTATTAAGTCTTCATCGCCACCAATAGGCACATTCACAATGCCAATTCATGCAAGAAATGTGTCTATAGCGTGGCACACAAATTCCTTCTCCACAGAAACTGTTAATGATGATACAGGGGTCTATAATACTATGAATCATTTCCTCTCTCACCTGCTCAAAAGCTAATATTGTAAAAACTCCTTGGTCTAAATTTTCTATTCATTGAACCACTGCATAAAAGGTTCCATCTTCATATCTCAAAGGTGTTAAAAAAAAATCACTGAAAAAGCTTTTTAAAGTAAACTGTTCACGCATGCAATCCAAGCAAGTTAAACAAATCAATTGTTTCTTCTGCTCTTGTTATTCTCCACCACAAATTAAGGCAAAGCGCACAAATAACACAAACCCATGGGCGACACTCTAAGCCATGCTTAGTACACTCCCAGTGTGTTACTTGTTCTTAGACACTTTTAGTAACAGGTGTTTCCAGTCTCTTTTTCTGGAATTGTCGTTCCTCAATGAAATCTGCTAGTGTTAGTAACTGAGGGCCTCTTAAAAGATTTTCAATCAGTTCAGGCTGTTCCCATTGATCAAGGAAGTGCCTGATCCCTTCCCATTGCCATTGTTCTGCCTCCAAACTCAATGGAGTTGCTGTTGACAGCCAATCCAGAATGCCTAATTTTTTCTAATAAATTAAAGTATGTCGCAATTACAAAATCACAAACCTTTAATCATTAACTATCAAGGAGTTTTATAACCTGAACAGGTTTAGCAAGACAATTTATCTTTTTCTGTTGTTTCTGGGAATCCTACTGTATCCACATCTTACTTTATTACCATTTGTTGTTCCTGCAGTGTTCTCAAAGCCACTAATTGTTCAATGTGATACGCTAAATAAATCAATGCTCTTTGTACTTGATCTTCTATTATATAAGTATCAGTGTTGATCTGTGCTAAAACCCAATTGTTGATTCTAAAGTCTCACTCTACTCTATTAAAACATCATACACAATGAATCATAAAGCTGCATCTCTTTGGTCCCAAGGCACAGTTGTTCTGTGCCAATGTCTTTGTCTCAGCCACTTCATGGTCACTGCTTTACACCACTCACACTGATGACCGTGTTTGCAGCAACCTTGCTGAAACATGGAAACTTCTCTCTGCGGGATGGCAGCTTCTGACCTTTCTGTACTAAGGATATCTTGAATATCCTGGGGCTGGGTTATTCTTTCAATATGTGGGTGGCACACCAATTGTATTGCAGCATTATGTGAAATCCACAGCCGAAAATGATTTTCCATATGAGCTATAGCCTCTGGGCACCAAAGACTTTCTTCAGCCATGTGCGGATTAATTACGGTTTTATTTAGAACTGTATTTTGGACCTCAATAAACGGTTTAATCAAATTTATGTCTTTTTTCATTTTTAATTTCAGGTCTCCTGGTGTCAAAATAATTTTCCAGTCTTTATTGGGTATAGGTCCTTTTACCCTTGAAGCATGAGTCTTGCCTTTTTCTGCTGTTCAAACTGTGGTTTCGTCAGGGAGAATCCATTGTCCCTCTTTTAGAGTTGCTCCTAGGTTTTTCATGCCTTCTACTTCTGCTAAAGTAAAGTATGGTGTTTGTTTTTGTGTTCCTGCTTCCTGAAAAGTCATAATTACATTGCTGTTTTCCCTCAGGGAATCTTTCTTAGCTTCATCATCAGCCAAATTGTTTCTTCTGGTTTTAATGTCTCTCCCCCTCTGGTGGCCTTTCACCTGAACCACTGTTATCTTTTTTGGACTCTTCAAAGTTTTAAGAATTTGAATTATCAATCCTTGGTGCACTAATCCTTTTCTTTGAGTGTTTATAAGTTCCCTTTCTTTCCAAATTTTTCTAAATGTGTGCACTACCCCAAAGGCATATTTTGAGTTGGTGTATATGGTCCCTTCTCGTTCCTTTAATAACAGCAATGCAGAGAATAATGTACAGAGTTCACAGGCTTGTGCTGACCAGGACGGGCTAAGGGGACCAGATTCTTTTACTTCCAGTTTTTCTCCATGAATTATGGCATACCCAGATTTCCTTCTTCCGTCTACCACTTAAGATCATCCATCTATAAACAATTTTTCTCCTGTTTTTAATTCTTGTTCTCTCAAATCTGGGCATATTTTTGTTTGCAACTCTATGACCTCTGTGCAATCATGCATTATTCATGTATTAATTGTGTGTTAATCATGTATTAAATCAAGAGAGCCTCATATTTTAATATTCTGCTATGAGTTAACCATTTTTCAGCCTTTTTAGCAAGGATTCCCCTAATATTGTGGGGGATGTACACTTCCAGTGGTGCCCCAAAGGTTTCTTTTCAGGCTTCTTCTACTAACACAGCAGTGACTACCAGAGCTTGCAGGCATGTTGGCCAACTCTTACTAACTGGATCCAATCATTTGGAGTAATATCCTACTGGCTTTTAGCTTCCTGCCCAATCTTGAGTCAATACTTCATAAGCTGTTTGATCAACTGTATTAACAAATAATTGAAAAGGCTTGTCTAAATTGGGAGGACTCAGTACAGGAGCTTGCAGTAGGGCTTCTTTAACTTGCTCAAAATTTTCCTGATCCCTTTCATCCCATTTCAAGTGATTGGTAGTTAATTTCTGATGTAGAAATTTTACTTTTGTACTAAACCCTTCTATCTCTTGCCTACAATAACCCAAGGGACTCAAAATCTGCTTTATTTGTCTTTTAGACTTTGAGGGTCCCATGTTCAATATTCCTGGAACCCTTTCAGGGTCTAGCTTTTTCTTTTGCTTACTAATCCAATGACCTAAATATCACACTTCTGACTCTACAAACTGCAATTTTGATTTTGATATCTTCAGCCCGTTTTCTCCCAGAAAATTTAGAAGTTAATAGTACCCTTTCTAGTTTCCTCTTCAGTTTCTCTTGCTACTAACAGACCATCTACATACTGTAGCAGCTTAATTCCTTTGGGTAACTCAAAGGACTTCCAAAGATTTTCTAACGCCCTCCCAAAAAGTTTCAGTGCCTCTGTAAAACCTTGCGGTAGCACAGTTCACCTTAATTGCTCTCTCCTACCTGTATCTGGGTCCTCCCACTCAAAGGCAATCCCTACTGCCCTCATCCAGAGGACAAGTTCAAAAGGCATCCTTTAAATCCACGACACTGTACCAAATGTAATTAGGAGGTATCTGGCTTAGCTACTCCTGGACAGCGGGTAATGGTTCTTTGATTTACCGCTCTGAGATCCTGGACTAGTCGTTAGCTACCATCAGGCTTCTTTACCGGCAGGATGGGGGTATGATGTGGTGACACACAGGACTCCAACACCCCCTGATGTACTCAATTCTCAACGACCGGTTTCAATCCCTTCCGACCTTCCAGTGATATCGGATATTGTTTTACTCCAGTGGGGATTTCTGGGTTCTGTATTTCAACACTAACAGGCTGAATGTTGAATTTTCCTTCCTCACCAGTATACCACACAGTGTTGCTAATCTCCAAATTATCCTCTTCAGTTAAAGAACGGATTTTAAGTTTTCCTTCACAGGGTGTTATTTTAATCCCCAAGGTTATTATTAAGTCCCTTCCTAATAAATTTTTATCAGCCTCTGATAGTAATAACAAATCATTCAGTCCAAATTTTTTATCCAATTCAATCTGCACTCTTTTAATTACAGGAACCTGAAAAACTTCTCCATTATATTCCAAATTACTGGGACACATTCATAACTTACTTCACATCATTGTGGTAGTTTTCTTAACTGTGGACCTAGTAGCTTCTGTGTCCACCAAAAATGTGATTTCTTACTCTTGAAGACCTATTTTCAGTTTTATCAAGGGCCCTTCTAGGTGTTCAGTCCTCATTAAACAGAGCCCCTGACCCCCCTAGTCTTCTTGAAACATTTTCTCATCTTGCTGCCTCTTTCTACAGAATTTCTGTAGATGTCCCTTTTTGTGGCAATAAAAACAAGTGGGTCCTGTACCCCTGGAGGTAGGACAAGAAGTTTGTAAGTGTCCTTTCTTGTGACAGGAGAAAACACGTGGATCTCATATCCCCAGAGGTGGGACCTGCCTTTTTCTGTTGTTTGTTCTTTCCTGAGCGCTTCTCTGTATTCATGGTTGTCTGTGTTTCCTTGACTGCTGCCATTAAAATCTGTGGTTTTGTCTTTTGCCTCTCCTCATCTGTTCTCACATACACTTTCTGTGCTTCTCTGAACAATCCCTGAAGCCCTCTATCCTGCCATTTTTCTACTTTTTCCAGCTTCTTCCCGATGTGCCCCCAGGCCTTAGCTACAAATTGTGTTTTCAAAAGGACCTTTCCTGCTGCAGTGTCGGGGTCTACACCTGAATATAACTGCAAGGCTTTTCTTAGTCTTTCTAACCAGTCTGCCAGGGGTTCATCCTTCCCTTGGTGCTCACTTAGAGCTTTCCCTATATTCTGCCCCTTGGGCACTGTTTCCCGGATTCCTCGGATAATCATCCAGCAGAGACCACTCCTATTCTGCCTGTGTCTTTCATTCTGATTATTCCAACCTGGATCTTG
The DNA here is from genome assembly GCA_022316685.1 of Progne subis subis. Classification (NCBI taxonomy): domain Eukaryota; kingdom Metazoa; phylum Chordata; class Aves; order Passeriformes; family Hirundinidae; genus Progne; species Progne subis. The sequence continues at coordinate 23,662 of JAKJHU010002674.1, read as the reverse complement.
CATAGGCCATTTCTGATCCCCCTGGTCTGGCTCCTGACATTCTCTATCCCAAACCCTCATTCCTGAATGTCTAATCATTTCTCTTTCTTCCATGGTAAACAAGATTCCTAAGATAGACTGCAGTTCCACCCAGGTGTATATATTCAGCCCAAGAACTGATCTAATCTCTCTGCCACTCCAAGAGGATCCTCTAGCAGCCTGCCCATCTCCTTCTTAAACTCCCTAACATCCTCTGTGTTCAGGGGAACACTCACATCACCAATAGGTCTCTGTTCTGGGTTTGCCATTGGAACTTTTCTAAGTGGGTGTAGTCCATCTTCCATTTTTGCTTCCCCTTCCCCATCATCACTTCTCCCTGTCCCCCACCTCTAGTTCTATGTGCTACTTGCCCCTCCTGAATAGGGGGTGTGTTTGCATTTACAGGAGGACCCTCGGGGACTTTGGGTTGAACGGGCTGATTAGGTTGCCTATAAGGGGGTGAGAGGTGATCTAATGGATCCTAGGGCTCGTGTCTGTCTTTTTTGGCTGCTTGCCCTCTGGTTTGTAAACAGATGACCTTGGCTTCCCTGCCTTTGAGTTACAAATTCACCCTTTCTCCTGGGAAGCCACAGAGCAGCATAGTTGCTTTCTTCCTGATTAAAAGGTTCTTTTGAATTCAGATACAAATTCAAATCCTGGCAAATCCAATCTTCAAACGATCCAGACTTTGCCCAGTATGAGTTATCTTTCCAGATAATTTCCTTTGTCCATTCAAACATACAATAATTTATCATTTACTGCTTGCTTTTTCCTCTTTGGGATTCCCATGCATCCCAGTATCGTAACATCATCCCCAGTGGACTGTCCTGAGGGATGCTCCCCTTCTGAGAACCCCCTCACTGTTCCCAGGTATACCAGGCTTTTGTGAATTTCCTTCGTAATTCACAGCTCCTGGGTCTAAGGAGTTACTTTTCCTTGGACCCATTTTTGGCGGCTACAAATCAAGAAACCTCTGGTACCAGGAGAATCTTGGTCTCCCTCACTCACTTCATGGTTCAATCCTCTCACTTATTATTCTGTTGCACTGTCTTGTCTTTTGCCAACTGTTTGCCTCATGCCTAATTCCAATCTTTCTCCCAATCTCCCTTCCCTGACTATATCCTTCTAGCCACTTCCCCTTGCAATCACTCTTAGTCTCATACTAAAGTTACCAACCATTTACTTCTCAAAGAAAACGGAGCTTGACTCAATTGCTCCCCTCCTTATTCACCTCGCTCAGTGATCAGATCGCTCCCTTCTCCTCGAGGGACCTTCCCCTGGGTTCTCAGGCCAGGACCGTTCCTCCCAGTCCCTCCCAAGGAACCACACTCATTCTCTCTTTTCACTTCCCTCCTTCCCGGCCGGTCTCCTCACAGAGGAGCTGAAACCGCGGTACTGGGAGGTTCACACTCGCTTAAGGGGTCTGGGCTACCAGCGCCCATTTTAGATATTCTACACACACACAAATGTACAGCCATGTCCCTGACCGACTCCGTGGTACTTACACAGTCCATTTTCCCACACCGTTCTTGTGCACAAGACGTTTTACCAGGCACCTTTACCTTTAGCTGGTATCCAATGGCAGCCTTTATGTGTGCCCCCTATTGCTGGCTTCTTTTGCTTATGCGTTTACGTAATTGGAACTCCTCCAAGGGAGCCTGGCTTAACCTTGGGACCACCTTAAAAGTGCTGGTGGGGAACTCCTTCCTGAGACTAGCCATCCTTCTCCAGGCTGGAGTTCCCAGGTTTCAGCACCAAATTATTATAAATGAAGCTCTATATGTCTAATTTAATAAGCAACAAAATTGAATTTAGCAGCAATGCAATTTTATTTAAGTAGCATTTTATAATCAAACATATACAAAATTTTGGCAGTCATTACTTAAAGATAAGTAATGTTCGGATAAAGCATAAGCAAAAATGACCGAGGTGCAGAGGGGGGAGTTTCTCACCCTACCTCATGTACAAAACAAAGTAATCCAACTTAAACTTATATATTGTATGCTAATACATAATCATTAATATTTCTTGTAAATCTCGTTCTATTTTCAATTTGTAAAATCTATGTCGCTATACTACATAGCACATGCTCCACTTGTTGTTACGGGGTCTTCTTGGCTTTTTGGTCATCTTCTTCAGATGAAGGCTCATAATCTTCCTCTCGTCCTCTGAATAACCTCACTGGCTGCACGTGCGCTTTAAGTTTTGTGTTATACATAACTAAGCACTACATTCCAAAAAGTAATTATTTCATGGATCAAACCACCACCAAACTCCCTGCCTTGGAATAGTCACAACTTTGTCCATCTCAAGGCCAGTTCTATCTTAAGACATCCTGTATCCCATATCTCTGCAAAGGGCCCATCTCCCTACCTTGGAGTAGTCCCAGCTTTGGCCAATCCAGCTTTGAGACTCTTGCTTATCTCAAACTGCATCCTGTATCTTATTTTCTCATGTAGCACCTGCCAGGGGCACATCTGCTTTGTAACACTAATCACATCTACTTTTTCCTTTACTGTTTCATGACAAGTATTTTCTAAAATATATATATTTAAAATATTGATATGATTACAATTAGCATGAATCATTTTCATTTAGTACATATTTATAGTTTGAGATCAGCAATGTCCGATTGATATTGATCCTCAGCACATTAAATGCAAACTAATTAAATATGAAAATCAAGACCCTTCATGGCTGACAATCAATCAGACTTTGTCCCCACCCCCTGCCCACCATTTCCCTCATCCAACCACTGGCACTCCTATGGATCAGGGACAGTGTGGGCAGCAGGAGCAGGGCAGTGATTTCTTCCCCTGTGCTCAGCACTGGTTTGGGCAGCACCTCGAGTGCAGTGTCCAGTACTGGACCCCCAAACTAAGGAAGGCCATGGAGGGGCTGGAGCGTGTCCAGAGAAGGGCAACAAGGCTGGTGAGGGGTCTGGAACACAAATCCTGTGAGGAGGGGTCCAAGGTTGGACTTGATGATGTCCAAGGTCTTTTCCAACCTGGCTGATTCTGTGATTCTCTGAAACCACCCTTGCAGCAGTTGCAGGATGAGCCCTGGGCCTCCTCTCCAGAAGCTCCAGCAGCTCAGCTCCCTCAGCTTCTCCTCACAGCCCCAAAGCCCATCCTGTCAGTCCTGCAGAGCCTCTGCAGCTCCTCTTCCTTGCTCAGAACAGGGAGCCCCACAGCCAGACACAGCAGCCCAGATGTGCCTCCCTGGCCTGTGGTGCCTCTGGCAAGGGAGCAGCACGAGGCACTGCAGGAGCCTGCAGACAATTCCTGAAGCACTTGCTCTCCAAGGGACGTTCCCATGGTCCCGGGAACTCAGGAACTAAAATGGGGAATGGGGCCAGAGAGGAAAGGGCAACCAGGGCTGGGCTGTTTGCAGGGGAGGAAAAGGAGGCGGGTAATAGGAAGAAATTTGTAGCAGGAAGGGGAAAGAAAGCCAAAGTGAAGCAAAGGAAATGCTAAGAGCAGTTTGGGGGTGGCTGCCAGGCAGCCCTGGCTCTGAGCAGCAATGTCTGCAGTAGCACAGGAAACTCACAGCTCATGGGAACAAACTTTCTGGATGACTTCAGAGGCCACCACAACCCTGAAGTGGTTTCCCTGCTGTCCCCCAGCCCTTCCTGGCCCCAGGGCTGATGGCATTTGTGCTCACTCAGGTTCATCTCCCACACCAACACCATGGGGGTGCTGACGCCTGCTCTGGGCAGTGCAAACAGGGGCTCCTGAGCCAGTGCTGCCGTGTCTGTGCCTGCAAGGATGCGGCACCTGTGTGAGCTGGGGGAGAGGCCAGGGCTGCAGAGGGGGGATGTTGTTGGCAGGTGCATGAGGACGCTCTGGGATGCTGCCTTGGGGTGTCCAGCGCAGTGGAGATGGATCAGCCCCTGCTCTGCTGCTCCTTCCCGTCTCCCCCAGGGACCTTGCAGAGCCCCAGCCATGCTGTTTGCCCCCAGCTTGCCCATGGCCACCCTGGGGCTGCTCACGGGGCTTTTCTCTGCTGAGCATTGGCCTGGGCGTGTTCTGGAGAGAGCCTGGGCAAGGAGCCTGGAGCCCCCAGGCCCTGCCCTGAGGCGTCAGCGCTGCCCCAGCAGTGCCCATGGTCTGTCCCTGCTGCAGCCCCGGCACTGCCACCCCCAGCACTGTGCCCGGCCCCGAGAGCACTCAGGCCCTACAGCAACACCAGGGCCAGGAGGGCAGCGGGGCAGGGGCACGGGAGCAGCACTGGCAACACCAAGTGCTGCTGCTCCTGGGCACAGCTGCTGTGCCAGCACTGATCTGCCCCAGCTCTGCACACAGACATTGCTGCTGCAGCTCCAGAGAAGAGAACAAAAGGGGGATCTCTGCAGAAAACATGGCTGGGAGATCCTTTAGTTCCTTTAAAGCCACCAAGACTGCAGCCCCTCATTGATTCAGTCTGTGGCCTCAGGGAAAGTGGAGATAAACAAAATGAGAAATGGCACAAACAGTGACCTTTCCTTTTGGACAATAAGAAAAAATACAAAACAAGGAAACAGAACCTCCAAAATGAAAATAACAAGAAGTATAAAGGATGACTTTTATTACAAGTGATTTGCAGAAACTGGCCAGCAGTTTAATGTCCTTGACACCATCCAGTCATCAGTCTCCACACTGCAGCCTTGAGCTCCTGGTTCCTCAGGCTGTAGATGAGGGGGTTCAGGGCTGGAGGCACCACTGAGTACAGAACTGACAGGGCCAGATCCAGGGATGGGGAGGAGATGGAGGGGGGCTTCAGGTAGGCAAAAAAGCCAGTGCTGATAAACAGAGATACCACAGCCAGGTGAGGGAGGCAGGTGGAAAAGGCTTTGTGCTGTCCCTGCTCAGAGGGGATCCTCAGCACAGCCCTGAAGATCTGCACATAGGAGAAAACAATGAACACAAAACAACCAAATGCTAAACAGGCACTAACAGCAAGAAGCCCAAGTTCCCTGAGGTTGGATTTGGAGCAGGAAAGCTTGAGGATGTGTGGGATTTCACAGAAGAACTGGCCCAGGGCATTGCCATGGCACAGGGGCAGGGAAAATGTATTGGCCGTGTGCATGAGAGCATTGAGAAAGGCACTGGCCCAGGCAGCTGCTGCCATGTGGGCACAAGCTCTGCTGCCCAGGAGGGTCCTGTAGTGCAGGGGTTTGCAGATGGACACATAGCGGTCGTAGCACATGATGGTCAGGAGAGAAAACTCTGCTGAGATGAAGAACACAAAGAAAAAGAGCTGAGCAGCACATCCTTTGTAGGAGATGTTCCTGGTGTCCCAGAGGGAATTGTGCATGGCTTTGGGGACAGTGGTGAGGATGGAGCCCAGGTCGGTGAGGGCCAGGTTGAGCAGGAAGAAGAACATGGGCGTGTGCAGGAGGTGGCCGCAGGCTACGGCGCTGATGATGAGGCCGTTGGCCAGGAGGGCAGCCAGGGAGATGCCCAGGAAGAGGCAGAAGTGCAGGAGCTGCAGCTGCCGTGTGTCTGCCAATGGCAGCAGGAGGAAGTGGCTGATGGAGCTGCTGTTGGACATTTCATCACTCTGGCCATGGGGACCTCTTCAAAGAACAGGGAGTGACAAGTCAGGGGAGATTGTGCGGAGCAATTTCCAAACCCTTTCTCCCAGCCCTGTCCCTGCTGCTCTGTGCCACCCAATTTTTCTTTTCTCAGAGCCCTTCCTTCATCCCTGTGCCTGGAGCTCTGCTGGGATCTGGCCCCGTTGCTGTGACGAGCAGGGGCTCTGCCCATGGACACCCAAGGGGTCAGCTCTGCTCTGCAGCACTGGGGACATGGGAACAGGGACAGGGGCCAGTCCTGGGGTTGGACTTCATCAGCCCAAACTGCTCCTGAGGCAGAGGAGCTTGGCAGCATCTCCTGTGCCAGGGCGAAGGAATGGTGATGGCCAAAGGGCAGCTGGAGAGGGTTTCCTGCTGTGCCCAGGGAGATCAGAGAGAATTGTGCAAGGCAAGAGCAGTGGCTGTAACTCAGTGAAGGGTGAGGGGAGCTAGTCTGTTGCTCCATTGTTTCCCAGCTCTCCTGGGGCAGAGGGCGCTGCGACACACCATTTGCAGTGTCTTGGCATAGGGATCTGTAAAAAATGTAATAGAATATTTTGGTTTAGAGAGGACTTTCAATATCCCAGCACAGCTTGGTGGCACTTTCCCCCCACTGCCTGCCCAGGGCTCTGCTGCCTGGAGCTGTCCCTGCCTGCAGCTGCTTCCCTGTGCCCAGGGCTGGGCCCTGCCAGTGCTGCCAGAGCCCAGCCCAGCCCTGGGGGCTCAGCTCTGCCCTGCAGAGCCCTCCCAGCTCAGGCACTGCCCAGGGGCAGCTCTGGCTCTGCAGGCTCTGATGGCAACCTCAGAGCAACCCTGAGGAGGCCGGAAAAGCGACACTGGTGCTGCCTGCAAGGGACCCTCTGCTGATTTCTGTCACTGCCTGGTTTATTAAGATCTGAGAGAAAATTGTTTTGTTTTTCTCAGCCTGAACTGAGAGATGAATATCTATGTGCAATTTCCATCAAGGCAACACAGAGCAGTAGATTAATAAAGCAGTATTTTTAATTTCATGTAGCCCCTGTCTGTCTGTGCTCCCTGCATAATCTACTTGGAAATGTTCAGGGGTTAAATGTCATGCTGGGAGCAGTCCTCAACAATGCAGCAACCCCACCACACAAGGAAAACACTTCCATCCCTTAACAGCTGTCTCCTTCCACCCAGATCTTGTCCCCCAGTGCTGGGAGCAGCTCCCAGGGCTGGCTGAGAGCCTGTCCCTGGCAGGCAGCAGAGTCCCTGGCCCAGCACAGCGCCCTGGGCTGCAGGACCCTGCTCTGCAGGACAGCCCTGGGCACCCCTGGCTGCTCTCCACAAGAGATAATCAGAGAATGTACTCACAGAGTCTGTAGGCATTGGGATGGTGCAGCTTTAGGAGATCACTGCAGGAGCTGCAGCTGCCTTGTCCTGCAGCCAGAGGTTCCTGTGTCAAGGGCTGGGAGTGATTCTCCCGCAGTCACTTCTCAACTCCTTCCCAGCCCTGAGTGACTGAAGCTCTCTGTGCGTGTGTGCTGTGCCCGGGGTGGCTGCAGGCAGTGCCCCAGCCCTGCTGGGCTGGGAGAAGAGTTGCTCATCAAGAGCAATGTGCTTTTAAGCTCCTCTTGGTTACCAGGAGCTGCCTCTGTGCCAGGAGCCCAGCCCAGCTCAGCAGCACAGATAAAGCACAAAGACTTTAATGACCCTCTTGGGGCTTTGGTGCTGTTTACATCAGACTCAGTCCCTCAGGGTGTGCTCAAAAGACTTCTCAAGAACTCACAATCAGAAACAAAGTCCAAAGTTTCTTGAACTTTTAATGGGTCCCACTGAGGGACACAACTCATAGGAAAGTGTCCCCAAGTTCTAGTTAAGCAGAACACTGCAAGCACTGTGGACTGGTGAGGACAAACAAGGAAAAGGTGTCTCTGATGCTGAGCAAACCCAGATGTGTTTCAGGAATGCAAAGGGCCAAGGTCTGAGCTCCAGCCCCTGGCAAGGCAGATCCTGTCCCTCCCTCATTGCTCAGGGCTCTTCTTGGGGCACTGGGATGTGGGGATGTGCAATGCCAAGGGCAGCACCATGGGGCACCCCCTGCCAGGCTGCTGAGCAGGGACAAGGAGGCAATGAGGCCCCAGGGCTGCAAGGGTCACTTGTCCCCTCCTGGCCTCAGTGTCAGGGCCAGCAGCCATGGCCAAAGTGCTGCAGGAGTTGGCTCTGTCAGGGCCTTTCAGCTGCTGCCCATCCCTGTGCCCTCTCCAGCCCAGGCTGTCCTACGGTGTCCATGCCCTGTGCCTCTGTCCCTGCAGGCTGTCGTCATCCCCCGGCTGCCCCACCTCGCTGGCCCCTTCCTCTGCTGACAGCTCTGCGTCCTGCCTGCCTCTGCCTGGGCACACAGAGCCTTGGGCTGCTCCAGACTGCTTGGGACATGTTGCACCCCAGCCCTGCCCTGGGAGAGAAATTTCTTTCTCTTTGTGCTCAGTCTGGCTTTTCCCAGCTGCCCTCTGCAGAATTTTTTTTTTCTTTCTCTGGCTATTTTCTGCAGTGTCAATAAAATCCACCATCTCTGAAACCACCCTTCAAGTATTCCCAAGTCTTCCCTCTGCTTTCCTCATTCTCCACTCCACTGAGCACAGAGTTCATTTTCCCTATGTAATGGTCATTTGCTTGAGGCCATGGGCACCTGGAAAAGAAGGATGGTTCTTTTCTATAGGAAGGAAACCACAGAACCTCATTGTTTTGAAGGCAGATGAGAGGCACTCACCAGAGGTCAAGGCAAGCCAGACCTGTTTGTCCTTGCAGCTTTTTTTCTGAGAGCAACCTTTGGATAGATGGGGAGTTTGGAGGTGGATTTCCATTTGAGCCATGGGTGCCTGTACCAGAATGACAATTCTCCTCCACAGGAAGGAAAGGGCAGAGCCCCAGTGTTTCAATGGCTGATTAGAGATGGCCCAGAGAGGCTGAGGCCAATGCCAGCAAGATCTGTTTGTCTTGTCTGCTTCTGTCTGGTAGCAATCCTTGGATAAAAAAGAATTTGGGAGGTCAAATTCCAGTTTTGTCCATGGGTGTCTGGACAGGAAGAACAGTTCTTTTCCATAGGAAGGAGCCCTGTGTTTCAAAGGCAGATGCATTGCTGCGGACCATGCCAGGATGTCCCGACAGTAGCAGCTCGCAACTCCTAGAAACAACTGTGTGTGAGCTGTTTTGATGTTCTTCCTAAATATGTCATCACTGAGGTGTTACTAACAACTCTAATTGTGCCAGCAGCTTGTCCATCTTCAGAGTAGTCAGAGATTTGCTCTGCTGGACATGGTGGAAGCTTCCAGCAGATTCTCACAGAAGCCAACTCTGTGGCCTCTCCTGCTACCAAAAACCAGGCCATGTAAAACAATACAGCCTCAGAGTGTCATAATGGTCTCCAGAACTCCATGAGGCCCCTCAGTGTCACAATGGTCTCTTTTGGCTCCCCAGTGTCAGAATGGCACCTTGGATTCATGAAGCCCTGAAGTACAGAATGGTGCCTTGATTCCCTTGGGCCCCTCACTGTTACAGGAGTTCTTAGTTCCATGGAGCCCTGTAGTGTCACAATGGCCCCTTGGTTCCATGAGGCCACACAATATCACAATGGCCCCTTGGTTCCAATGGGTCACAAAATGTCATAGTGGTCTCCATGGTTCCATAAGGGCCCACAACGTTTCCATGGACTTTTGGTTCCATGAGCTTTTGCACTGCCAACAACAGTTTCCTTTGGTTCCGCAGTGTCACAAGGGATCCTTTGTTCCATGAGGTTCAGTAGTGTAACATGGACGCCTTGATTCCATGAGGTTCTGTAGGGTCACAATGGACCCCTTGGTTCTGAGGCCCTCCTGTGTAACAATGGAGCCACAGTTCCATGAGGTTCTGTAGAGTCACCATGGTCTCTTTGGTTCCACAAGGCCTTGCTGTGCCACAATGGCACCTTGGTTCCATGAGGTTCTATAATGTCAACAATGATCTCCTTGGTTCCACAGTGTCATAATGGACCCTTGGTTCCAAGAGGTGCCTGGCATCCCACAGCCCCTCACAGATTTTATGGCCCCTCCTGGCCCCTCACAAACCTTCACAGCCCCTTACAAACACTTTACGGCCCCTCACATTCCCTCATAGCTGCTCAGATCCCCTCAAAGCCCCTCACAGTCCTCATGGCCCCTAAAATCCTATGACAGCCCCTCACAGTCCCTCATGTCCCCTCACATCCCCTCAGATCCCCTCAAATTCCCTCAGATCCCCTCATGGCCCCTCAAACCCTCAGGAACAGGCTCCTCCCAAAGGAGAAGGGGTCAGGCCCTGCTTGCTCTCCTTTCATTTCGGTCCCTTCACAGCCATGAGTAAAGAAAGGCTGAAATGGAGCCTTTCCCCAGCGTTTCCCTCGGGGTTCATTGCGGCTGAAGCTGTGTGCTGGCGCTGGCCCCAGCGCGAACATCCCTGCAGCCGCCCAGGCCTTTGCTGTCCCCCCGTGTCCATTCCCTGTGCCCGAGTCCCGCCCGGCTCTGGCAGCAGCAGGAGCCGCAGCGCAGCGGGCGCCGGCCCGGCCCAGCCGGGGCTCCCGGGCAGGAGCAGCAGCAGCGCCGGCCCCTTCCTGCCTGCTCCTGCCTCGGCTGCCAAGGGCTTTTTCCAGCTGAATGCTGGAGTGGAGGAACAATCATCCAGAAACAGCCCTGATTCCTCAGGGCCTGGCTGTGCTGCCCTGACCCAGCCTCCAGAGAAAGAAAGGATCGGGTTCCAGCGCTGTTTTCAGCACTGTTTTACTCACCCTGAGGTGACAGCAGGAGGCTGCTGCTGCCTTTGCCTTGGGAATTGTAAATCATGGCCTCTCTTGCCCCTCTTTAGGCTGCCACTTGAATTTTATTTGTAAAACTGCCATTGCCTTTTTTGTCAGTGCCACCCAGAGCATTTTCACAGAATTACACAGAATCACAGAATGTCTAGGTTGGATGAGACCTTCAAGATCACCGAGTCCAATCCATGCCCTAACACCTTAACTAGATCATGGTATTGAGTGCCACATGCAGTCTTTTTTCTTAAACACATCCGGGGATGGTGACTCCACCACCTCCCCGGATGGACTATTCCAGCACCTTATTACCTTTTCCATGAAAACTTTCCTAATGTCCAACCTATATTTCCCTTGATGCAGCCTGAGACTGTGTCCTCTCATTCTGTCAGTTGCTGCCTGGAGAAAGAGACCAACCCCCAGCTGTCTACAGCCACCAGGAAGTTGTAGAGAGTGATTAGGTCACCTCTGAGTCTCCTTTTCTCCAGGCTAAACAACCCTAGCTCCCTCAGTCGTTCTTCATATGGCTTGTGCTCCAAGTCCTTCACCAGCCTCGTTGCCCTCCTCTGGGCACGCTCAAGCATCTCAACGTCCTTCCTAAACTGAGGGGCCCAGAACTGGACACAATACTCAAGGTGTGACCAGTGCTGAGTACAGGGGAAGAATGACCTCCCTGCTCCTGCTGGCCACACCATTCCTGATCCAGGCCAGGTGCCATTGGCCCTCTTGGCCACCTGGGCACACTGCTGGCTCATGTTCAGGTGCTGTCACCAGTACCCCCAGGTCCCTTTCCTCCTGGGCACTGTACAGCCACACCGTCCCCCACCTAAAAGGCTGCATGGGGTTATTGTGGCCAAAGTGCAGGACTCGGCACTTGGACTTATTAAACTTCATCTTGTTAGTCTCTGCCCACCCATGCAACTGTTCCAGATCTCTCTGTAGAGCCATCCTATCTTCCAGCATATCAATACACACACCCAGCTTAGTGTCATCTGCAAATTTACTAATCAAAGATTCAATACCCTCATCCATGTCATCAATAAAAATATGGAACAGAACTGGCCCCAGCACAGACCCCTGAGGGACTCCACTGGTGACTGGCCACCAGCTGGATGCAGCACCATTCACCACCACTCTCTGGGCCCAGCCATCCAGCCAATTCCTAACCCAGCATAGAGTGCTCCTGTCCAAGCCATGGGCTGCCAGCTTATCCAGGAGTGTGCTGTGGGAGACAGTGTCAAAGGCCTTGCTGAAATCCAAATAGACAACATCCACAGCCATTCCTGCATCCACCAGGTGGGTCACCTGCTCATAAAAGGTGATCGATCAGGTTGGTCAAACATGACCTACCTCTCCTAAACCCATGCTGGCTGGGCCTGAGACCCTGGCCATCCTGTAAATTCTGTGTGATGACACTCAGTATAAACTGTTCCATTATCTTGCCAGGTACTGAGGTCAGGTTGACGGGTCTGTAATTACCAGGATCCTCCTTTGCACCCTTTTTGTGACTGGGTGTCACACTGGCCAGCTTACAGTCATCTGGCACCTTACCAGTGAGCCAGGATTGATGGCAGGTGATGGAGAGCGGCTTTGCAAGCTCATCTGCCAGCTCCCTCATCACCCTGGGATGGATCCCGTCTGGGCCCACAGATTTATGGGTATCCAAGCATCTCAGCATTTCTCTGACTGCTCTTCCTGGATAATGGGTGGCCCATTCTATTCCCTGACTCCATCAACCAACCCAAGAGAACAGTTTTCTTGAAGGCAAGTTGTCTTTCCACTGAAAACTGAAACAAAGAAGGCATTAAGCACTTCTGCCTTCTCCTCTGCAGTTACTATGTTTCCTCCCTCATGCAATAGAGAAGAAAGGTTTGGCTTACCTTTCCTTTTACTGTTAATTTATTTGTAGAAATATTTTTTATTATCCTTTGTAGAAATAACTCCTCTGCTGCTGACTCCAGGACGGTGTAGATAAATGTAGACGAGAGATCTCTGAAGTTGGGTTTTAGAAGATGAGGTTTATTGTAAGGGATGTGAAGCCTTGCTCTGAGCTGCCAGGCTGCAGCTCGTGGCAAGGCCTAGGGAGGTGGGGGAAGGGAAAGGTAGGGAGAGGAAATTCCAAAAGAGGAAAGGCCTCGGGGAAGGGTGCCAGGCAAAGAGGGCATCCAGCCCCCTTGGGACCCCTGATAAGGGGTCTCAAGGTGGGCTGGAACAGGACTTGTGCCAATGGGGTTACAGATACCTGATACTTCAGGGGAGGGTTACAGATGTGGGATGAACCATACATTGTGGGGAGAGACAGGACATTCCATTTGACCTCTGGGTCTGGCTGCAGGTAACCTTCAGCTGGTCACATAACTGTTTTCCCAGACATCCAGTAGCTCTCAACATCAAAACTTGCTTTCAATTCTATCTCAGTTACAGGTTTTACATTCTCAGAATCTAAGCAATCATATTTATAGGGCTTTCTGGCTTCATCCTCCCCAACATTTTCTGCTGTATTAAGTTCCCAGCAGATGTCTGGCAGGTCAAAGTGACCTACAAGAACAAGGGCTGAAGATTCTGAAACATTCTCTAGCTGCTTATTTATAGAATAAGTTGTCCACCTCTTCCTCCTGGTTGGGTGGATGATAACAGACTCCCAATAGGATGTCAGCCTTGTTGGCTTTCTCCTTAATTCTTACCCATAGGCATTCAATTGCATCTTCATTAGTTTCAATACTTATGGTGTCCAAATCCTTCTTAATATAAACTCCATGAGGAGCCTGTGCTGGGGATGGACACATTATGCTTTGAGACACTTTGGGCTTTCTTTTGACTGTCACTCCTGGAAAGGTTTGTGCAATCTCCTCTCAAGCCCTGAGGTTCCGGGACTCAGAACCAAGTGCACCACAGGGTTCATCAGGATCAAGTGAGTCCTGACAAACCATGGCTCTGCCTTGAGTTCCCTTTGGTCTAGTGCCATTCATTAGGAAATTTTCTGGCTGCACTTACGGAGAAATATTTCAAAGAGCTTCTAATAAAACCACATTCCTATTTTAAAGGGGGTATTTTTCTCTTTAAGGAAGAGGTGATTGCAGCATTCTGTGATTGATATTGACCCAGGGACTCCCAAGGAGGTCTGGTCTGCTCAGAGAAGCTGTGCCTTGAGGTCTGACCCAGTGTGGACAACCTTGCTCCACATTCCCCAACCCCATCCTGTCTCTCCTCACTCACCTGGGACCTGCTTTGCTCAGAGAACTGGCTGCACTCAGGCAAAGAGGGGATTTCTTCCTTTCTAAGTAATCTAAAACTTCTGGGTTTCAAACTCAATTGTGTGCCAAGCCCAAGGTGCCACCAGGGAGGTTCCCTTTCCCCTTGCAGAACCATGCAAGGAATGTTTTAGACACTCACGAAGTTCAATGAACACAAATACAGAGTTGGGTGAAGGCAGAATTAGACCAGCTCCTGAAGGACAGACAAGCTTTGAACTCCTTGCAGCTCAAAGCTCCAGGTGGGTTGTTGGGAGGTGTATGAGTGAGCCAAGAGTGAGGGGAAGGGAAATGCAGAGAGCCCTGGAAGTGCTTGTGTGCAGACAGGCTGTGGGGAAGGGCCCTGCAGCCCTGCCCTGGGCCAGGAGTGAGGGTGGATCATCATCCCAACCTGCCCTGGGCCATTGCAAGGGGCTGTGGCCATGGACACTGCACTGACCCCACTGCACCAGCCCCTTGCTCAGGGCTGGTGTCACTGTCCAGAGCCAGAGAGGATCCCTTGCTGGGGGCTTGTGCCACGGCCACCTGCCCTGTGCCGCGCTGGCTGCTCAGGCGCCGCGGAACCAGCAGCAAACGCCACTGCCAGGGCCAAAGGCCAGCTCAGGCAGACAGAAAGGGGCAGGGCGGGGCACTGCTTCCATGGCAGGCCTCCCTGGGACACCACACCTGGATCACCTGTCATCTGGGACAGGGCTCTGAACAACCTGATCTGGTGAAAGATGTCCCTGCTCATGGCAGGGGTTTGGATGAGATGAGCACTGCAGAGCTCTTCCCATCCAAAGCATTCCAGGATTGCATGGGGAGAAGGGGCTGCTCACTGGACTCCAGCCACTCAGAGAGACTGCTGTGTCCCTAAGCAAGCCATTATTTGCTTGCTCACAATCATTTTTTCCCTATCTTTTAGAGTCACCGATGCATTAATTGCTTATCCAAACTTGAAACAGTTCATGAGCCACTCTGAAGAAAAATAAATATTAATGAGGAAATTTCAATGGAATTCATGTCCTCTGCCTCTTAAAGCTGAAAGACTGTATTTATTACATGTCATAATTGTCTTGATAACTAATAAATCGGAAAATGTAAAATATACTGCGTAGATCACCATGTTGCAAGGGATCATTGCTTTTTAGTCTTATTTGATGAAATTAGTGACCAAAGAGAGGAAGGACTGGTCAATTATAACAGACAAAGTAGGTGAAAGAGATGTTGACATGTGCAGGCTTGAAAGCAAAACCAACGAGAGACTCCAAGTCAGAAAAAAAAAAAAAAAAAAAAAAAAAAAAAAAAAAAAAAAAAAAAAAAAAAAAAAAAAGAGGTGAAAATAAAAGGTAAAATAAAATAAATGCAATAGTAGAAAAGATCACTGCCAGAGTCAGAATACAACCTGATTCCCTGTGGTGATGGTAGCAGTCCAGATGAAGTGGTCTGGTTGGAGCAGTGTTCCCACAGAAAGGTCTGGTAGCCCTTGTCCTCTGGGAATCCAGTGGGTAAGGCTGCCTGTGCTGTCCCAAATCCCAGATTCTATCCAGGTGGGAATGCTTGGCTCCTCCCCCTGGGCACAGCATCTCACAATGGGCTGATATCATTTTATCAGTCTTGCAATGGGTCCTTGATTGCCCATTGAACAGAGATAGCTCCTGGAGGGAGTTATCTATGAGTCATGCAGCAGGGCATTGATGGGCCATTAACAGAAGATAGTCTGGAGGGAGGGGGCAAGGGAAACACTGCCCAACCTAGCTTCAACAGCTCATGTAGATGGTGAGAGAATACATACTTTGGGCACATCTTACACTGTAACAGGACACTGATGTCATATAGTTCCAGAGGTCCAAGGAGCTCCATTATCTCAGTATCCTTGGGAGTTCAGCAAACTTGTGTCCTGTTCCAGTGAACATCCTTCTCCATATCACCTATCCTTGCATTCCTTGCTGCTTTCACGCATAAGCCCTGCCTTTTTTTCACAAGCAGCTAATACTGTAAAAAATGTAGCAGCAACTAAGCAATATTATTTCTAATAATACTCTTTCTGATCAATACCCTTTAATTCTAACCCCTGTTTCAGGGACACCCAGGATATTTAGGAATGGGGAAGTTCACGGGGTCTCGGCTTTTGCAAAATGGTGGGTCTGGGGCCTGAGAAAGGCAGAAATGGGAGTCCAAGGCATTCCAGGCCATCCCAAAGTCAAGCATATGTGAAGTCTCGAGGCTGGGAGCCATGGGATGGCCAGGAAAAGGGGAGCACGGGGTCCTGATATCTAGAAATAGAGGATTTACTGTACTCCCTCCCTCGGCTCTCCAGGAGCGCCCCCAGCCCCAGAGCTGGGACCATCGTTTCTGCTCCAGGGAGATCCTGGCAGTGTGTTTGGAGATGCACAGTGTCCAGGGGAGGGCTGGGAGGGAGTGGGGGGATCACTTCCAGATGTCCTTGGTGAAGGTTCTGCAAATCCCAGTCAGTCCTAGGCACCCCCAGTGTGTTCCCAGTCATCCCCAGTCCTTCCAATCACTCTCAAGTATGGTCCCACTTGCCTCCAGCTAGATCAAACCAGTCAGTCCCCAGTATGATGCCATTTGCTCCCAGTGTTCTCTCAGTGGTTCTCAGTCACCCCCAGTATGGGGATGATGTGCAGGGGCGGGGGGATGTGGGGTCCCCCACAGTGGGGTTGGTTTTCCTGGGCTGGGCCCTCTGAGCTCTGCTGGGGCCACATGGGTACCGTGCGGGGGACGCGGGGTTTGGGGAGCCCCAGGAGAGCCATGGCTTCCCTGAACAAGGAGACCCCCAGAACCCTCAAGTGGGGACCCCAAGAGGGGGGCACCTCTGGGATTGCCAGGACTCTGGCAGGGTTGCTGGAGCTGAAGGGGCGGGATGGCTGGGAAAGAGGTTCAGGAGTCCTGGTGCTGGAAGTGGCTACTCCCAGTATGGGCACAGTTGCCCCCCAGGTGCGGTTCCAGTTTCCTCAGCACTCCCAGTATGAGCCCAGTCACTGCCAGTCATTCCCCATTATGATACAGTTTACCCCCTAGCATGGTCCCAGTTGCTCCCACTTTTCATCCAGTGTGCTCCCAGTTCTCCCAGTTGCCCCTAGTATAGTCCCAGTCACTCCCAGTATGATGCAGTCCCTCCCTGCATGCTCCCAGTCATGCCCAGTCACCCACAATGTAGACCAGTCGCTCCAAACTTCTCACAGTAGCTTCCCAACATGGTCCCACTTCTCCCATTGTGCTAGTTGAAAACAAACCAACTGGAGATCCAAGTAAAAACTGTTCCATGACCCATTTCTCATAACTCCAGGGTGATATTTTGGTTAATGGGCCAGTGGTTAAAACCAAAGGGGGCAGTGTTCTTGATCTCTTCCATGACCCATTCTCCCTCCAGGGAGATATCTTCTGTTAATGGGCCATTGCCTCTCACTGCATGACTGATAAAATTACATCATCCCATTGTGAGATGCTCCACCCAGAGGGAGGAGCCAAGCATTCCCACCTGGATATAATCTGAGATATAAACACCAGAAGCAGCCTGGTTTCCACTGGATTCCCAGAGGAAGACCAGACCCATCTACACCACCACTGGACCTTCAGAGGAAAACTACACCCTTCTACAAGATCTTTGCTTCAGCAAAGCCACATCTGTCACTCCAGGAGGACTGCAAGCCACGATTTGATTGAACTGCTAGCAAAACCCTTAACAACCAGGTATCAAGTTGTAGTCTAAACTCTATCAAACTCTATCAGCTTTTTTTTTTTTTTTTTTTTTTTTTTTTTTTTTTTTTTTTTTTTTTTTTTTTCCCCCTACTGCATTTTTAGTTTAATTTTTTATTTTTTAGCTTAGGCCATGAGGAAGAGGAAGATGCCCAGAACAGCCAGGCAGGTGAGGAGGAAGTCAGTGCCCCTTTCCCCCTCTCTCCTGCTCCATCTCCCAGCCAGCATGGCCCCTGGCTGCAGGACAACCCGCTGCCAACACTTTCCTGCCAGGGATGCAATGGGTGGATCTCCTTCCCCTTCCCTCTGGCACTGAGTCAAATCCCATCCTCTCCTTTTCCTTCCTCCCGCAGGCAAGGATCTGAGGATGGAGACCAGGGAGGACAAATCCCGAGGGCAGAACTTCATGGAAGAATCCATTTTGAGTGGCTCCACTGCACAGGACTCCAATGGGAAGGAAAAGCCCCAGAGATCCTGCATAAGGAAGGGTTCCAAACCCATCCCAGGGTGCTCGGAGAATGGAAGACCCAGCCTATGCCGGGAAGATGGTCAGAGCTTCAGCCAGAGCTCCCAGCTGATCCAGAACCAGGTGATCCAAACTGGGGATCAGCCCTACAAATGTGGAGAATGTGGGAAGGGCTTCAAGCACAACTCCACCCTTGTGACCCACCGTCGCATCCACACTGGGGAGAGGCCCTATGAGTGTGGGGAATGCGGGAAGAGCTTCAGCCAGAGATCCCACCTGATCTGCCACCAGAGGATCCACAGCACGGAACGGCCCTACCAGTGTGAGCAATGTGGGAAGAGCTTCAGCCAGAGAATCCCACCTGATCTGCACCAGAGGACCCACACCAGGGAGAGGCCCCACCAGTGTGAGGAATGTAGGATGTGCTTCAGCCAGATTTCCCACCTGATCTGCCACCAGAGGATCCACACTGGAGAGAGGCCCTACAAGTGTGGGCCGTGTGGGAAGAGCTTCAGCCAGAGGTCCAACCTCATCCGCCACCAGAGGATCCACACCAAGGAATGGCCTTACTTATGTGAGCAATGTGGGAAGAGCTTCAGCCAGAGATCGCACCTGATCTGCCACCAAAAGATCCACACCAGGGAGAGACCTTACAAGTGTCCCGAGGTTTCGGAGCGGCTCCAGTCTCCTCCTGCACCAGGGGATTCACATAGAGTAGGGACCCTTCCACTGCTGCAGGAAGGGCTTCAAGCAAAACTCTACCCTTATCACCCAACGAATCATCCACCAAAAGATCTGCACCAGGAAGAGGCCCTACCAATGCAGGGAATGTGGGATGAGCTTCACCCGGACATCCCACTTGATCCCCCACCAGAACATCCTCACTGGGGAAATGCCCTACAAGTGTGCAGAATGCAGGAAGGGCTGCCACCAGGGCATCCAACTGGTCATCCACAAAATTATCCACAATGGGAAGAGGCCCTACCAGTGCAGGGAATGTGGGATGAGATTCACCTGGACCTCCCACTTGATCTCCCACCAGAACATCCTCACTGGGGAAATTCCCTACAAGTGTGCGGAATGCAGGAAGGGCTTCCACCAGGGCATCCAACTGGTCATCCACAAAATTATCCACAATGGGAAGAGGCCCTACCAGTGCAGGGAATGTGGGATGAGATTCACCTGGACCTCCCACTTGATCTCCCACCAGAACATCCTCACTGGGGAAATTCCCTACAAGTGTGCGGAATGCAGGAAGGGCTTCCACCAGGGCATCCAACTGGTCATCCACAAAATTATCCACAATGGGAAGAGGCCCTACCAGTGCAGGGAATGTGGGATGAGATTCACCTGGACCTCCCACTTGATCTCCCACCAGAACATCCTCACTGGGGAAATTCCCTACAAGTGTGCGGAATGCAGGAAGGGCTTCCACCAGAGCATCCAACTGGTCATCCACAAAATGATCCACAATGGGAAGAGGCCCTACCAGTGCAGGGAATGTGGGATGAGCTTCAGTACAAGCTCCCACCTGCTCTGTCACCGGAGGATCCAAACCAGGAAATGGCCCTACCAATGTCCTGCTCGTGGAAGAGCTTGTCCATGAGCTCTCACTTGAGCAGACACCAATGGAACCACCAGTAAGGGAAGGCCTGTGAGTGCCTCGACTGTGGAAGAGCTTCATGCATTGCTCCAACTCCATCCCCCATCAGAGGACCCAACTGGGCAGACCCCTGGTGACCCACATTCCCAGTGATCTGTGTTGGCAAGACACTGGGCTGGTGGTCCTTTTGTTTGGTGGTCTCTAATATTATTTTGATTACTATTCATCCCTTTTAAAACAGACAAAATTTGGGGTAAAAAAGCATTTCTAGTCTCACTTTTTATGGATGTTTAGAGATTATCTGGGATTCAGGGAGATAACTTGGGAGGATTTGGGGTTTTGGGAGTATTCGGTGTAGTTGTCTCCATGTCTTGGCACACAAAGATAGGAAAGGGTTTGACCTGTCACCTCAAAACTACTCAATGCCACTGAAAACTACTCAGTCCCACCCAAAATTACTTGATTCTGCTGCCGGTCGGGGTGGAGTAGGGTGTGAAGGGAATTGGGCAAAGCACGATGCACATCAGGAGGGGTGAGGTGGGCATAAGGTGGGGCAGGATGGGTGGGAGGGGATTTGGGAGGTGTGAAATGAGGGAAGTACAGCTTGGGAAAGGGGTCTTGATGTCCAGCAGGGGTGGGGTGGGTAGGAGTTGGGATTGGAGAGGTGGGGTTGCGTCTGGAATGAGATACCCAAAATTTGGGGATGATAAGCCCTTTTTCTGAGGGAGTTTTTGGATATTCCATGTTACTGAAGAGATTTTGGAGTATCGCACATTTCTGAGGTGGTTTTGGGTCTCTCCTCAACTCTGGGTGGTTCCTGAGAGCAGCTCCATGGAGCCCCATTACCAGGGGTGGTTGCCTTGGGCATGAGCTCAGAGCTGCAGCCAGAGTCCATTGCCTCGGTGCTGGAGAGCAGAGAAATGATGAATGGCCCCAGACATCTCCAGTGTGTGTTTGGGGGCCAGGACAAGTTCTCTGTAGGTGGGATGGTCACTGCCCCAGCCCCAGCCACTGCAGCCTCTGGTCCAGCCCCAAAGTGGCTGCCAAGCCCCTGGCACCCCAAAAACCCCACCTGTGAGAGGGGCCAGAACAGGTGAGGCTGTGACACGGCTGTGACACTGACACGTCCCACGGCCCCAGAGCTCACAGCAGCTGAGATGGTGCTGGATCCAGGGGCAGCTGTGGATCTCTATCTCCCTCTCTCTCTTCTCCTGTCTTCCTCTTCTCAAAATCTGAAGAACTTGGAGAGGTTAGAGTTTGCTCAGTCAGTGTTTGTGAAATGATTTACTGTAATTCCATGTTGCTTTAAGTTTTCCCAAGTACGTCATTCTCTGAAGTTTGCAAGTATAAAGTCTGTTCTCCACCCTCCTGAGAAGTTTGTCCTTTTCTCCCATGCACCACCCGAGGGGATCGAGGTACCTCAAGTCCCTTTCCAGCACTGGCCGAGCGAGCTTGGGGCACAGTAGCAGGAACTGCAGGGCTGAGCCAGGCCTGGCTTGGCTGGAGGAAGCAAGAAAGGCCAAGCCCTGAGCCCAGGCCTGGCACAGCAGGGCCTGTCCCTCACGGGTGCCTCGGGGCTGTTTGTGGGGCACTGGGATGGGAGGGACAGCAAGGACAAATGTCCTCAAACTGCAACCCTGCCAGCCTCCTCAGGGAGGGGCCAGGGAGGACCAAAGTGCAGCCCCTGAAAGGAAAGTTCCTTCTGTGGGGCCTCCAGAGGCGCTGCCAGAGCCCAGGGGACAAAGGCCTGGGTGCCTGTGGCCCTGCCAGCCCTGTCCAGCCCTTGGCCATCTGTCCTGCAGGCTGTGCCCCTGTGCGTGCTGCTCCTGTGCCCTGGCTGGCTGCACACGCCCCTCTCGCTGTCCCCCCCAGCATTTCTCAGCCCAGCATTTCTGTGCCCTCCCTGGGCTCCCTGTACCCAGCGCTGCCGGCTCCTGGCACACAGAGCCAGGGCAGGAGCCCACCCTGCCAAGGGCCTTTGCAGCAGGGTGGTGGCTGCCATGGCTTCTGACCTCAGCAGCTGCTCCTGGCATGATTCCATGGGAACCCAGCACAGCAACGCTGTTGTGCATTGTCCCTGCTGAGGCTCAGACACTGTCAAGGAACATTCCCTGTCTGTAGGATTCGTACCCGATCCAAGCACTGCACTTGTGTCCCCAGCACTGCTTTCCAACAAAAACGGGAAGGCAAAGTGTGCATAGCTCATGGAATTTCAGAGTGTCTAAATCTCGCTAAGTCATCAGTCTTAAAGGTGAGATCTGTTTGGAATTAATGGGATGGAGAAGTAGTGCAGGATGGAAAAGGGGATGGTAGAAATAAATGGAGGAAAACATCTTGGCTTCTTTCTTTTCATTTTCATTTCACTTCTGGAAAGCTGTTTCTGTTTTCCAGGAATCTTCTCCACAGTCCTGTCTGCTCTTTTCAGGAACCTTTCCTGTCACAGGATGTGCCACCAACTGCAGCTTCTCTTGGCTTTCCACACCATGTCTGCAGCATGACTCTTGTAGCAAAGCAGGACAAATGTTTGGAGCATTTTACAACTTGTCCATTCCTTTGCTAGTGGACTAGGGAGTTGTGCCATTGGTGAGGTTTTCAGTCCATGATAAGCACCAGAACAAGCTGCACCTCTCAGAGTAAATGACTGAAATAATCTGAAATGGAGAAATGCAGGGAGTGACTTGTTGAACCTTGTATATAAGGAGGGTAATTTTTTCCTAATACTTTCTAATCCCTTCCCTATGTTTTTGTCCTTCTTAACAAGGCCTTTGCATCCCAGATGTCTCATGAAATAAGAAGCATGAGCTTGTGGAACTGCATTAAATTAGGGACACTCAGGCTAAAAAAGGAAGCAATTTAGAAGTAATTGTATTAAAGCAAAACCAGTAATTAAGTAGAGATTGATTTCACTCTCCCAGAACAATGACCATGGGTAAATCCCTTTGGCTCAGCCTCGAGCAGTGACCTTGAGGGGTGTCCCCACTGCAGAGAGAAATCTCCACACTCTCCCAAGATGGGAAATGTCAGGAGACCCTGCCATTAAAATTTGGGATGGGGCTTTTCTAGTCTGAAGTGCTGCCCTGTCAGTCAGATGTGCCCAGGCTGTGCCAGCTCAGCAGCTCTGCAGAAGCTCTCAGTGGTGTCACTTAGTTGTTCCTTTCTCTGGGGATTTTACCAGCTCTGCCACAGGTTCAGCTCCCTCTCAGGATGTTGAACTTTGGATGGAGGAGTCAGGCTGCTTTCAGCATTATTCACCGCAAATACAGCATGACCATCCCTCCTTCATTTCCCACTGAGGGCTTTCCAAACAGGGCCTTGCTGGAGTTGTTTGAGCCCATTGCAGGCAAAGCCTCCTGCTCCAGCAGGAATTGCCTTTCCTGTGCCAGGACCAGGGCAGATCCCACTGCAGGAAAAGCCCCAGGCCAGCCCCAAGACAGTGAAGGCCTCGGGCACAAGTGCAGAGTGCCGTGCTGGGAGCTGTGCCAGGGAGAGCCTGAGGCACCAAAGGCACCTTGGCAGCAGCAGCTGCTTTCAGGCCATGGCCAGAAGCCTCCCTTGGCAAGGTGGCCTGGTGGCCACCACTGCAGAGCTGCTGCTCCAGGGCTCATTTCTGGATGGGCTCTGAAAAGCCACTTCTGCTCCAGGAGCCTGAGTGGGAAGCAATTGGCCCCAGTGCCTTGGGAACAAAATATTAATGACAAAACTTCATCCTAGCAGAGACAAGGCAGGGGCAGAGGAAAGGGGAGAGCCAGGCCCAGGGGATGGGGCTGCCATGGTGATGGCTGTGAGGTCACTGCCACTGCAGCAGCCTGGCTGCTCCTCAGCAGACATTCTGGCCAGAAGTGTTGTGAGGTCACCCAGCACATCAGAGAACCCACACAACAGGGATTCCATCCTTGGGGAGGGGGTTTCACTATGTCAGGTTGCACCAAGCTCCTGCTCTTGGAGCATTCCTGGCATTGGGGCATCCACTTCTTCCAAAAAATGGTTGCAGTCTTGTGCCACTCTCATTTAAAATATTTCCTCCTTCTAACAAATCAAAATCCAGCCTCATTCAATTAAAAGATATTGACCCTTGTTCTGTCACTGTAATATTTTAAAGCAAATACCTTTGACCACTGCTTCTGTTTTCACTGACCTTGGAGATGACCCAAAAACCTCCCAAGATGGGGTTTGGAGGCCTCATCACACAAGCAGCATGTAGAGGATTGTGGTTCTGGGCTCAGTGGAGTGCACACTGAAGAGAGGAGTAGCCAGGGAGGGATTGAAAGTGGTTCCAGAGATGCTGGAATTT
>JAKJHU010002673.1:0-29226 GCA_022316685.1 Progne subis subis | reverse complement strand
CCCAGTCACTCTCAGTCTAATCCCGCTAATCCCACGATGATCCCTGTTCCCCAGTGTTGGTCCTGCTGGGTCCCAGTGTGCTCTGATCCTGCTCCCAGTGGGTGCCAGTCCTGGGCACAGTGTATCCAGTGTCTCAGTCCATGCCAGTCTGTCCCAGTCCATCCCAGTCTGTCCCAGTCCATCCCGGTCCCTTCCCAGCAGCCGCTGCCCTTTCCCAGATCCTGCCCCTCCCACCCCCAGAGCTGCCGGGGCTCGGGGGCTTCGTGCTGGGCTCCGTCTGCCTGGGCTGGGGCTCGACCTCCCCTGCGGGAGAAGGTGAAGGGGGTCCCCGGGGGTCGTGTCCCCCCCACCCCCGGAGCATGTGGGACTCCCCCATGTCCCCCCATACTGGGCTCACCCCCTTTTCTCTCCCCACAGCTCCTGACCCAGCTCCTGCTCCCTCTTGGAGGGGATTTGGGGAGCCCCCCTGGCACCCCCTGGAATCCCCATTCCTGGGCACTTGGACCCCCCACATCTCCTTCCCCAGCTCCAGGATCCCCTGAAACCCCTTATCCTGCACCCCGCACCCCCTGCCCCCCTTTCCCGGGTATCCTCTTCTCCCAGCCCCTGGATCCCCTGTTCCCGGCGCTGCCAGAGCTCTTGGGGCTGGGCAAGGAGTGGCACAGGCCCATGTTCCCCTCTCTGGACATCAACCGTGCCGGCAGCTCCAAGGTTCCCCTCTCTGACATCACAGTGCTCTACTCAGCAGCCGGGTTACAATGGCCTGTCTGGAGCCTTTGGCAGAGGTGCCTGGGGAGACTCGGGACCACTGGATTCTGGAGCCGAAGCTACAGAGGGTCCGAGCCAACTCCACTCCATCAGAGAAGGAAATCTTGGCTGCCTGTGAAGGAGTTTGAAGCTGCCTCAGAGGTGATTGGCACAGAAGCACAACTCCTGCTGGCACCTCGACTACCGGTGCTGGGGTGGATGTTTAAAGGAAAGGTTCCCTCCACCCATCACTCCACCGACGCCACGTGGAGCAAATGGATTGCCCTCATCACTCAGCGCGCCCGCATTGGAAACCCAAATCGCCCTGGGACTTTGGAGATAATTACAAACTGGCCGGAAGGTGAGAACTTTGGTCTCACAGATGAAGGGGAGCAGGAACAAGTGACACGTGCCCAAGAGGGTCCGCCATAGAACACCACAGCAGCACCAGCACGTCACACAGCACCAGGAAGCCATGGAAAAGCGGGAAAAGCGGGAGAAAAACGGGAATTCCGAGAGGGAAGTGGTGGGAGCTGTGAGGGGGATTGGTGGGGATTGGGAGGGGAATTGTGAGGGGAAGAATTGGGAATTGTGAGGGGAATTGTGAGGGGAATTAATGAGAATTGTGAGGGGAATTTTGGGAGAAATTGTGAGGGGATTTTTGGGAGGAATTCTGAGGGGAATTGTGAGGGGATTTTTTGGGAGGAATTGTGAGGGAATTGTTGGCAGTTCTGAGAGGATTTGTTGGGAATTGTGAGGGGAATTTGTTGGAGATTCTGAGGGGAATTGTGATGGGAATTGTTGGGAATTGTGAGGGGGAATTGTGAGGGGGTTTTGTGAGGAGAAACTGTTGGGAATTTTGAGGGGAAATTCTTGGAAATTGTGAGGGGAATTATTGGAAATTTTTTGAGGGGATTTAATGGAATTGTGAGCGGAATTGTTGGGAATTTTTTGAGGGGATTTGTTGGGAATTGTGAGGGGATTTTTCGGGAATTCTCCCAGAACATTCCAGACCCTTTCCCGGAGTTCGGCCTCGGGCTCCGAGAGGCAGCTCTGGCACAATGACACCAGCGAGGCGGCGTGGGAACGCGGATCCCCCAGATCTGCCTGGAAAATCCGGAATTTTGGGAAAAATCGGGAATTTTGGGGAAAAATTGGGAATTTTGGGAAAAAATCATGAATTTTGGGGAAAAAAATCAGGAATTTCGGGTGGGATTTGGGAATTTTGGGGATTTAGGGGGCATTCGGGGGCACAGGAACAGGAATGAGGAGGCCTGGGAGTGGAAATCCCACAGATCCGCCTGGAAAATCCGGAATTTGGGGTGAAATTCTGGGAATTTTGGGGAAAAATCGGGAATTTGGGGAATTTCAGAGGGGATTTATTGGGAATTTTGGGACTTGGGGTGGAAATTTGGGGATTTGGGGCAGGATTTGAGGATCTGGGGAGGGATTGAGGGAATTTTTGGGAATTTGGGAAACTCAGGGATTTTTGGAGGGGGAGTTTTGGGAAATTCGGCGATTCCTCACCGGGGCGTCTCCGGAGTTGGGAATTTGGGAGAGTTCCCAGAACAGGTGGAAGAAGAGGCAGGAGATGGCCGGGGCGGTCACCTGGGGGGACAAAAATGTCACAAAAATGGACAAAAATGTCACAAAAAACAGACAAAAATGACCAAAAATGAACAAAAATGTCACAGAAATGGACAAAACCAGCCAAACCCATCCAAAAACTGACAAAAATGACCAAAAGTGTCACAGAAATGGACAAAAACGGACAAAAATGTCACAAAAAAAAAACCCCCAAAATTACCGAAAATGACCAAAATGGACAAAAATGTCACAGAAATGGACAAAAATGTCACAAAAAATGGACAAAAATGTCACAAAAAACAGACAAAAATGACCAGAAATGTCCAAAAATGGACAAAAATGTCACAGAAATGGACAAAAACAGCCAAAGCATCCAAAAACTGATGAAAATGACCAAAAGTGCCACAGAAATGGACAAAAATGGACAAAAACGTCACAAAAAGCTAACAAAAATTACCGGAAATGGCCAAAAAATGGGCAAAAATGTCACAGAAATGGACAAAAAATGACAGAAATGGCCAAAAAAACTGACAAAAATTACCAAAAATGGCCCCAAAATGCTACCAAAAATACCAAAAATGTCACCAAAATGGAAAAAAATTGTGAAAATGACCAAAAATGCCACTGAAACGGAGAAATTGTCACCAAGACAGAAACAAATGACCAGAAATGACCAAAAATGGACCCAAAATGTCCCCAAAAACATTCCAGAATGTTCTGGAAGTGTCCTAGGTGTGTCCCCAGGTGTGTGCCCAGGTGTGTCCTGGGTGTCTCCAGTTGTGTCCCCAGGTGTGCCCCAGGTGTGTCCCCAGGTGTGTCCCAGGTGTGTCCCCAGGTGTGTCACAGGTGTGTCACAGGTGTGTCCCAGGCTGTCCCCAGCTGTGTCCCAGGTGTGTCCCCAGGTGTGTCCCAGGTGTGTCCCAGGTGTGTCCCAGGTGTGTCCCAGGTGTGTCCCAGCGTGTGTCCCAGGCTGTCCCCAGGTGTGTCCCCAGGTGTGTCCCCAGGTGTGTCCCCAGGTGTGTCCCAGGTGTGTCCCCAGCTGTGTCCCCAGGTGTGTCCCAGGTGTGTCCCAGCTGTGTCCCCCAGGTGTTGTCCCAGGTGTGTCCCAGCTGTCCCCAGGTGTGTCCCCAGGTGTGTCCCCAGGCTGTCCCCAGCTGGTCCCCAGGTGTGTCCCCAGGTGTGTCCCAGCTGTCCCCAGCTGTCCCCAGTGTGTCCCAGGTGTGTCACAGGTGTGCCCCAGCTGTCCCCAGCTGTCCCCAGGTGTGTCCCCAGGTGTGTCCCAGCTGTCCCCAGCTGTCCCCAGGTGTGTCCCAGGTGTGCCCCAGGTGTGTCCCAGCTGTGTCCCCAGGTGTGTCCCAGGCTGTGTCCCAGGTGTGTCCCAGCTGTCCCCAGGTGTGTCCCAGCTGTCCCCAGGTGTGTCCCAGGTGTGTCCCAGTGGTCCCCGGGTCCCTGTGCTGGCACCTCCCCGGTGTCAGAGGGCGTGGCGCAGGAGCCGAGAGAGCGGCACAAAGAGAGACCAAGGGGTGAGGTCATGGTCACTGCGGGGACACGGGGACACTGGGGGGGACAGTGGGGACATTAGGGGCCACCCCCCACCCTCATTCCCAAATGTCCCCAAACCCCCCGATGTCCCCAAACCCCCCCGATGTCCCCAGGTGTCACCTGAACAGAGCCCAGAGTCTCCACAGCGTCGCCACCAGCCCAATAAACGTCCTCCTCGTCTGGGGACCCCGCCTGGAACGGGGACAGGGACACCAAATGTCACCAAAATGTCACCAAGTGTCACCAAAATGTAAAAAAATGTCACCAGAATGGCAACAAAAGGCACCAAATGGCACCAGAATGTCACCAAAATGTCACCAAGTATCACCAGAATGGCACCAAAAGGCACCAGAATGTCAAAGAATGGCACCAAACATCACCAGATGTCACCAAATGTCAGCAGAATGGCACCAAATGGCACCAGAAAGTCAAAAAAATGTCACCAGATGTCCCCAAATGCCCTCACCTGGAGCACTGCTGTCACCTGGAGGTGGCACCTGTCCCCCAAATGTCCCCAGTGCCCTCAGCTGCAGGATGTGTGTCACTGGAGGTGGCACCTGTGCCCAGGCCGTCCCCCAGCCGTGCCCGGGCGATGTCCCGAGGCGCCCCAGCGCCAGCTCCGGGTGCCAGAGGCGGCGCAGGGCGCGGGAGGCGGCGGAAAGCCCCGAGGAACGGCCGGGAATGGCTGTGGGAAACGGGCAGGATCCGCCCCAGAACCTGCTCCAGGAACTGGGAACGGACACTGGGGAAACTGGGATGGGACTGGGATGGGACTGGGATGGGACTGGGATGGACTGGGATGGGACTGGGATGGACTGGGATGGACTGGGATGGGACTGGGATGGGACTGGGATGGGACTGGGATGGACTGGATGGGACTGGGATGGACTGGGATGGGACTGGATGGGACTGGGATGGACTGGGAGGGACTGGGATGGGATTTTAGGGAACTGGGAGGTCTGCACTGGTCCTATACTGGTCTGTACTGGTCTATACTGGTCTGTACTGGTCCATACTGGTCTCTCACCTTGTCCATCCGAGCCGAGTGCAGCGTCCCCAGCTCCAGGTGCTGCAGCAGCTCCAGCAGCACCGACACCGCCGAGAACTGGAAACACGCGGAAAAAAAATGGGAAAAACAGGGAAAAAATGGGAAAAAAAATGGGAAAAACAGGAAAAAAACGGGAAAAAAACTGGGAAAAATGGAGAAAAAAAACAGGGAAAACACAGGGGAAAATGGGGAAAAAAAAAAAGGGAAAAACACGGGGGAAAAAATGTGAAAAAATGGGGAAAAAAATGGGAAAAACACAGGGGGAAAATGGGAAAAAAATACGGGAAAAACACAGGGGGGAAAAAAAAAGGGAAAAATGGGGGAAAAAACTGGAAAATGTGAGGAAAAGACTGAGAAAAACTGGGAAAAAAACCAGGGAAAATCATGGAAAAAAAAAAGAGAAAAAAATGGGAACAAACGGGCAGGCGAAATGGGAAAAAAACCCAGGGAAAAAGGGGGGAAAACAGGATTAAAAAAAACCCGGGAAAAACTGGTAAAAAAAACCAGGGAAAAACATGGGAATGATGTTGGGAAAAAAACAGGAAAAAAACCAAGGAAGAACAGGAAAAAAAACTGAGGAAAAACAGGGAAAAAACCAGGGGAAAATGGGGGAAAAAATGAGGAAAACATGGAAAAAAACCCAGGGAAAAGCAGGGAAAAATGAGGAAAGATGGGGGAAAAAAACAGGAATTTTGGGGAGAAATTGGGAGTTTTGGGGAAAAAAATGGGAATTGTGGGGGAAACGGGGAAACTCTGGGAGAAAAAATTTGGGAATTTTTTTTGGAAAAAAAAGGGTATCTGGGGGAAAAAAGCCTGGAATTTCAGGGAAAAACAACCCAGAAAGTCTGGGGGAAAACCAGGAAAAAACGGCTGAAATTCCAGAAATTCTCGGAATTCCGGGTTTTTCCGCACTTTCTCCAGCAGCTGGGGCAGCAGCGGGATCAGGCTCCGGCTCAGCCGCGATTTCTGCTCGCGCTGCTCCCGTGGAGAAACCTGGGAAAAACCGGGAAAAAACCGGGAAAAAGGGGAAAAGGGAATTAACGGAATCGCTGAGCAACAAAACCCCCCGGAATTCCGGGAATTTCTGAGCCCAAAAACCCCGGAAATTCCCCTGAAATTCCAACCCCAAATTCCCTGGAATTCCTGGAATTCACAAAACTCAAAAAAATCCCTGAAATTTCCCCAAAATTCTTTGAATTCCCAATCCCTAAAATCCCCTGAAAATTCCTGCATTTCCCGACCCCAATCCCCGAAAAAATCCCCAAAAATTCCCCAAGAATTTCCAAGAAATCCCCATCCCTAAAAATTCCCTGAAAATCCCCCCAAAACAATCTCCCAAAATTCCAAAACAGAAATCCCTCAAAATTCTCCAAAAATCCCTGAAAATTCCCAGAAAATCCCCCCCAAAATCCCAAAATTCCCCCCCAAAATTCCCTGAAATCTCGCAGAGAAATTCCCCAACCCCCCCCGAAACTTTCCCAAGAAAAATCCCTTAAAATTCCCCAAAAAGCATCCATCAAAAATTCCCTGAAACTTCCCTGATAAAAAAATCCCAAAAAATTTCCCAAAAAAATCCCTCAAAGTTCCCTAAAAATCCTTGAAAAACTCCAAAAAAAATCCCTGAAAATTCCCACAGCGCGCCCAAAAAAATCCCCCAAAATCCCTTGATTTTCCCAAAATTCCCAAAATTCCTGAAATTCCCAGGAGTTCCGGGGTCACCTTCCTGCCGGGGGCAGCCCTGGGCAGAGCCGGATCCCGCTGGAGCTCAGCATCTGCACCATTGCTGCTCCTGCTCCAGCTGCAGCCTGCCGCACCAGTACAGACCAGTATGGACCAGTACAGACCAGTATGGACCGGTACAGACCGGTATGGACCGGTATGGATCGGTATAAACCAGTATGGACCAGTATAAACCAGTATGGACCAGTATAAACCAGTATGGACAGGTATGGACCAGTATGGACTGGTATAGACCAGTATGGACTGGTATGGACAGGTATAAACCAGTACAAACTGGTACGGACCAGTATGAACCGGTACGAGGCCGAAATCCCAATTTGGAGAGGGGAAATCCAGGGAAATCCCAGTTTGGAATGGGGATGGGAAAAACCAGTTTGGACCAGTATAAACCAGTACAGATGGCATTCAACCCCATCCCAGTCCATCCCAGTCCATCCCTGTCCCTCCCAGTTTCCATCCCAATCCCATCCCAAGTCCCATCCAATCCCATCCCAGTTCCATCCCAGTTCCATCCCAGTCCCTCCCAGTCCCTCACTGGTCCCAGTTCCCAGCAGAATTCCCGTGGCCGTGTCCCCAGTCCCCGGAGGCTCCCGGCGCAAATCCCACAGCCAATCCCCAGGCAGGCGGCGTGCTCGTGGGGCTGGGGGAAATCCAGGAGAAGAAATCCCAAAATTCCCAAAAATTCCGCCCAAATCCCGAAAAATTCTGGCAAAATTCTGCCAAAATTCCAGCGAAAAACTAAAAAAATTACCTGAAAAAGCCCCAGGCAGGCAGCGTGCTCGTGGAGCTGGGGGAAATCCAGGAGAAAGAATTCCCAAAATTCCCAAAAATTCCATGGAGATTGCCAAAAATACTGCCAAAATTCCAGCAGCAATCTTCACAAAATCCCACCAAAAAATCCCATCAGAATTCCCCTGAAATTCTCTAAAAAATTCCCCCAAAAATTCCTCAAAATCCCCAGAAAATTCCCCCCAAATCCCCCAAAAACTCCCCCCACAATTCCCCCCAAAAAATCCTCAAAATCCCCAGAAAATTCCCCAAAATTTCCCCAATTCCCCCGAGCTCTCCCCCAATTCCCAAATTCCCGGGAATTCCGGACCTGGGATCGCAGGAAGAAGCCACGGCCGCTCCCGGCGTCGGCGCCGCGCTGAGGATCCAGGAGCCTGGCAAAAATAAATGGGAAAAGAAATGGGAAAAATTGGGAAAAATAATCAGAAAAGTGGGGGAAAAACTGAGAAAATAACAGGAAAAATAAATGGGAAAAAACCGGGAAAAAGGGGAAAAGGGAATTAACGGAATCGCTGAGCTACAAAACCCCCCGGAATTCTGGGAATTTCTGAGACCAAAAACCCCTGGAAATTCCCCTGAAATTCCAACCCCAAATTCCCTGGAATTCCTGGAATTCACAAAACTCCAAAAATCCCTGAAATTTCCCCAAAATTCTTTGAATTCCCAATCCCTAAAATCCCCTGAAAATTCCTGGATTTCCCGACCCCAAATCCCCGAAAAATCCCCAAAAATTCCCCAAGAATTTCCAAGAAATCCCCATCCCTAAAAATTCCCTGAAAATCCCCCCAAAACAATCTCCCAAAATTCCAAAACAGAAATCCCTCAAAATTCTCCAAAAATCCCTGAAAATTCCCAGAACCCCCCCCCCAAAAATCCCCAAAATTCCCCCCCAAAATTCCCTGAAATCTCGCAGAGAAATTCCCCAACCCCCCCCAAAACTTTCCCAAGAAAAATCCCTTAAAAATTCCCAAAGAGCATCCCTCAAAATTCCCCGAAAATTCCCCCCAAAATTGCTGAGAATTCCTGAAAATCCCTGAAAATTCCCTGATAAAAATCCCTCAAATTCCCTGAAAATCCCCCGATAAAAAAAATCCCTGAAAACTCCCCAAAAAAATCCCTCAAAGTTCCCTAAAAATCCTTGAAAACTCCAAAAAAAAATCCCTGAAAATTCCTACAGTGTGCCCAAAGAATCCCCCGAAATCCCCTCGATTTTCCCGAAATTCCCAAAATTCCCAAATTCCCGGAGTTCCGGGGTCACCTTCCTGCCGGGGGCAGCCCTGGGCAGAGCCGGATCCCGCTGAGCTCAGCATCTGCACCATTGCTGCTCCTGCTCCAGCTGCAGCCTGCCGCACCAGTACAGACCAGTATGGACCAGTACAGACCAGTACGGACCAGTACGGACCAGTACGGACCAGTACAGACCGGTATGGACCAGTACAGACCAGTACGGACCAGTACAGACCAGTATGGACAGGTATGGACAGGTATAAACCAGTACAAAACTGGTACGGACCAGTATGAACCGGTATGAGGCCGAAATCCCAATTTGGAGAGGGGAAATCCAGGAAATCCAGTTTGGAATGTGGATGGAAAACCAGTTTGGACCAGTATAAACAGTACAGATGGCGATTCAACCATCCCGTCCATCCCAGGTCCCATCCCTGTCCCTAGCATCCCAGTCCCATCCCAGGTTCCATCCCAAGTCCCCCAATCCCAATCCATCCCAGTCCATCCCAGTCCATCCAGTCCCATCCCAGTCCCATCCCAATCCCATCCCAGTTCCATCCCAGTTCCATCCCAGTCCCTCCCAGTCCCTCACTGGTCCCAGTTCCCAGCAGAATTCCCGTGGCCGTGTCCCAGTCCCGGAGGCTCCCGGCGCAATCCCACAGCCAATCCCCCGGCAGTCGGCGTGCTCGTGGGGCCTGGGGGAAATCTGGGAGCAGAATTCCTAAAATTCCCAAAAATTCCATAGAAATTGTCAAAAATACTGCCAAAATTCCAGCAGCAAGCTCCACAAAAAATCCCACCAAAAATTCCTCAGAATTCCCTGAAATTCCCCAAAAAATTCCTCAAAATCCCCAGAAAATTCCCCCAAAATTTCCCAAAAACATCCCCAAAAATTCCCTCAAAATTCTCCCTGAAATTCCTAAAAAATCCCCAAATTCCCCAAGAAATTCCTCAGAATCCCCAAAAAATTCCCCAAAATTCCCTCAAAATTCTCCCTAAAATTCCCTAAAAAATGCTCAAAATTGCCCCAGAATTCCACAAAAATTTCCTCAAAATCCCCAGAAAATTCCCAAAAACATTCCTCAAAATTCACCAAAAAAATTCTCAAAAAATCCCAAAAATTATTCAAAATTTCCTCAAAATCCCCAGAAAATTCCCCAAAAATTCCCCCAAATTCCCCAAATTCCTCCGAGCTCTCCCCAGTTCCCCAACTGCTGAATTTCTGGGAATTCCGGGAATTCCGGACCTGGGATCGCAGGAAGAAGCCGCGGCCGCTCCCTGGGAAAAACGGGAAAAAGAAAAGGGAAAAACTGGGAAAAATAAATGGGGGAAACTGGGAAAAATGACCAGAAAAGTGGGGGAAAACTGGGAAAAATAAATGGGAAAAACTGGGAAAAAAATAGGGGAGAAATGGGAAGAAATGGGGAAAATGGGGGAAAAAAAACCGTGGGAAAATAATGGGGAAAAATGGGGGGGAAATGGGGAAAATGGGGAAAAAACAGGGAAAATAGATGGGAAAAGGTAGGAAATAATGGAGGAAGAACGGGAAAAAACCAAGGAAAATAAATGGGAAAAACTGGGGAAAAAAAAGGGAAAAATAAATGGGGAAAATGGGGAAAATAATGGGGAAAATAAATGGAAAAACTGGGGAAAAAAGGGGAAAATAAATGGGAAAAATGGGGAAAATGATGGGGAAAAAAACGGGGGGAAAAGGGGAAAAAACCCAAGGAAAATAAACAGGAAAAAAACAGGAAAAATGGGGGGAAAATCGGGAAAACCAGGGAAAATAAAGAAAAATACGGCAAAAAAAAAGAGGGGATAATAAGGGGGAAAATAAATGGGCAAAATAGGGGGAAATTGGGAAAAAAGGGGGGGAAAAAGGGGGGGGGAAAGGGGGGGGGGGGAACCGAATCCTCCCTCCCCCAACTCCCGAGGGATTGGGAAGGGCCGGGGGAGCAAATTCGGGATCAGCAAATTCGGGATCAGCAAATTCGGGATCAGCAAATTCGGGATCAGCAAATCCCAGGTTTCTGCGAGGGGCCCGGAGCCAATTCTTGGAAAATTCCTCTGGGATTGGGAGGGGAGGGAAAATCGGGAGCGATTCCAAGGGCTGGGGGTTGGGAAATTCCCGAGGTTTTTCAGGTTGCAATTCCCAAAATTCGGAGCTGGGAATTCCAGGGTTTGGGTCTTCAAATTCCAAGAGTTTAGGGCTGAAATTCCCAGGTTTTTAGAGCAGGAATTCTTGGATTTGGAGCCAAAATTCCTGGATTTTGGGGGCCAGAATTCCCAAGGTTTTGAGGCAGGAATTCTCAGGGCTCAGAGCTCGAGATTCCAAGATTTTGAAGCTGAAATTCCCGAGATTTTTGAGGGTGGAATTCCAGGATTTGGGCTCAGGAAGTCCTGGATTTGGGGGCTGAAATTCCCAGGATTTTCAGGCTGGAATTCTCAGATTTGGGGCCAGAATTCCTGGATTTTGGGGGCCAAAATTCCCAAGGTTTTGAGTCAGGAATTCCTGGATTTTAGGGCTTGGAATTCTGAGGATTTGTGCTTGGAATTCCCAGGGTTTTCAGGCTGCAATTCTGCAAGTTCAAAGATCAGAATTCCCAGGATTTTGGGGCCTGAATTTCCAGATTTTTTGGGCCAAAATTCCCAGGGTTTGGGTCATGAATTCCTGGATTTGGAGGCTGAAATTCCAGATTTTGGGCTGTAACTCCCAGGGTTTTGGGGCATAATTCCAGGACTTTGGGGCTGAAATTCCCAGATTTTGGGGCCGGAATTCCCAGGGTTTTTTTACCTCTGAAACAGGAATTTCCCGGCAGCCGAGGCCAGAGCGCTGCTGGAGACAAAGACGATTGGGAAAAACGCTGCGGCAATCCTCATCCGACAGCGCCTCCTCCAGATTCCTGGGAATTCTGCGTCCCTGATTCCCGCTCCCCCATCCTGAAATACACCAAAATCCCCCCCAAAAATCTGGGGATTTTTTTTACCCCAAATCCTGATATTTCTCCCCAAATCCCAAATTTCCCACCCCAAATCCCAAATTTTTCCCCAATCCCATATTTTCCCTGTCCAGCTCTGGCAGCAGCTTCAGCACCTCCAGCGCCACCTCGGGCTCTTTGTCGTGAGCCACGGCCACCAAGGAGCCTGCAATTCCCAAAATTCCCAAAATTCCCGGGATTCCCGGACCCTCAGCTCCGTTGTTCCCAACTTTTCCCCCATTCCAGGCCTTTTTTTAATCCAGTTTTTCCTCCAATTTCAAATATTCCAGGTTTTTTGTCTCATTTTCCCTCATTCCAGCCCAGATTTTCCCACATTTTCCATCATTCCAGGGGTTTTAATTCCATTTTCGTCCCATTTTTTCCACTTTTTCCCCATTTTTTCACATTTTTTTCCAATTTTTACCCATTTTTCCCCCATTTTTGTCCTATTTTCTCCCATTTTTTTTCCTTTTCTCCCCATTTTTCCAGTTTTTTTCCAGGTTATTTTCCCATTTTCCAGGGTTTTTTTCCCATTTTCCCCCATTTTTCTTCCCCATTGTCCCCCATTTTTTCTCATTTTTGTCCTATTTTCTCACATTTTTTTCCTTTTTTTCCCCCATTTTCCCCGGGTTTTTTTTCCCATTTTTCCACATTTTTCCCCCAATTTTTTCCTATTTTCCCCTTTTTTTTCGCTCTTTTCCCCCATTTTTCCGGGTTTTTTTTTCCCATTTTTTCCCACCTTGAACCTCTCAGTGAAGAGCTCCAGGTTCGGAGCCATCTCTGGAATTCCGGCAATTCCCTGCAGAGCTCTCAGCAGCGCAGCCGAAGCTCTCCCTGCTGGAAAGCCGGGGAAAAGCCGGGAATTCGGGGAATTCAGGGAATTCTTCCCCACCCTAATCCCATTTTCCCTCCATTTCTCATTTTTCCTCATCCCAATCCAAATTTTTCCCCATTTTTCCCCATCCCAACCCAATTTTTCCCACTTTTCCTCATTCCCAATCCCATTTTTCCTCATCCCAACCAATTTTTTTCCCACTTTTTCCTGACTTTCCCTCACGTTTCCCCTGGAGTTTTCCCAACTTTTCCCAGATATCCCCAGGATTTTCCCAGAATTTCCCCCAATTTTTCCCAGTTGTTCTCAGATTTCCATCTCTCTCCATTCTTCTGGATTTCTCCCAATTTTCCCCTTTTTTTCCCAATTTCCCCATTTTTTTCCCATTTTACCTATGTTTTTCCTGTTTTTTTTCCTCATTTTCCCACATTTTCCTCATTTTTTCATTTTCCCCCATTTCCCCCCATTTTTCCCATATTTTCCCCATTTTTTCCCTCATTTTTCCCAGGGTTTTCCCCATTTCCCCCTCATTTTTTCCTACTTTTCCCCCGGTTTTCCCATTATTCATTCCCCCATTTTGGCCCATTTTTTCCCGATATTTTTCATGTTTCCCCATTATTATTCCCCATTTTCCCATTTTTCCCTATATTTTTCCTGGTTTTTCCCCATTTTCCCACATTTTTTCCATAATTCTCCCCATTTCCCCCCTTCCCCCCTC
This sequence comes from Progne subis subis, assembly GCA_022316685.1. Taxonomy (NCBI): domain Eukaryota; kingdom Metazoa; phylum Chordata; class Aves; order Passeriformes; family Hirundinidae; genus Progne; species Progne subis. The sequence goes on along the minus strand of JAKJHU010002673.1, from coordinate 16,018 downwards.
CCCCCCCAATTTTCTCCATTTTCCCTGTTTTTGCCCATTTTTCCCTGTTTTTTTTCCCATTTCCCCACATTTTTTCCATTTTCCCCATTTTCCCCATATTTTTCCCATTACTCTTCCTTTTTTTTTCCCATTTCCCCCCATTTTTCCCATTATTTTCTCCATATTTCCCCCCATTTTCCCCATATTTTCCCCATTTTTCCTAGGATTTTCCCCATTTTTCCTGGATTTCCCCATTTTTCCTGTATTTCCCCACATTTTTCCCATATTTTCCCCATTTTTCCCGTATTTTCCCCATTTCTCCCATATTCCCCCCCCATTTTTCCCATATTTCCCATATTTCCCATATTCCCCCATTCTTCCCATATTTCCCCTATTTCCCATATTTCCCTTTTCCCATTTTTTCCCATAGTTTCCCATTCCCATATTTTCCCCATATCTCCCTATATCTCCCCATATCTCCCATCTCCCATATTTCCCATATTTCCCATTTCCCATATCTCCATATCTCCCATATCTCCCATATTTCCCATATCTCCCATATCTCCCATATTCTCCCCTATCTCCCTATTACTCCCATATTCTCCCATATTCCATCTCCCATATTTCCCATATCTCCATATCCCATATCCAATATCCTCCCATATTTCCCCATATCTTCCCATCATATTCCCATATCTCCCATATTTCCCATATCTCCCATATCTCCCATATCTCCCATATTTCCCATATCTCCATATTCCCATCCCCCTGCCGTGCCGCTCCAGCCCAGGTCCATGAGGTGCCGTGGCTCCGGAAGGATCCCGGGAATTTCCGGCTCCACGTTCCCGACTCGTCCGTGCAAATCCCGCGCCTCTCGGGCACCACGGCCCTGGGGCGGGGCGGCGGCGCTCAGCCCGGAATTCCCATTGCCCAGAGCTTCAGCCCGGAATTCCAGCTTTTCCCAATGCTTTATCCCAAAATTCCAGCTTTTCCCAATGCTTTAACCCAAAATTCCAGCTTTTTCCCAATGCTTTATCCCGAAATTCCAGCTTTTCCCAATGCTTTATCCCGAAATTCCAGCTTTTCCCAATGCTTTATCCCAAAATTCCAGCTTTTCCCATCAATTTAGCCATAAAAATCCAGATTTTCCCAATGTTTTATCCCAAAATTCCCACTTTTCCCAAACTTTTATCCCAAAAATCCAGCTTTTCCCAAAGCTTTATCCCAGAATTCCAGCGTTTCCCCATGTTTTATCCACAAAAATCCCATTTTCCCCACCCTTTTATCCCAAATTCCCCCATTTTTATCCCAATTTTTCCTCCTTTTATCCAAAATTTCCCCATTTTTTCCCATTTCATCCCAAATTTCCCCATTTTTCCCCCATTTTTCCCGGTTTCTCCTCCAGAATTCCGGGATTTTCCCTCACCAGGAGCGATTTTGAAGACGCCTTTGAAGATTCCGTTCATGAGCAGCTCCAGCTCCTCCTGCTGCTCCCGGAGCTGGGAATTCCGGGAATTGGCCCAAAATTCCCAAAATTCCACCCCAAATTCACCAAACCCATCAAAAACCCGGAGAATTCCATCAAAATTACACTCAAAATTCCCAAAATTCCACCCAAAATTCACCAAATCCATCAAAACCCCTAAGAATTCCATCAAAATTCCACCCCAAATTCCCAAAATTCCACCCAAAATTCGCCCAGATCCACCCAAATCCTGAAAATTCCATCAAAATTCCACCCAAATCCTGAAAAATCCACCCAAAATCCAGAAAAATCCCAAATTTTCAGCTAAAATCCTTTAAAAAAATCCCCTCAAAATTCCAAATTTTCACCCCAAATGCTCCAAAATTCCCAAATTCCCACATAAACCCGTTCAAAATTCCGGAATTTCTACCTAAGCACCCCCAGGATTCTCATTTTTCCCCAATTTTTCCCTTTTTTCCCCTCCCATTTTCCCATTTTCCCTCACCTCCCGCTGCTGCTCCTGCAGAAATTCCAATTTTTCCCTTCCCCTCCTGCCGGGATCTTTTCCCTTTTCCGCCTCCAGCTGCCGCCGGGAATTCTGCAGCTGCTCCAGGGAATGCTGCTGCACCTCCAGGGCCACTTCCACCAAGGAGCTCAGGAGCTTCAGCGCTGGAATTCCGGGGAAAAAAAAAATGGGAATTTGGGAAAAAACGGGAATGAAAATGGAAAAAAATGGGAAAAAAACCTGAAAAAAATGGGGAAAAAAACTGAAAAAAAATGGGGAAAACCGGGGAAAAATGGGGGAAAAAAAAGGAAAATTTGGGTTGGGATGGAGGAAACTCCCAGCAGGGAGCTGAGCAGCTTCAGTGCTGGAATTCCGGGGAAAAAAAATGGGAATTTGGGAAAAAACGGGAATGAAAATGGGAAAAATTGGAAAAAAACAGAAAAAAACCCAGAAAAATCCCAGATTTTCCACACCCAGGAGATTTTTTTGAATATTTCTGGGCTATTTCTGGGCTATTTCTGGGATAATCCCGGACCCGCCAGGGTTCCCGTGTGCCGGGAATCCGCCGGCGCCGGGAGGAAGGGATAAATCCCAGGAGATTTCGGGGCTATTTGGGGCTATTTTGGGCCAATCCCGGACCCGCCAGCGTTCCCGTGTGCCGGGAATCCGCCGGCGCCGGGAGGAAGGGATAAATCCCAGGAGATTTCGGGGCTATTTGGGGCTATTTTGGGCCAATCCCGGACCCGCCAGCGTTCCCGTGTGCCGGGAATCCGCCGGCGCCGGGAGGAAGCAGCCGCAGGAACGCAGCAGGAATCCGCGCAGCAGCTCCCGGTGCCGCCCCCTCCGGATCAGCGCCGCCGGCAGCGCCCAGAACCCGGCACCGCGGGGACTGGGGGGAACGGGAAACGGGGAAATCCAGGGGAAATGGGGAAATTCCAGGGAAAATGGGGAAATTCCAGGGAAAATGGGTACTCCGGGGGGGACTGGGGGGAAAAACAGGGAAAATTCTAGGGAAAACTGGAAAAACACCCGAAATTCCAGAGAAAATGGGGGAATTACAGAGAAAATGGGTACTCAGAGGGGGACTTGGGGAGAAAATGATAGGGAAAATGGGAAAAAAACACCTGAAATTCCAGGGAAAACAGGAAAAAATACCTGAAATTCCAGAGAAAAACATCCAAAACTCCAGGGAAAATGGGTACTCGGGAGAGGACCGGATGAAAAAACGGGGGAAATCATCCAAAATTCCAGAGAAAAGCACCCGAAATTCCAGAGGAAAACACCCGGAATTCCAGGGGAAACCCCCGAAATTCCCAGGAACCCCCGGTAGCTCGTGGCAGGTCTCGGCCAGCCTCCGGCTGATGTCGGAATTGTGCAGCTCTGGAACATCTCCGGGGTCACGGCGCCTGGAAATCCCGGGATTCACCTCGGCCATGGCCCAAAATCCCCAGTTTTCCCAGATTTCCCCATTTTCCCCTTTTATTTCCTGATTTTCCCATTTTCTCCCGTTTTTCCCAGATTTTCCCAGATTTTTCCTTATTTCCCACCCCAGCATCCGGCAGCAACACGCATCCAAGGAATTTCCTGATCTGTCCCAGTTTTTCCCCCACTTTTTCCAATCATTTTTCCCATTTTTTTTCCCATTTTTTTCGCCCGTTTTCCCAGGTTTTTGCCCCGTTTTTTCCCCTTTTCCCATTTTTTCCCATTTTCCCCGGTTTTTCTCCCTCATTTTCCCCCCGTTTTTTCCCATTTTTCCCTCATTTTTCCCATTTACCCATTTTTTTCCCCATTTTTCCTCACCCTGGCAGCCGCAGGCGCCGGCAGTGAAGCTGAGCAGCTCCAGGAATTCCTGATTTTCCCCCCATTTTCCCCATTTTTTCACCCATTTTCCCCATTTTTCCGGACCCTGGAGGTGAAGTTGAGCAGCTCCAGGAACGCCGATTCCCGATCCCGGCGGTACCAATCCAGCCACTCGTCCACCACCGCCTGGAACTGGGGAAAACCGGGAAAAACCTGGGAATTCTGGGGAGGAAATGGGAATTCCAGGGGAAAAAAACAGGAATTCTGGGGAGAAAATGAGGAAAACCAGGAAAAAAAACCCAGGAATTCTGGGGAGAAAATGGGGGGAAGAAATTGGAGTTCCAGGAAAAATGAGAATTCTGGGGGGGGGAAATGGGAATTCTGGAAAAAAAACCCAGGAATTCCAGGGGAAATGCCAGAGCAAAAATGGGAATTTTGGGGAAAATGGGAATTTGGGGGGAAAAAAAAGGAATTACAGAAAGGAAAAACCAGAAATTCCAGGGGGAAAATGGGAATTCCGGAGGAAAAAAAGGAGTAAAAATGGGAATGCTGGGGAAAAAATAGGAATTACAGAGGGAAAAATGGGAATTCCAGGGGAAAAACTGAGAAAAAACTGGGAATTGCAGGGGTAAAAATGGGAATTCTGGGGAAAAAGGGAACTCTGGGGGAAATTCCAGGGGAAAATGGGAATTCTGGGGGTAAACCCCAGGAATTCTAGGGGGGAAAATGGGAATTTCTGGAAGAAAAACCCCAGGAATTTTCAAGAAAAAAAACTGAAATTTGAGAGGAAAAAGAGGGAATTTGGGGAAAAGTGGGAATTTTGGGGAAAAGTGGGAATTCTTTCCACGGTACCTTGGTGGCGGCTTTTCCTGAGCCACGGCCTGGAAAAGGGAATTGTGCTCCGGGCCCGGAAGAGCTCCGCTGGACGGACGGGAACGCTTGGAAAACTGTGGGAAGATGGGAAAAAATGGGAAAAAAACCAGGGGAAAACGTGGGAGAAAATCAGGGGAAATTGGGGAAAAATTGGGAAAAATAGGGAAAAGAAAGGGGGAAAATCAGGGAAAAATCGGGGGAAAAAAATGGGAAAAAAATTGGGGAAATTGGGGAAAAAATGAGGAAAAAATGGGGAAAAAAAGGGGAAAATCAGGGAAAAATCGAGGGAAAACCAGGGAAAAAACAGGAGAAAATCAGGAAAAAATCGGGAAAATATTGGGGAAAAATCCGGGGACAAAACAGGAAAAAACAACAAAAAACAGGGAAAAAAAACAGGAAAAAAGGGGGAAAAAATGGGAAAAAAAAAACGGGAAAAAACCAGGAAAAAATGGGGGGAAAAAACAGGAGAAATAAACAGGAGAAAAAAAACAGGAGAAAAAAAAACAGGAGAAAATTGGGAAAAATTAGGAGGAAAAAAAGGGGAGAAATCAGGGAAAAACTTGGGGAAAAAAACAGGGGAAAATTGGGGAAAAAACAGGGAGAAAATTGGGGAAAATCACGAAAAAATCGGGGGGAATTGGGGAAAAATATTGGGGAAAAAAACAGGAAAAATCAGGAAAAATCAGGAAAAATCTGAGAAAATCCAGGGGAAAATAACGGGTGGAAATTGAGGAGAAAAACAGAGGAAAAACGGGTAAAAATGGTAAAAATCATGGAAATGTGGGGAAGATTGGGAAAAATGGATGGGAAAATGGGGGAAAAATGGTGGTTGGGGAAAAGTGGGGGGGGAAAAGTGGGGGGGAAAATGGGGAATGGGGGGGGAAAAATGGGAAAATCCAGAAAAAATAGGGGGGGAAATTGGGGAAAATTTGGGGAAAAATCAGGGGGAACATTAGAGAGAAATCATGGGGGAAAAAAAACGGGAAAAATCAGGGAAAAATTGGAGAAAAATAGTGGAAAATGGGGGCAAAATGGAGGAAAAATGGGGGGGAAAAAGGAGGAAAGAAAAAAAAAAAAAACGAGGGAAAATCAGGAAAAAACTGGAAAAAATGGGGAAAACCAGGGAAAATTTGTGGAGATTCAAAGGAAGCGGGGAATTTTTGGGCAAAGCAGTAAAATAGGGAATCACCCGGCTGCTGTCGGCTCCTCCAGAACGGCGCCGTTTGCTCCGGGGCCACGCCGACGCCTCCAAGTCACTGCTGGAGTCGGGATCGGCCGGGAATTCCCCGGGAAAAACGGGAATTCTGGGGGGAGAGGCTGGAAAAGCTGGGGCTGGAAAGGGGGGAGAAAATGGGAAAAAATGGGAAAAAATGGGAAAATAATGGGAGGGGGGAAAATCAGGGATAAAAGTGGGGACAGAATGGGGGGAAAAGCTGAGGGAAAATGGGAAGAAATGGATGGGAGTGGGGGAAAATGGGGGGAAAAAGTGAGGGAAATGGGAAAAAATGGATGGGAGTGGGGAAAACGGGGAGAAAAGTGGGAAAAATGGGGGAAATGGGAAAAATGAGGGGAAAGCAGGAAAAACTAAGAGGAAAATGGAAAAATGGGATGGGAAAACTGGATTAAAAGAGTTGGAAGCGGTAAAAAAAAATGGGGAGAAGCTGGGAAAAAGTGGGGAAAAAAACTGGGGAAAACTGGGCTGGATAAGAGAAAATGGGGACAGGAAGGAGCTGGGATGGGGAAAAAATGAGCAGGAAATGGAATTGTTTGGATTTTTTGGGATGTTCCCAACAAACTCACGGGGAGCTGCTCGAGGCCCCCAGTCCGGAGGAAGATCCGAGGGATGGAAAATCATGGATGGGGCTGGGAAAAGCGGGAATTTTGGAGGGGTCTCTCAAGGATGGGAGCCCCCAGAGAGGAGAAAACTGGGGAGTTGGAGACACAAAATTAACTCGGGAAAAGGGAAGGATCCCAAAATTCCCTCAAAACTGAAAAATGAGGGGTGGGACCTGGAAAAGTCCCTCAAAAAGGGAAAATGAGGGGTGGATCTGGAAAATTCCCTCAAAACTGGAAAATGAGGGGTGGAGATCCTTAAAATTCCCTCAAAACTGAAAAATGAGGGGTGGGATCTGGAAAATTCCCTCAGGGAAAAAGGGAAGGATCTCAAAATTCCCTCAGAAAGGAAAAATGAGGGGTGAGATCTGGAAAATTCCCTCAAAACTGGAAAATCAGCGAGTGGGACACCCAAAATTCCCTCAGGGAAAAAGGGAAGGATCCCAAAATTCCACTCAAAACTGAAAAATGAGGGGTGGGATCCGCAATCCCCCTAGGTCACAACTGGGGTGTGTGTGTGTGTTAATGAAGCTCCTCCCTCACAGTTTTGGAGTGAAAAATCCAGAAAAAATTCTATTAAAAAAAAACCCCAACCTTCCCGGATAACACTGAGGGGCACTCTCAAACCCTCACAAACTTTAATTTGAGAGGCTGAGGATGAAACCCTTCCCTCACAAAAACCCTCCCGGAATGAGGAGAGTGAAGCTCCTCCCTCACAAATCCCACCCGGATCCCACTAAAAGGGAGCTTGGGGTTTTTTTTTCAGCTAATCAAACCCTCACAAACTTTATTTTGAGGGCTGGAGGTGAAGTCCTGTTGGAGTCCAGGGCATTCTTTTGGTTGCTTTGGAGGGTCAGAGACCTGGGCAGGGGAGGTCTGGGACCACAGCCTAGAGCTCTAGAGAGACACTGGCTTTGATTTTAGTCTATGGAGAGGCTTCTTGCACTGCAGGAAGCATTGCAGGCTACAAGAATGTGAAAGATGTAGTTTAGTATATCACAGGGTGAAAAAAACAGTGAGTTTGGGTTATAGCATTAAAGTGAATGGGGACAAGATAGAGAATTTAGGGCGTTGTCTCCTTCTTCTTCTTTGTTTTTCTCTCACTCCATTTCTGCAGTGACATTGGCACAAAGTAGTTTGTGAGGATTAGGTCAGAGTAAAGATGACCTTTTTTAGTATTAGAGATAGACATTAGTGAGAAATAATAAATAAAGAATACGTAGCAATTAGTATAAAAGATAAAGACAGCCCTGGGGCGGGGGGAGTCGCCAAATGTCCAAGCCGCAGCAAACATCTTTTAGACACTAAGAAAATTGTAAGATAAGAACTAATAAACACAAAGAATGCAACCTTGAAGACGCCGTCTTTTTCTGCGTTTCGCACAGAGCTTTGCAGAGGGCCAAGACTCTAAAACCACCCTGAATGTTTGGGGAAAGCCCCCGACAAAGTCCCTCCCTCACAAAACCCCTCCGGAAATGAGGGGAGTGAAGCCGTTCCCTCACTAATCGCCCAGAGAGGATGAGGTCTGGGACCTTTTTAAGCCTCTCAAACCCTCACAAACTTTAATTTGAGGGCTGGAGGTGAAGTCCCTCCCTCACAAACCCCACCCCGGCATGAGGAGAGTGAAGCTCCCCCTCATAACGCCCCCCTGCTCCCACTGAGGGAGGGGCTCGGAACCTCTCAGCTCCCCAAACCCCTCCTCAAGGAACCTACGAAACCCCCATGCACCCCTCCCTCACCTTGGCGGGGCTGAAAATCCCCAAAATCCTCAAAAACTCCCCCCAAAAAACCCCGCGCGAACCCCGACACCTCACGCGCGCCTCGCTTCGCGCCAAAAGAAAACGGCGAACGGCAGGTGCCCGCTCCTCCGGAGGGGGCGTGGCCACGCCGCGTCACGTGACCCAGATGGGCGGGGTGGATGAGGGATGGGCGTGGTTTCACCTGGTCACGTGACTCTTGGCGCCAAAACCGCGGCGGGGGCCGCCCCAGGAAAGGAGGGGATCCCTAAAAACCCCAAATCTGGGAATTCTGAGGGGGAATTTGGGATTTGGAGGCATCTGGGGGGGTCTGGATCCCATTCCCGATCCAAATCCCAAATCCCGATCCCAAATCCCAAACTCCGCCCCCCGGGGCAGAGCCAGAGACAAAAGGGAAAAAGTTTTGTGGGACAAGGAAGAGAAGGATCGGGAACTTCAGGAGAACCTTTGGAATTCCGGGGAGGTTTTTGGGAATTCCGGGGAGGTTTTTTGGCATCGCCAGGGAATCCCCGGCCGGAGCCGATCCCGGGATGTGGCGGAGCTGAGCGAGGCCGCGGTGAGAAAGGGGATCGGGAATTGGGAAAAAATCGGGAATTGGGACGGAAAACGGGGAATTGGGGAAGAGGGAATTGGGGATTGGAAAACAGGGCATTCGAGGAGGGAAAGAGGGAATTCGGGGAGGGAGAGAGGGAATCGGGGAGGAAAATCGGGGATTGCCACAGAGGGAGCTGGGGAGGGAAATCAGGAATTGGGAAAGAGGGAATGGGGGGGGGGCAAAATCGGGAATTCGGGGAGGGAAAATCAGGAATTTGGGACACAAGGCACTGGGATTTTGGGGATACAGGACAGGGTTTTGAGTACAGCACTAGGATTTTTGGGATCCAGCACTGGAATTTGTGCTGGCACTGGGATTTTGGGATCCAGCATTGGGATTTGGGATCCAGCACCGGGATTTTGGGGATCAAGGACAGGGATTTTTGGGATCCAGCACGTGGGATTTTGGGGATCCAGGACAGGGATTTTGGGATCCAGCACTGGGATTTTGGGATCCAGGCAACTGGATTTTGGGGGATCCAGGACAGTTGGATTTTTTGGGATCCAGCACTGGGATTTTGGGATCCAGGCACTAGGGAGTTTGGGGATCCAGCCTGGATTTTTGGGATCCAGCACTGGGATTTTTGGTATCCAGCTCTAAGGGAAATTTGGTGCTGTCACTCCGTTTCCAGGCCTGCATCTGGTGACACCAGGATTTTGTCCCCTTCTTCTGCTGTGACCCCTGCGTGTCCCCAGACCGCTGGCCCTCTGTCTGTCCCTCTATGCCTCTGTCTGACCCCTCCTGTCCCTCTGTCTGTCTGTCCCTCTGTCTGTCCTCTCCTATCCCTCTGTCTGTCCCTCTGTCTGTGCTGCCTATCCCTCAGTCTGTCTGACCCCTCCTGTCCCTGTCTGTCCGTCCCCATCTGTCCCCTCCCTGTCCATCCCCGTATCCATGTGTCCATCCCATGTCCGTGTCCCTGTGTCCCCGTGTCCATCCCGTGTCTGTGTCCCATGTCCCTGTCTGTGTATCCGTGTGTCCGTGTCCATCCTGTGTATCCCCATATCCCTGTGTCCATGTATCCCCGTGTCTGTGTGTCCATCCTGTGTATCCTTGTGCCCATCCCCGTGTCTGTGTCCATCCCGTGTATCCCTGTGTCCATCCCCATGTCCATGTGTCCGTGTATCCCTGTCCGTGTCCATCCCCCTGTATCCCCATGTCCACGTGTCCGTCCCGTGCCCGCATGTCCGTGTCCCCGTGTCCGTGTGTCCCCGTGTCCGTGTGTCCGTGTCCCAGGACGTGCCCGTTCCCACGCTGTCTCCATCCATCCCACGTGTCCGTGTGCCCGTGTGTCCCTGTGTCCGTGTGTCCCTGTGTCCGTGTGTCCATGTGTCCGTGTGTCCGTGTGTCCCCGTGTCCGTGTTTCCGTGTCCCGGGACGCGCCCGTTCCCGCGCTGTCTCCGTCCGTCCCCGCTGGGAGCGGCGCTGGCGCTCGGAATCGCCCTGGGCCTCGCCCTGGGGCTGCTGGGGGCGCCCTTCTGCCGCAGGGGAGAGAGAATTCCCAGGAAAACAATGGGGAAAACACCGGGAAACACCGGGAGAACAACGGGATAGACTGGAAAACACCAGGAAAACACTGGGAAAACACCGGGAGAATGCTGGGAGAGCACTGGGGAAACACTGGAAAACACCAGAATTCCTGGGAAAATCCCCAAATTCCCAGGAAAACGATGGGAAATCAAAAAAATTCCTGGCAAATTTCCTGGGAAAATCCCCAAATTCCTGGGAAAATTCAAAAAATTCCAGGGGAAAACCCTGAAAAATTCCTGGGAAAATCTTCAAACTTCAGGGAAAATCTCGGAATTCCAGAGGGAGAGGTTCCACAGGTTCAGGGAAAATCCCAAAATTCCAAGGAAAGCTCCAAAAATTCCAGGTAAAAATCCCCAAATTCCAGACGGAGGGGTTCTGCAATTCCAGGGAAAACTCCCCAGATTCCTGGGAAAATCCCCAAAATTCCAGGAAAATCTCAAAATTCCAGGGAAAATCCCCCAAATTTCAGGAAAATATCAAAATTTTGGGAAAAAAACCTGAAAATTCAGGGAAAATCCCAGAATTCCAGGGAAAATTCCCAAAACTTCAGGGAAAATCTCAAATTTTTGGGAAAAAAATCTGAAAATCCAGGGAAAATCTCAGAATTTCAGGGAAAATCTCAAAATTCCAGGGAAAATTCCCAAAACTCCATGGAAAATTTTGTCATTTGGAGACAAATCTCGGGATTTTGGGGACAAATCTCTGGATTTTGGGTACAACTGTCATGATTCCAATGGGGTTTGGGAGCCAGTATTGCGATATAAATGTAAGATATCAAGATCAGGATGGGAAATAACAGGATTTTGAGTACAAATCCAGGGATTTTGGATACAAATCCCAAAATTTCGGGTCCAAATCTCTGGATTTTGGGGACAAATCCCGGGATTTTGGGTACAACTGGCACGATTCCTATGGGGTTTGGAAAAAACGGGAATTCTGGGGAAAAAATGGGAATTCTGGGAAAAAAATGAAAATTCTGGGGAAAAAAACGGGAGTTTCGGGGAAAAAAAAGGGAATTCTGGGGGAAAAATGGGAATTCTGGGGGAAAAAACAGGAATTCAGGGGGAAAAAATGGGAGCTTTGGGGGTTTGGAGTCATTGGATCTGATCTGCCACCACATGCACTTCCAGCTGGCTGAGGTGAGGAAAAATGGGATAATTGGGAAAAAAAAAAGTGAGTTCTGGGAAAAAAATGAGAGTTTTGGGTGGAAAAATGGGAATTTTGGGAAAAAAACCCAAGAATTCTGGGGGAAAAAACCCCAGGAATTCTGGGAAAAAAACCCGTGAATTCTGGGGAAAAAAAAAATCAGAAAACAACCTGAAAAAATAATAAAAAAAAATCTGAAAAAAACCCCAAAAAATCTGAAAAGAAACTGAAAAAATCAATCAATCAAACAAACAAACAAACAAACAAAATAAAATAAAAAAATCCCCAAAATGTCAAAAAAAAATCTTAAAAAAAAATAATTAAAAAATTCTGAAAAAAACCTCAAAAAAATCCAAAAAAATTCCAAAAAAACCCAGGAAAAATCAGAAAAAATTCTGAATGAATACCAAAAAATTCAGAAAAAAATCTGAAAAAAAACCCCCCCAAAAATCCCCAAACCCCGTTTTTCCCCGTCTCCCCCAGGTGCAGCGCGCGCTGCCCAACGACTCCTTCTCCTTCTCCCTGGCGCGCCCCCGGCGCCTCGGGCCCTTCCTCCTTCTCCCGCTCCGCGCCGCGGCTCCGGCCTTCCGCCGCGCCCGGCCCTCGGCGCCTTCCTGGCGTCCCCCGGCACTTCTTCCACCGCCGCCTCCGCGGGAACCGCTGCGCCCGCGACCCCCGGCGCTTCCCCTTGGGCCCGCCGCGGCCGGCGGCTCCGCGGGAAATCCCGGGAATCCCGCGGCGCCCGGAGCGCGTCTCCCGCCGGTGCCGCCGCCGACGGCTTCCACGCGTCCCGGTGCCGCCGCGGTGCCGCCCGTGCCGGCCGCGCCGCGCCCTCGGCGTCTTCCCGCACGACGCCCGCTGCCGGGTTCCTCCTCCTAAAATGAGTCGGGGGTCTATTCTGGGGAGGGGTCAGCCAAAATGAGGAAGTAAGATGAGTCTTCCTCGTCCTGACCTTTCTACCTTTTCAATGAATTTGTGACAAATGAATCCTTGGTAGAACTTATAGTTTCCTGTGTTCAATGGGTCCTTTAAGCGGGAAATCTGCAGCTGTTTTATGTCCTACTCACCACATTTTGTTTTTCATTACAAGCATAGCTACATAAACATAAAGCCGACAAGCAATGAGTTACTAAATCCGGGATATCTTATCTAAGATCCGGCTTCTGTAAACTGTGAACAAAGCTTACCTATCTACTTCAGCTATTTCAGCAACTTATTATCTTAACTTTCCTAAAAATCCCTAATTCTTCAAATTTAATATCTCAGTCTGCTCAGAGAAGCTGCACTTTGAGGTCTGACCCAGTGTGGACAACCTTGCTCCACATTGCCAAAAGACATCCTATCTCTCCTCACTCACCTGGGACCTGCTTTTCTTGGAGACCTGGGTGCACTTAGCCAAAGATGAACTTTCTTCGTTTATTTTTGAAGCAATCTAAAACTCCTGAGTTTCCCCATTGAAAACAGAAACCCTCTTCAAATGTGTGCCAAGCCCAAGGTGCCACCAAGACCACTACAGCCCTGCCCTGCGCCAGGAGTGAGAGTGGATCATCATCCCAACCTGCTCTGGGCCATTGCAAGGGGCTGTGGCCATGGACACTGCACTGACCCCACTGCTGGGATTGGATCCCTCATCCATTCAAGTTTCCTTGGAAAGCACCCCAAGGATCCGTTTCTGCAGCCAGGTTCTGTGGCCACTTGCACGCAGAGCTGTTGCTGTTCCTGGGCTGCCATGGCAAACCTGAGGACAAAGCGGCGCCCGGGCTGTTCCGGGTACAATTGCACTGACACTCCTTGATGCCCTCGGGTGCCACGGCAGTGGCCAGAGGGACCCGTTCCTTCATTTGGTGCCGTGGCTACCAAGGCCTGGACCCCTTGTGATGGTTGGGTGCCACAGAAACCTGCCCTGGGTCCCTTGCTCAGGGCTGGTGTCACTACCCAGAGCCAGAAGGGATCCCTTGCTGGGGACTTGTGCCATGGCCACCTGCCCTGTGCCACGCTGGCTGCTCAGGGACCCACTGCAGCAGTTTGCCCTCAGTTGTAGCAGCCAGATGCAGCAATTCCCTGCTGCTGGGGCACACAGGGGGTCTGGATGAGCAGGAAAGCTGAGCCTGAGGCAGGAGCTTTCCTCGTCTGCGGCAAAAGCACGATGCGCCAAGACCTTCCTGGCGCCGTGCCCTGGGACGGGAGGAGTTGTGCCACAGGAGCTGAGCCAAAATTTCTCCTCCCAGGCCACTTTAGGGCACAGAAGATGGAGAAGGCAGAGCTGACTCTCAACTTTTTGCAGTCCTCCAGAGGAATCCTGTGTGGAACACAGCCTAGGAGCAGGCTTGATGGGCCAGGGCTGGGCAATTTAGAGCCCGTTTCTCCCCTGTGGTCTGAGGGCTTGGCCCTTGCCCTTTCCAAGGGCCCTACAGCTACTTGCCATAGGGCCTTTTCCACTGGGATGAGAAAAGTGCTGCTGCAAGTCACTCCTCCAGCTGTTTTTGCTGCAGATGTGCCTGAGGAATGGTCATTGCTTGCAGACTCAGGTGCTGTGTGTGTGCAGGTGAAATTAGTGAGGGAGGGAGCAGCTCTGCTGGGGGCAGAGTGTTTTTGTGCTTTTTCATGAAATGCCTGCCAGCTCTGGGCAGAGCTCTTGTAACTGTATCTGAGCGTCATCTGTGGCACTGTGAGGGAGGCCAAGGGGACCTTCCCCGAGCTGTGTGCAGAGGAGTAAAGCTGAGGCCAGGCCAGCAGGGGCTCAGTGGCCACTCAGTGGTGTTGACTAGATGCAGCTCTGGACATTTGCCATGCAGGGTCTCCAGGCAGGGAACATTAGGGCAGCATCCACTGTGGTGTCACAGAGACGGGAACACTGGTGCTGCCCCCACTGTGAGAACACATGGGCTGTCACCACTGTGATATCACAAAGATGGGAACACTGGGGCTTCCATCACTGTGGTGTCACAAAGGGAGGACAGCTGCGGCTGCCACCACTGTGATGTCATAGAGAGTGGAACACAGGGGCTGCCACCACTGTGGTGTCATAGAGAGGGGAACACTGGGCCTGTCACCAGTGGGATGTCACAAAGACGGAAACACTGGTGCTGCTACCACTGTGATGTCATAGAGAGGGGAACACTGGGGCTGCCACCACTGCGGATTAAATGAGAGGGGAAAGCCGGGGCTGTCAAGCGCTGTGGTGTTACAGAGAGGGGAAATCTGGGGCTGCCCCGCTCCTGTCCTGCCCCCAACAGCTCTGTCAGCACCTGGAGTGCACACAATGGTTGAGCCAAAGGTGAGAATTGCAGAAAGGGCTGAGCTGAGAGGGAGCCAGCGGCATCCTGGAGCGCAGGCAATCGTAGCCTGAGCCTCCCTGGGAGCAGTGTCCAAAGGTTCCTGGAGCTGTGGCAGTCTCGGGGCTGTGACCATTCCCAGAGGAGCGTGGTCAGTGCGCCAGCCCCTTGTTGGGGAAGCACCTTTTTGTGGTGTCCAGCCTGGAGCTGGCCTGGCGCAGCCCCAGCGCTTCCCTGGGCTGCAGTCCCTGCTGGCCCAGAGGCAGAAGTCTCAGGTGCTCCTGCGCTGTCCCTGGGCAGGAACCGCAGCCCCTGGATGCTCTGAGCTGGCTCTGCTGGGTGGTGGCCAAAAGCAGGCAGTGGCCACAGAGCTCTGAGGAAAGGCGTCGGCCCTGGCTTGGGGCTGGGCTGTGATAAACATAAACTGTTTTATTTCACTGGAGGTTAAATAACTTAAGATAACAGGAAGTTACTATGTTACTATCTAAGCTTATAGAAAAGCCATATGCAAACATGCTCTTGCTCAATCCTTTTTTTTTTCTCTACTTGCTTAATCAGCTTTAAGTTTCAGGAACTCAAGCTTAGTTACCATATAAGGAAGAAGGCGACTAGGGGACACTAGAGGATGACTACCAGCCTTCATCCCTGTGACCACCGGGAGGCAGAAAAAGACCCCCTAGCAACACGCCGAACAAGCGCAGAGTACTACAGGAAGGACACGTCCATCGGAGGAAGAAGCAAGATAAAAGGGGGACTGAAAACTTGCCCGAGCGCGGCAGTTGGTGGAGCGGAGACTCCCCTGTCGCCCAGCGCTGTATTTGCCTCTACCTTGCTTGCTGCAATCTAATAAATTCCTATTGGAACTTTTCTTTGTGTCCATAGTCTATTACATGGGCCACTGGCCCATGGAGCAAATGAACTTGCAGCTTGTGGGCCAGAGCAGGGAAGAGCAGGCAGTGCCGGCTGGGAGGGCCTCTTGGCAAGGGCCTGCAGCTGCAGGACACAGGCAATGGCTGGGCGCTGCTTGGAGGCAAGGTGAGCTGGGATGTGGGGATGGACTTGTTCCCTGGGAGGGCGGTGGGGCCCTGGGTCAGAGTGGGCAGAAAAAGTTGGGGCTGCCCTGGAATGGCTGGAAGTGTCCAAGGGCTGGTTGCCGGTGACTTGGTGGCCAGTAGACATGGCATGATCTGGTGTGTGTGGCCTGGCATGGTGTGGCAAGGAGCACTGTAATGCAGGGATTGCAATGTGAGGCGTGAGACTATG
>JAKJHU010002672.1:0-29241 GCA_022316685.1 Progne subis subis | reverse complement strand
CCAGGCGTCAGCCCCTGGGTGCAAGCAAGGGCCTGTGCAATTTCTTTGCCAGAAATACACGCCTGTGCAAGTGACATGCTGGTGGCTGTAGCATCATTCAGCTGGTAGTTTACCTTTAATTAGGTACATATTTTTAAAATCCGCTTTCTTTGACTCTGCAGAATATCTTGTGGTAATAGTGGCTGTTGACAGTGTCAATTTAGGTTCAGTACTGGTGGGAAAAATGCTTTAATATGTTAGACTGCCTCTTGCTAAATATAACCCACAAGTGAATAGGTGGTTCTTTTTAATTTCACTTGATTGTGCCAGTATGTGTTGAGAATAAGATGAAGAGGAAAAAATGCACATAAAGTAAAATTATGGTTTCTTTGCAAGTACGTAATCATGTAGCTGGCTTTCACCTTCAGTACTCATTCTGGTTGCTGCATGGAACAAACTATTGATTTTTTTTTTCCCCCACTACATTGTGTATGAAATAATTTTCTGTTTCTGTGATATCAGCACTTAGAGTAAAATTAATAATTTTTCTCCTTTTCTGAACAGTCTTTAGATTTGAAGGACTGTTGTTTGATTGCTTGGGGCTTCACTAGATGTTATATCTTGTGAAGAGAGAGATGATCCAGCAACTTCCAAACTTTAACTGTTTGTATAATTTTAGTGGAAGATCAGGCGCAGTGGGTGAATGCAGACAGGCAAATGCACAAAGAAACAATGTCAGCCTATTTTCCACAGGGTGACAGTAGCTCTCATAGGCTGCTGGTTTAGTTCAGAGTTGGTTTGGTGGTGTTTTTTTTTTTTTTTTTTTTTTTTCCTTCTCCACACTGATGTCTTGATGACAGAGAGTGGAAAGGAGAAGTTAACGTTATGGTTATTTGTGGGCAGCTGTGTAAACTGCAGGATGTCTGGAAGCAGGAATGCAGGAATGGTGTTTTAGCTGTAAATTAGAGGCTGAGGTGGGGGGACTAGATGAAGGGCCCAAAGGATGCTCTGTGGACAGGATCTCTGCAGCAGTGTCCAGATGGGTATTGTAGTCTGGGTCTTGCTGGCTGTTGGTGTGGGGGTGTCTGTGCTGGTGAGCATCCTTAAAAGGGGAAGGGAAATTGTGTAGACAGTTATGTAGATCAGTGTGAAGTCATGCATGCTGACACTAATGATAAAGACAGATTTGGGCTACTAGAACAATAAACTAGCAAAATTGGGGTCTTTTCTGACTTATGTAGACTGGCATTTTTTCCTAAGTAATGCATAGAATTATTGCATGAATGTCCAGAATTGTGATTAATGTCAAGTACAAGAGCAATTATGAAGTTGACTGGCATGTGTGTAATATCACATAATGGAATGTATCTTGTTTAAGGGATAGGGAGGATTTGAAGAGAGCTGACTTAAAGAGGAGCAAGGAGAAGGTGAGGTGGTGTTGTCAGGTAATACAAAGGCATCACTCAACAAGGCAGTGAGAAGGGGAGAAGAATGTCCAGAAGGGCTTTATAGGTGAAACTGGAGTTGACTTAAAGGGAGGAAAGGTTTGGCTAGGAAAACATCTTCAGAGGCTGGTGCAGAAACTCTCCTTCAAAGCCAAAGAATGGAAACCCAAGGGGAGAAGGCTGAGGATGAGAACTCCAGACTGCAAGTGCAGACAGTACACAGAGGCTGGACAACAGGCAGGAATCATTAAAGAGAGGTCAGGAGTGGAGGATCTAAGATGTTAAACAGAAGGTCATGAAATGGTGCTCCAGCTGCAAGCATACAACTGTAGTTTGCTGAAGAAACAATCCTTATGAAAGGGAATAGAAAAACAGAACTGAAAGATTTTTCTCATGTCCTTTACTTGCCCTTTGTTACAGATTTAGGTGTCCATATTTCCCATTTGGAAAATAGAAGCAGGGATGTATATGAAGACTGCAAATAGATGTTGAGTACCCTGCAGCACTGCAAAAATTACACAGAAGCTTGTAGCAAGACAAATTTGTTTGGCTGCTTCTCACTTGAGATGTGGTGCCAAAATATTTAAAATGGGTGAGCTAATTTAATTATGCTCATCAGATTCTTCTTTACAGGCAGCAACTTCCCAATGCTCCAGAAGAAATCTGTCATGTTTACAGAATAATGATTGCTGTTTGTGGTGGGAACAGAATAGTTTGCCTCAAGCATCTGTGTGAGAGTGTAATGTTGATTTAAGTTTCACAGACATTTCTTAATATTAAGAAGCATTTTTGAAAACTGCAGGTCATCCTTTTTGCCTGCTTTAGGAAGAAAAACTGAGCAAACAGCTAATGCAGGGACTGCAACTTTAGCAATATCGTATAGGAATATGGGAAGGGTATTGTACAGGTGGAAGTTATACAAATGAATTGAAGATGAGGGAATTGCTAGGTTCTCAGCTGGTGGGAGATTTCCTTTTAATCGGATTAAGTGACTTCCTTTTCCAAAGTCTTTGTATATATAGTGCTTTGAATAATCGTAGCAGGGAATATAATACCAGTCCAAAATTATTGCATTTTTTAAGCAAAAGATTTTTCAGATTATAGATTCTGTTTGACTTACTAGACATAATTCCATTAGTGAATAATTTATGCCATTTATTGTTGCTGTATTATTTGCTGAGCTGAAATATCCTGTCTGAGCACGCTAGAGCTCTGGAGGGTATGGCAGCCTTGTGTGGAGGAGCAGGGGCAGACGTCCCCAAGGTTTCTGTGAGGCTGCAGGGCATTTAGGAGCCTTTCTGCAGGTTAACCCAGCTTAATTGGTTCAGGCTTGGCGCAGTGTAGCAGTGGGGAACAAAGACACATGGACCTCCTTCTTGCTTGCTCTGAAGAAGATAGTTTATTGCAACAAACCAAGCCTTTTAATGTTCTAAACTTAACCAGAACAAGCACACATTGACTGCCTGCAGCTGCGCTGTCCCTGTTCACGTGTCCCTTTACCCAGCCAGCTTTCTGATCACCTGATGCCCGCGTGTCTCGCCAACCAGTCACTGCCTCACAGACCAGGCGACCACACATGAGCCATACAACCTGTTCTCTGGTTGTAGAACCCATCTTTCACCTCGCTGTTAGCTGAACCTTTCCCAGAGTGCTTTTTGGTGAGCAAGAGTGAGCTGAATTCAACAGGATATCTCCCACAGCACAGGTATGTCCCCCAAGCTACAGAGTCATGTCTTGTCTCCTCTGTCAGATGGATTTACTGTGGGATTCCAGCCTTCCTTCTTCTCCTGTTTAACCTGGGACCATCCAAAAGGTATTCATGCCATCGGAGCAAGTGTCTCTGATACTCCACCCATCTTGTTGCCCTCCACCTGCATCTGACTTTATCACCAATGGCTTGGGAGAGAGAGGCCTTGACTTGGCACTGGGCCTTGCTGTGTATGGACATAGCCAGATTGTCTTAAATTCTCATTGATATTGCACAATAACACACTTTCAACACGTTAATTCAAAACCTACTGGCTTGATATTTTGTGCCTTTTAAATGTCATGCAGCTGACTTACTGTGGTTCTGCTGCAGATGTTTTGGAGACCTTCACTTTCCTGCAGCTGTCACTGCTTGTGCCTGTGATTTCTGTCTGCTCCCTTCTGTAAGATCAATCTTCCTGTGTTGTCGCTTGACCGCTTTGGGTATGGAAACTGTGGCATGCATAGAAATGGAGGTGTTTGTACTTCAGAGATGACTTGTGGATTTGTGCCTGGAGTGGGATATTCTAGATGAGCCTAACTCTTAAGTCCACTTCTCCTGCTGGAGCGGGTCCAGAGGAGCTGCTGGATGTGTGCTCACACTTGCCATTTGCTTTGGTTTGCAGTTGCATCTGCCTGAAGAGCTGACTTCTGACCCTGATGTAAGATTCATGGCCACGAGCCCTCCCACGTCTGAGATTCGAGGGATGCAAAAGAAGCTTTTGACTTTTGCTGCCTGCAAATACTGTGCAGACAGAGGAGACGGGAGCTTGGCAGCACTCATCAGTGCATGCTGATCTCTTACTTTTCCCAGAAGATGTTAAGTTATTTGCAGCTCCAGCAAACAAAGTCAGGATCACTGCTGTTCTAAGCTGTCATCAGAGCAGGAAAGAACAGCCTCTCCTTCATAAGCTGTGTCTGCTCACGGGTTCATGGCTGCTCCCATCTGTTCTGTTTGGATCTGTGGGAAGCGAGGAGCCAGGCTCCTGTGCTCAGTCAGGTCTCAGGGGGCTACCAGCAAGTCAGCTATGAAGCTCTGGTCATCGTGCACCTCATTTTACAGGGGTTTCAGCCTCAGTTTCTTCTCCTCTAGACAGAAAGCAGCACTGCAGCTGGACAGATCTGTCTGGACAGACAGCTGGCAGCGTTTTTACATTCTGTTTGCAGGTGAGGAGGAAGGGACATGTACACAGAAGAACAAGAAAGGAAATAAATAATCTGCTGGAAGTTTGGGGTTTCTTTAGTCATCTCAACCTGATAAGGTTTAAATTATCAACTTAGTTAAGCACTAACTTAGTCTCTTAGCTATTGCACACATTTAAAATGAGTTCATATATAATCTAAGCAATTAAAATATTGAGCTGATACTTAAATATTAAAGCTAGATTCCTTCCCAAAAGGGAAACCTTTTGTATTTGAATAAAATAAATGAACACAGTTAAATTGTTTCAAGCTGAAGTAAATCACAAAGGTAGCATCTTCAGGGGTTAGGGAGAAATAAGCAAAACATGAAAGAAATGCCATTTCTTCAGTTAAAAATCTGTAAACTTCCACTTTTGCAATGGATATAATCTCAGCTGTTTGGATATCTGTTCTACATCTAGTTTCAACACACAGAAGTTCATTAATAATATCTGAACTGCTAAACTACATGTCATCATGACTGAGAATCTTTTTCTCCCCTCTCCAAAGTGGGGCTTTTCAAATGAAAAAAAACCCCCTCTAATTTATCAAGGTGCCTTTACTTCTTTAAGATCCAAATTAGAAATTTTTTGAGATATGTTAATTTCAGTATTTGTAGTGTGCTCACCTTGGGGATGAGTGTCCTATGTTTGCGTCCTTACTCTGAAACTGACTGTCCCTAGGGACAAGAAAAGTTCTTCTGGCATGTTTTGTTTTTCATCTTGTTCATGAAAATGTTTTTGGAAGGTTTGTCTTACATAATGTTCAAATGAAAGTATGAATAATACAGCTGCAGACTTACCCAGAGCAAGTCTTCAAGCTCAGCATGTTGGCTGGTTCTGGAGATGAGTATCTGCTCCCTTGAGGACATCTCCTTGTGCTGCAGGGGCACAGAGGTAACTTAGGGGGACCTGGACCTGTAGGAACTTTAAGGAAACTGTGGTGTAAAGGCTTTACTTTGGATCAGCTCCTGACCAAGAACAGAAGTGTGATTGAGTTTGCGTAACTTGAATACATGTTAAGGCAGGTTTTACACCCTGCTGAATATATTTGAAGGAACATAAAAAAGTTTCCTTAAAGTGAATGAGGTATGAATATTAATATGCATTTTCATATATTTGTCCGCCGAATTTCAACTTTTTATTCTTCCCTTTCAGGACCTTGCTTGTTGTTTGACTGACATGCCTTTCAGTTTTGACTTGCTAGTCCTTGTAACACAATGTATCAGAAATGTCTATTTTTTTTACTTATTTGCTGCTTGTTTTTGCCAGGAGTGTAGCTCTTACAGTGGCAAGCAGCAAAATTGCGAGGTAGGAGATGTTGGGATCACTATGGTGAACAGTGAGAAAAAGAAGAATTAAGATGCATTTGTGGCTTGTTTTTTGGTTTAGTTTTCTTTTTTCTTTATTTTTTGATTGTTTGTTTGTTTGACATTCAAGTTTTTGAAGAAGGTGGTTTTACAGATAATAAAGGGAGCATTAGATTTTTTCCTTCTCAGGAGGTGCAGAGTTAAGTATCTCAAGTCATTGACCTGCAGAGAAAGGGAGGAAAGAAGGAATATGTTTTGGCAGTGTTTGTAAGTACAAATGTTAATACATAGACCTGTGTGAGATTGTTGTGTGCTGTTGTAATTCGCTAAAGTAGAAATGATTGCCCATCTATTAGTTGAAAACAAAACTGATCTGAGCTGCAGTGTCACCTTTAGAGGGTACATTTATCACTTTATTAATCTCTAACCCTTTCAAATCAAATAGATTCTTTCCTACAAGAAGCATGATTAGTACTTATAATACATACTGATATGTAAACATAAAATGCTCTGCCACTGAAGACAGAGACTTAAGATTCAAGTTAATCTTCACTCCCAAGCACTTTGCTTTTCTAAGACATGGTCACCAAGCTGCCCATCTCCCCCAGCCTCTGCCATCAGTTCCTTCTTGATTGCCTTCCTCATGTGGTTCCTTCTTCAGACAGGAACAGAGACAGCATGAGAGTGTTTCTGTTACCTTGCTTTGTTTCGAACCTCCTCCACTTTTTGGAGTTATAGAACTGTAGTTCTGTTTCGCTGTATATGATCTGTGGAAATTCACTCCCAATTACTTTTTTTTTTTTTTTTTTTTTACACTTCAGTGTAAGACAAGTGGAGTTGGTTTGTATCTTTTGGGGATCAGGTTTGCTTAAAAATGGTATCTGCTGAGATTCCTGCATCCATTATTCCAGATGGAAAGTTAAACACTAACTGAATAAGTGGGGGACTGTATGATCCAGGAGCATTGCTCAGTGGTTTTTTGTAAAGAAACTGGAGGCAGTGGCAGTACCTGATGTTTTTGTATCTGTGTATCTCGTTCCTGTGGCTGTAGTGAAGTGGGAGGAAAAGGAACCCCCGTCAGTCCCTGACTGCTCCCCTGGCCTACCAGCCCCACTGGGACCAAAGACAGCAGAAAGTGTCAGCTCCTCTTTCAGTGAAGAGGTCTAAACAGGGCAAAGGGGAAAGTCTGAGGTTCCCAAATTACTTTCTCATGTTTTGAAGTACAGTATTTTTGGTGTCACTCTTGCATGTACTGGTGTTTAGACCTCCAGTAACCATGTGTGCAGTTCAAATGTTTGTTAGGGCTGTCTAGCAGAGGCCCTGAAACATGATGGTAGTATTACTTTTTTGACTTTCCATATTCTAGTTTTTACTTTGTTATCAGGGCAGGATTTTTTAAAGTTTCATGGGACTATTCCATGTTTTCAGTAAACATCTCCTATCATGGTATTTCATATGAGTGCCTTTTGTCTGTAATTTTTTGCTTCATAGTTATTCCCGTTTTACAGATGGCAGAAAATCGGTAAGAGGGAAAACTGTATTAAGGTTGCCCAGCACACTGAAGGTGATGCAGGGAATAACATATAAATTAAATGTTCCCCTCTGTTTTGTTGTATTATGAATGCCTTAGGCAAGGGCAAGGAAAGCAGTCCTGTCTTCTAGAGAAATTTTAAGGCTAAATAAGCATGTACATAAAATGTGCTTCTATGTCCTTGGATACATGGGATAGAGAAAAGCTTCTTTAATTCCTCTTATTTCTCAGTAGAAGGTAGAAAAATGTGTCAGCTAGAAATTGAAGAGGTAAAGAAGAAGAGATATTTGGTTATACCAGGTTTTGTGCATAAGTTTTAGGCTTAGAGCTTTTGCCTTTGAGTATTACAAGTCTGTTGTATATACTGGCTATTGGCTGTCCTTCCAGTGAGGAGTGGGGACACAAGAAGAGGAACCACTTAACACTGTAAAATGACACATGAAATACCTGAGGAACCTCGAGCCCAGGAGGTGCCAATCACGTCTCTTGGGTAACCACGTTTGTAGAAACCTCTGCGTATATCTACTGCTCTGATCTAAAGAACATTTGGTGATCCTGAGCTGCTGGGACTCTGCAGGCAGTCAGCTGCATTCGAGCCACTCTGGGCTCCATCTGTGCTTACTAAGTACTTCCCTTAGATTTTTTAGCAGTACCGGGAACTGCAGTTCTGTCCTCAGATGAGTGAATAGCCTAAAACACCTTTGTCCAAGGACACCTCAGCGTACAGTCTAACCAGATGTTCATGTTTATTTAAAGAAATTATGTTCCTTTCATCACACTGTACAAATACACATAAAATTTGAAGGCAAAATTGTTTCCCAGATTTAAAAAAAAAAAAAAAATTGATATTTACATTTCTGATATGTTGAAGATAGAATTGACTTATTATTTGTGAAGACTGATGTTAATATAGCAGATCAGATTTTCCACAAGACAGTGAGCATTGTTTGTTCTTGGATTTAAGCGTTATGATTTTGTTTCACTGGCACTCTTGATGCACTCTGTGATCCTTATTTGGATCAATGTGCAGAGGCACTTCATGCACACTTTTGCTGTCTTATATGGTCAGAAAAAAATATATATGGGTGGGCTTGGAAGGGGAGGTGTAATGTGAGATACAATCAATTGATGTCCTTGAGTTATTGGTAAAATGCAGAAATATAATCACATTCTACAGAATAGAGCTCATCAGAACTTCTTTTTCAGTGACACAATTTCATTTTGAACAATAAATTCCCTGAGACAGATACATTTAATAATCAATGGAAAAGTGCTGAAACATAAAGGCAGGGTTATTCCCAGGTTCTGTACCTCTGGGGTATGTCTGTCATCCTTCAGATGGATGTCAGAAGAAGTTGGAAGTCCTTGAACACAGAGTGGTCAGGTCGCTACTCTTTGTGGCACTCCCTGAAACATTTACCTGTGTCAGATCCCTCAGGTTTACTGCAGAGGAGATAATGGCGACTGAGAAAGTGGGAGCACTTTAATGAAGCCATGTGATCCTGCAAGCTTCCTTGGCTTCATGCTGGAGATGGATCTATGGCCATCAACACTGCTCTCTGGCAGTTCTCCCTGGTAAAGAAGAACCACCTTCAGGACCTGCTTCTTCCTCTGTTGTTGCAGGCTCCTATGGCAGAGTGTGCTTTGCTGAGAAAATAAACTAACTTTCAGGTGTTTCTAAAACACTTGTTTATTCTGGTACTTGTGGTTTAGGAAAGAAAGTCTGAAACTTAAGCCAAGGAAGTAATTATTAAAAATTGGAGCTCTTAAATGTATTATTTGTTTTTGTTGTGACCTTGAAAATCTTGCCCTATTATATAAAGCCAGAGAGGTGTGAATAATGGTGTGGTCTTAGACATAAGGATGTGTGTATCACTGATGACACATTGGATATAGTCTTTCCATTCAGAACGGCGTCTGTAATTTTAGGGAAATCGCGGACTACAGTGGAAATGCACTTAGGAGTGGAGTGTTTCAGCTTTATTGGAGCAGATTGAAAGCTGAAGCTTTTTGGCTGACTTCTGATATAGGTCAACATAATTCCTATTTGCTGTGACTTTACATCATATTATTTACAGCATTATGATTTTTTTATCTGCATTGGATGATTACGTTTGCTCTTTACCACTCAGTGTTTATTGCAAAGGGTTTTGTTCCAAGTGTGCAACATACCTCTGGCTTACTGCATCAGAGATAAAACCTAAATCCAACGACCTGGGATGCCTGGCTGCAACTGTTGTGGACTTTATAAAGGGAGAGCTCTATTGAGGAAGAAAGGTTCATTATTAAATCCTGTTTTAGGAGCATCTACAAACAAACTTCCATTTTCTGTCCTTCATAAAGAGCTGTAATTGATGGCTTTCTCTGAGGGATACAGATCCCCTGTGGGCAGCTGGTTATTCAGAATGCTGTTGTGTGAAGACACTTGCAGAACGTGTCACCAACTTGCTTCATGTTGTAGTAAGGAAGACTCCTGATATGCTGTAGTAATTAGTTGTCTTTTGTAAAAATATCCTTTTTTTTCCCCCCTGGAAGTGAAATGCTGGCTAACTTGGTCATGAGAAGTTAGATAATACAAATTCCACAATGTGATTATAGAATGGCTTGGTCATGTCACGCACAGCTGAAAGTCTCTCATTGGTGTGTAAATAGGATCATCCTCCAGAAAGGGAAGTGGTTTATTGTTGCTGGGGGCAGCTGGGTGAAAGCTCTCCTTTAGAGTATTTTCACGGCTACAGTTGGCAAGTTTTTTGGGTTTATGCAAGGCAAGTGCATCCTTTCCTGTGCTTAGGGTTGCCCTTTCAGAATGATAATCTGTGATATACTTACAAAAATCAGTTCTCCTTTAATAGTTTTATTCTGCACGTGAAAATTGTGCATTATCAGTGTAGTTGCTTAGATAATTTAATGCTCCTTCCATGCTTTACTATGGTGCTTTCCAACAGGGAGCTGTAAAAGATAATTTTGATCTCCTTAAACTTTGTATAGATTATTAAGAAATATTTTTTTAGTGGCAGAAGAGGGAATTCTATTTTTTTGCATAATCTAAAAGCCCCTGAAGACTCACCTTTTAAAATCACATCAGGCAGATAAGGGAAGAGATGGGAGCAGTCAGTCACCTTGCTAAGTGTTCAGGGATTCACGGGTGGTGATCCCCAGCTGTGGAGCTGTGCAGCGTTTGGTGACATTGTCAGACGTTTCCAAGTGGCTGGGAGGTGAGAGGGAATAAAACCATCACTAGTCTTGTGTAAGCATGGTACTGGCTTTTCCAGTCTGTCCTTTGAGTATCTTGAGTCTTAAGTGTACCTTAGTGCCCCAAACACTTTAGAGGAAGGGAGGTGGCTGAGCTGTCTCCTTTTCAAGGTCCTGTTCCTGGCTCAGCTGCACTGGGATGCGGCCCCTGCTCGGGGTCGTCTCAGCCGACACTTCTCAAGCTTCCATCCCACACACAGAGTTTGGGCTCTACTCGAGGGAATTGGACTTGGCTGTGTCATGTTCCATGTTCCTTTTATTTTCTTTGAGAAACTGTCTGTGGAGTAGGATATGCTGTCATATGCCAGGAGAATTAACCAGAGGAAGCGCCTATGTAAAGTGAGAGAGGAGGATCATTAATTGCCTAAAAATTAGGCAGTTTCCATCTGAGTAATTGGTGTTGGCTGCCTGGCCAGCCTTCCTCAGTCTAAGAAGTAGCTCATTAGTAGAATACACACAGATGGTACTGTGCTCTGAGGTACTTAAAATACACAGGCAGAGAGCTGTGTTAATAAGGCAGACCTGTCCTTAGCCTCTGTGACTGAGTTTGCTACAAGCAGCAGAGGGAAGGGTGTCATTTGGTAAATATTATTAGGTAAATTAATTTCCATAAACTTATTTAGTTTTCACTCTTTTTTTTTCTTTTTTTTCCCCCTGCAGATAATAGATTATGATAAATACTCACAGTAATTTACTGTTTCTGGAAAAATTCTATCGCAGTAATAGACTTAGCATAACTGCTTCATTTCTTCAGTAGCTGATTTACCCATATAATTGCCTGGAGGGGGAGATGCATTCAGAGTCCAATTTTTATTTGTAATATATATATATATATTGGTCTCTGTTCTTTCTGTATGCAGTTTGCTAACAGTTAATGGAAAGTAAGACTTTTTCTTATGTTTAGTTCCTTCTACAATTGTTAATGGATAACAAATAAGGAACTGCCCACCTGGGAAAATGGTGAATGTGGAGCCTGGTGGAGGTCCTGACACTGCTGAGGGGTGAGCAGGAGCACTGTGGCCTCCTCCCGAACTGCCTGTGCCACTGGGGCTGCACCCTCCTGGGGAGGGGTCAGCCCTGCTTCCCCTCACTTCAAAGCTGTGGGGCAAATTTAGAGGTGATAAATAAGCATGGCTTAATTTTCAAACGGTGAACTATTCCTGTGCTCCTCATCCCATGTGTCCCTTGAATGGAGAGCTTCTCCATCCCTACTCTGGGCAGTTTCTTTTTTACCAGAGCAGGGTCTGAGCCCATCCTGACTGTGAGCAGTGAGACACTTTTATAACCCCATCTGCAAGTTCCTAAGCGTATTGACTTTTGTGTTTAAGAGGCTTTTACCATTAAGATTGGGCTGGGGAAGAAATGGGCTTCCTTGGATAACCATTCTTTCCCAAACAGTCTGAGTTTGGTCTCCTATGTAGTTATATTTTGTTTAGAGCTGCTTTTTCTATCTGTGGTTGCATGTCTTTGTCATGAACTGTGACAAATTCTTTCTGATGAAAGAATTTAATGTTTCCCTTGTTGATGCTCTGCAAGCACTTTGTTGCGTTTTCAGAGGATGTAATTTATGTTGCTGCTTTGCTCTGTTTTTCGTCTCTCACAGATTGGATGTCTGTTATTGGAGTATGTGCTGGTGTTGAAAAGAATGGTTCCCCCACAGTTTGATTAGTGTCTGCATTGCTCTGTGTGTGTGTAAGGTACAGAGCCACTTTTGTAGATCTTCTGGGGTTCATGTTTGTTTTGTGGGGTATATTGTAAAAATACTTTCTGGACCTGGTAACTCAGGAACACATGTAATTTGTAAAGAATAATTTAATAGTTGCATTCAAGTGTTTTGAATGATGCTGATCCTCCCTGAGGTGGAGTACTATTCATTTTAAGTCCTGCTTCAGGCTTAGGTTAAATCCTTAGTGGCATGCATGATTTCCACAGTCTGCGCCTCAGGGAGCAGACTGTAATGAAACAGACTATTCTGTGGAACTCAAATATTTGAATCTGAAAACTTTGAAGAAAAAATGAAATTTACTCATTGGGCCAACGGGATTCAGTGTTTCCAAGGTCATTTAAAGCTGAGCAGGCTATTTAAGGCTGTGAGTAGGCATTTAAGGCTATGAGTAGGATGGCAACTTAGAGCTGTGTGGAGAGATGGGAGCATGGGATAAATGTCATACAGGGAGAAACAAGAAGGCTTTTTGCAAGGATATGTGTAAAAGAGTAAGGTTTTGGAAGAGAAATCTGTAAAATATTACTAGACTCTAGATTTGGCTTGAATGGATTACAAGACAGTAAACTGCCGAGTGACATGATTTCCAAGGAAATTTCAAGAGTTTGGTTGCAGTGGAATTCCATAAGCTGTTCAAAGGTGGCAGTGTATGCAGTTCTGAGAGCAAGGAGGGCTTTAACTGATTATTTTGGAAAAGGAAGAGCAGTATTCATTTTAGTTTTCAAATTTCAAAGTAATTTGATTTGGTTTACTAGTAACTCTAGGCTGTGGGGTTTTTTTCCCCCTGCTGTAAAGCTATTGAGTTTGGTGGAATTAAACTAGAAATTAGAAAAACACAAATGTGTAGCAATGTGATTGTTTCTCCCTTCTGTGTGCCAGGCTTCTGCTTATTTAGTGTGATTCTGCAAACGATCTATTGATTTTTGGCAATTCAGCAGCTAATTACCTCATAACCCACAGGATCAAGCAGCAGAGCTGCTTATTTAGCCTATAATAACAATTCTTATTACGGTGCCCAGTTGTGCTGGCACTTGCTGCCGGGAACCTCCCGTTCGCTGTCCTGGTGAGGTGGCAGCAGAAAGGTCTCTGGGTGGTGGCTGCTGTGAGGGCAAATGGACAGCAGCTGCCATTTGACTAATGAGTACCTGATGGGTGTGCTTATCCTGTGTGAATATGTGAAGCCTTTTTAAGCTGATTTTTTTTTCTTGTTGCTGTAATTTGATGTGTGCCGCAAGTTGCTGAGGTGAGAGCACAAGCTGGAGGAGAGCAAGGTATCAGTGGAGGGCTCTGCCAGGTCCCTCCCCTGCTTCCACCTCAGGTATTGCAATGGATAAGTGGAGAGAAAAATGTAAATGTGTCAGAGTGAATCCCCAGGAAGAATCTTTGCCTTTTCAACATAGTACCATGATGAAAATTATGCTGCATTGCATTCTGTAGGGGCCTGGCTCTTCATTAAAATAAAAGTCAAGCATGGCAATATGGCAGCATGTCAAGAGGTGTAGCAGCAGGAATTCCCCCAAAATGACACCCTGGCTGTAGTTTGACTAAACAGACAACAAATTGTTTAGTGCAGGCTGAATTCAGACGTGCTGTGCAGATTCCTTCAGTGCATCCACTTGAAAAACCCTCTAATGCTAATCCATTTGGATACCACAGTATTGTTTCCAAATACAAAATCTGAATTTTAATTGCAGTTTTGTGGTCCACAAGAGAAAAGTAATATATAACTAGTGTTATTTCAAAGACAAATCCTTTGGGGGTATTGCGATTCCTCAAACATCTTTAAGATTCTCAGCAGCAAATCAATACTTTCTCAACAACAATTATCCTTGGAAACCTTCCAATTAGATATGATATGAAGAAACAAAGCAGTGGTGGTCTCCAGCTGAGCATTGCCTGTGAAACTGCCTTTGCAACTTGAAACCTAAGTGAAATTGTAAAACAGAATTTGACTGTATCAGTAGGCAGCTATCTTTTGTCAAGTACATGTGGGGATAAAATAACCTCTGAGGCTGGAATTATTGACTCGTTTAAACTAAGTTCCTGTGAATTGGCATAGTCTCTCTTCTGGAGCTCTTGAGTGCTTCAGCTGTATGAAGGACAAGCAATACTTTAATAATGCTAATTGGAGGGCTATAGCCTGTCCTAAAGTGGTCTTTGAACGCAGTAATAATGATAAAATATTAATCTCTCAGAACATTAATTAAGGTTACTTAGATACTAGGATCACTTTGTACAGAAGAGCAGAAATATTGCGATTCCTGGCAGGCCTATTTAAAAAAAAAAAAAAAAAAAAAGGCAGAAGCACAACGATATTACTGACATTATTTGTGATTAACTTGTAATGGACTTTGTCATGATTTGAGTGGCTAAGAGCTACACTTTGGGTCAAGATTGCTTGGTATTTCTTCCACTGTGAGTTAGACAGTGCTTGCCTGACTGACTGCACAAATTAAGTTCATTCTGCAGGAAAATACATGGGATTGCCTGGCCATGTCTTAATGGCCATCTCAGTTCTGGCCTGTTCAGTTTGCAGCAGCAAATATATGCATAAAATAGGTATATTTAGAGGCACCTCTTGGAGAAGAACAGTTTGCTGTGATGGAAGAACCCAGTGCTGTGTACTGAGTGTTCATGTTTTAGTTTTTGGAGCACTGTGGTGGACGTTGTAAAATGGCAGCAGAGTGTACATCTGGCCATATAAGGCAGAAGTGGGAATACTCATAAATAGCTAGGAAAAAAATTGGTTTAGTTTCAGACAAATTCACTGTGCTGAAGAGTAAGCATTTGAAGGATGCCTCTGCCAAAAATGCTGTTAAGTCTGCATTGTTAGGAGAAATGACTGGAAATATCCATTGTCTCCTGTCATCACTGTGGCTGTGAAGAACCAGGGAAGGCCAGTAACAGCTTTTTGCCAGATATATTCCTCAGGACATTCTTGGAGGCTGAGGCTGCAAAGCATTCTTCTAGAAGCCAGCTTCTAGTACCTTCTTCAAGCAGTTTTATGTGAACTAAATGAAATGAAATTGCCATGAGAGCAGGGGATTTTTAATAAGATGTGAGAAATTCAGGTTCCTGTCTTCAGGAATCACAGAAAAGTAACTCTCTCTTAATTTCTGTTATAAAATTTCTTGCCGTGTTTAGTCATCTAGTCTGCCTTTGGTTTCAGCTGTCACAGTTTGACTTCAAGTCCATGTAGTTTGTGCTGCTAGCTGGCAAAATAAAATGTGTCAGCCTCCTACAGATATTAAAGGACCTCTGAGTCAAGAAGGATTAATGAAGTCTCTGGGTGAGACTGTAAATTATGGCTACTTTCTTCCATAGTCTTTGATGGCACAGTGAGATATTTCTGCTCCCAAGTGCTATTGCAAAAGCATCACTGATGCTGTCCCTTGGTCTGTTAACTTTTATGTCCCTCCATGCTGACAACAGTCCTTCAAGCTGCATCTCTAAACCAGATAAAAAAGGGTCAAAAGCCCATGCCTGTGTTTAATTCAGCTGATTTTAAAATGTCAGAGTTGAATTCTCTGGTGGTGAACTGCATTGGAAAACTGTATAAGATGTCTTCTGCAGGAGATCACAGGATGATGATAAAGCACTTGAGGTCTCCTTGGATTTGGTGGGATCTCTGACCTGTTCCACCTCAGCAAGCATTTGCTGTGCTAGCTCAGAAAGGGTTAAAGACTTCTGAAAGCTTCTGAATACTAGAGCAGTTACTTTCCCTGTGTAACAGTGAAAGAATGACTACGCATAATCTAATTTTAACTTAATAATAGTGTACCTCATAGATTTTCATGTATAGAATAATGCCAGAAGCATTTAAAGAAGCTTTTCTTTTACCAAACCTGTGTTAAGGCTCTGACATCATCAAAGATTTTATGTTGATTCAAAGAACTTTTTAAAAGCTCCTTCTTGACTTCTGCATTTGATGATCTAAAAATGCATTAACATGATTAATTATTCTTTCTTAAAATCTTAAGCTCTCCTTTAATAAGATTGTGCTGATAGCGAAGCTTCATATGCTGCTGTGATTCCTCTGTATATTAGTTAAGGACTACCTAATTAGAAATGTAACAGTAATTCTCATTTTGTAAACAAATACACTAAAATAAACCTCTTAATGGACAACGCAGTCTTACTATTTAATTTCTGCAGTACTAACAGAGAGAGGACTTTATTGTGGGATCCTTCTAGCAGTACTACTACAGAGATCATTGCTAACTAAACTGATTCTTGAAAGAGGGGGTAAATTTGGGTTTCAAAATGGTGGTGTGAGTTACCTGACCTGTGGGAAACAGAAGCAGAGACATTCCAGAGTGGCTATGTGTTCTTCCTGTGTTTTGTTCATTTTTTGAATGCTTCCTGCATTGTGTTTCTCTCCATGGACATACTTGGTTGTATCTTCTCTTTCTAATTTCTGTAATGAAATGAAGGGCTCCAGTATTCCTGTCGTCTTTTCTGAACCAGAAGGCAAAACACTGGGGAGAAAAGGAGAAAAAAAAATTCACAGTGTGACTTTTGAGAAGTGCTGAAGGCCTTCCTACGTTTCAAAGAACTGTAACTCCCAATTTTTTTGACTGCAATACATTTTGAAACACCAACCCTTTAAAAAAATGTGGCCTTGGGTACCTATGACTTGCTCTGCAATTGATGAGAGCTGCAGAACCTAAGCACTACTGAAAATCAAACTTATCAGTCATGCTCACTGGCTTCCTTTGATGGAAACAACAATACACCTTGGAGAGTTTAGGGAGCTTTACTTAAAATTCCAGCACCATGCACCACAGGCTCACCTGGAAACCCTGAACCCATACGTGCTCCCTCTCCCCCATCCTGTGATGGGTAGCCTAGAAAGTGAGCCCTGCTTCTAAGGCACTGACATTCATTTACTAATTGCTATAGCTTACTGAGGAATTTCTTTTTCTCTTGAGGGACAACAAAGGTCTTGGGTTTTTCTGCGCAAGAAGAATTACCCGGGATGGAAGGTCTTAAATTAGCAGGTTGTACCTCCTCTTTTGCTGATCTCTCTTCATAAATCTTCAAACAATATAAATTCACCATAGGGTATAGGGTTTGTTAAGCTTCAGTAGCTTCTCTGTGCTGGAGGATGCTTATATGTGAGGTGTTGCATACTGGAGAAACTTAAAAAAAAAACCAACCAAACAAACCAGAACCCAAACAGTAGAGTGATTTCTTTTAAAGAGTCAGTGATATCTGTGTTCAGAATTAGAAGTTTAAGCTTTGAACAAGGTGGTTTTCTTTTTAACTGCAGTACTAACTGGGGGAAAAACCCCAACTAAGTATGGAGTGTTGCATCCTGATATATTATGGCATATGTTGAAAGGCTGATACCGAAACAAGTGGAATATAAGAGCTTTGCAGGACCTGTTGTGCACAGTTAGAGCTGCACCTGGCTCATTCACAGCCTGGGTCTGTCTCTCTGTGCTGTATGCTCTTGCTCAGGAAATAGGGTTTCCTGGGCTTCTGCACAAACTCACTGAGTTTGAGGGGTGCAGATTAACTTCATTGCAACCACTGAAAAGGTTAAGACATAGCAATAAAGCAGGCAGGTTATAAACTGTATAAAATAATGGAGCTGAGGCTCTTTGCAAAAATGTCTTTGCTTCATGGGTGAGGGAAAGAAGGAGGAGGAGAAGAGAGTGAAAAGTTTTGAAAAGACAATGGCTTTACCAGGACTTGGAAACTGGATAGGAGAGTGCTGCTGCACTTGTGGAGAGTGGGTTGTTCATTCAGCGTGCTCTTCCTCACAGCCTGGGTTAGCATCTTGGGCTGTGTCGTCATGATATTTGGGAGGTGAGGGAAACTTGCTTCTGGCAACACAGGAGCTTTGGCTGAGCCCAGTGCCAACCAAGGTAAACAACTCCCAGCTAGCCTTGGGCCTGGGCTGAGTACTCTTCTTTTTTTTCCCCCCTCTCCTTGTGGAGAGCTGCAGGACAACTGAATTTTGCCTGACTTTACAGCTTCCATTCAGACCGTTTTTATTTTCTTTTTTTAATTATTTTTTTTTTTTTTTCCCCTCTGCAGACGTAGGGGCTTGGCTTAGTGTGTTCAAGGCAAAACCTTTTTGCCGTGCTTGTTGGCTGCAGGGGGCATCAGGGCACAATTCCTCCAGCTGAAAGACGCTGTAGTGCCTGCGGAGCTTAAGATGCTCTGGAATCCCCACCTGTCTTCATGAGCATCGCTGTATGCTCCCCTCGGGCTGTTAGCAAACACAAATAAAGGGCAGATTCCAATTAAAAATGCACAGGGTCATTGTAATGTAGCTAAAGAGGCTCTCTGGGTTGCACTGCTCTCAGCCTAGTGCTGGTTGCATCTCAGTGAGGTGTACTGAATCGAAAAGCAGGGCCCTGCTGGAGTGCAGCCTCATTGGGCTTTGCTCTCGCTCGTTTTCAGCTTGCCTCAGAGCAAGGCTGAGCTCCTGAGGTTTGAGTTGGCGGCTCTGTCCCCGTGTGTTTGTGCCCTGCCCTTCGGAGGGGTCTCTGTGCTGTGGGGGTGCCAGTGGCGTTTGATCGTTGTCCCATGGTAGGAGCTGGGCTCCACCGGAGAGCGAAGGTCTCCTCACGTCAGGGACAGCTCTGCTGAAGATGAGGGACTGCTCTCAAGGTAAAGGGGATTTGCATCAGCAAAGCAAGGATGAGCGCTGGTTCTTTGCCTCAAGCAAGCTTTCCTCGTGTTTGAAGGGTTTGAGCCTGATGCTGGAAGGTCGTTTGCACATTTCTGCAATACCTGAGTGCTTGCTGGATTTCACTGTATAGCTGCTATTTGAGGCAGAAACCAAAACCGAAGTATAATTAATATATAAAAGCCTCTTTTCTTTGCCTCAGGCTTGTTTCTAGTTTGTTTGTTTCAGTACATTTCAATGTGAATTTCTCTTGGTTCACTGACTCTAAACCAATGGCTGGCATCAAAACATAAAGCCTCGCAATCACTTTTGCCTCTTTCATGTGTGACTGCCTCAGAAATGGTGGCTCAGAGCACTAGAAATGTCAGATACAAGCAGTTCTGGGGGCTACAGCTCTTGCTGGGATAGAGTTGTAAAAAAAGCTTTGGCAGTGGGATGAGTTGGTTCTCCTGGGTGTAGGAGACTGTAGCAGTGACTGCTACTATATTGAAATAAGGTTATCTCCTGGACCTGATCCTTTTGCTATTACTCTAGTTTATTAAAAAAAAGGTGTTTATTCCTTGAGGGTTTTGTGTATCTCTGTAAAATAAATAGAGGTTTCTTCGCACAGTTTTGATCAAAAAGAAAAGTTAGAGAGTCAGAGAGTTTATGCTTTTACTTAGAGATATTTCACACAGTTCACACTTGGTTAACTTAAATACATCTGCCCAATACTTTTAGATGTAAAAGGTGAGTGTGGTTTACTCTGATTTTCTTCTTGACTTGGTTAAATACATTATTGCAGCTTAAGGCCATCAATCTTAAATAGAAACTCAGGAAGTGAGATGCCACCGAGAGTGAATGAGGGATGCTGGTGATTCTGCTTTTTGGGAGCTTGTGGGATCCCAGCAGGCTCAGGACTTTTTTTTAATAGGAAGCTTCACACACACTTTATATTTAGTTTCATTTCCAGTTCAAAACAAAACCTCACCTTCCCTCTAGTTAAAACAACTTTAACCGTCAAAAGGTTTTACAAATGGAAAATACGGTTTTACTTTAAAGACTTGTATTACTAAAGGATTTCCAAGTGCAGAATTTTCCTTTATGGCTTCCCTTTGTGTGCAGGTTTTTTTAATGTTATTTTGAAAAGAAGCCAAACATACTACCAAATAATTTTTTAAACAACTAGGAAGACCAAAAGGCAAAATTCTAAATCTAATGCGGAACTGAATAATTCTTTTTAGGACCAAAAGATCTCCGTCACTTGCAAGTAGTTTTCTAAGTAGAATTAAGAAACTGCAATGGGATGACTCCATTAGCAACTTCAACCAAAATCCATGTAGAAAAAGCCATCTGCCTAGCAACTTCAACCAAAATCCATGTAGAAAAAGCCATCTGCCTGGCTCTTGAATTACAGTCTGTGCGATGATGCTGTGTTTCAGCAGGGATCAGTGTCAATGTGAGGAAGGGCTCCCAAGAGAAAGTGAAATGTGGTATTAAGAATGTCAATATTTCACTTTCTAAACTGAAATTCTTGGTAGCGTTGAGGTAATCCATATGTCTTAATCAGCTCCTGGTGTTTGAGTGGGAGGAAGCACACACAGTAACTAGTTGAGGAGGAGGAGCAGTTAGTCAAAATAACTGCTTTTCTCCCTGAGGACTTCTGGGTTCTGGAAATATTTAACAGATGAAATAGCAAGAGCAGCTGTCCTGAGGGAATTATCAGAGAGGCATTTGACATCATGGATCATATAGATTGCTAAATGAGTGTTTTTTCTGTGGAGGGCCCGAGGTGTGATAACACTGAGTGGGTTTGGGGGATTTTTCTGACTGTTGGGATTGCCAACAGCAGCATGGCAGTGGAGGCTTCAACAGCGTGGGCTGTGCCTCCTGCCCAGTGCTCTGGAGAGGGATTTGGGGCCAGGAATCTGATGGAGCCCTGGGCTTTTGAAACGACACAGAGGTGCAGGTCTGCAGAGCTGGGGCTGAGGGATGCTGTCCACAACTCAAGGCAGTGTGCCTCTAGGGGTATTTGCTGCTGTTGGGACTGCAGGAGGGGTAAGCAGAGCACCTATGTCTATTCAGCTGCCCCTCTGCTGCCTCTCAGGGGCTGGATTTGGGTGTCAATTCCAGTGTCTCCCCAGCACGTGTGGGGGCAGGAGGTGCCCCCACTGCAGCTCTGCCTTCTCCTAGGGACAGAGCACCCATGCATCCCTCACTCCTGCAGCATAGGGTCACTGACTGCCGCTCTCCTGGGGCAGCTCCACTGCCACAAATCTTCCCTGCACACCTGGGATGGGCTGCTGCCTCAGAATTAATAATTTAACTGATTATGAAGGCACGTTGGCAGATACCATAGTACTCGTCAAATCTAACTGCCTATAAATTTAATTAGTGTGCAAAAAACAGCTTTGGAGTATACCAAAACTTAATTAGTCAGCAACTTAAGGTTGTTAGCACGCTCTCCAGGGTAATAATATCCAAAAAAGGGTACATGAAGGCTGTGATAAAATAATTAAAAGTGTAAGATGCTCATGGCATGTTTTCTTTAGAGCTCATCTCTGCTCTTTATAAATCTATATGGAGGGATAAGAACAGCAGCACCTTGGAGCTGAATTCTGTGAGTGTCTTCCCTCAGGGGTGGGGGAGCAATTAATTAGCAGGTGTGGTGGCTCAGGTCTGGTCAATCTCCCGCAGAGAGTTGAGCCTGTTTTAAGGAGCGTCCTGTGCCTCCACCATCAGGTGTTTACCTGCTGGTGGAGAAATCCATGGTCTTTACAAAAGTATGGACTAGTAATTAACAGTTTGGGAACCATGGAATGGCTGAGGGGCTTTCTGACTAGGCTGATGGGGAAGCCTGTAATAATATGTTAAGTCTTTTAAATGAGGCAATTTGGGAAAGAGAAAAGAAGCTCTTCAAGAGCGTTATCAGCAGCTTGAGTGATGGTGACTTGTCCCAGGCATGTTCCCAGCACTTCAGGTGTCATTCTGAGTTTACCACGGTGGCTTTGCAGCAAGGGACGATGGCTTTCCCCCTGGGAGGAAAGCAGGTTCGCAGTTTGTCTGCATATTCCTGCCATGCAGTGCTTCCACTGAGAGAAGGATGTGTGACTCGCAGCCACTGTTACTACGGGGAGGTTTTTAACACTGATGGGAAAGCTTGGTGTAACAGTGACTCACTGCAGGTTGTTTGGAAGGAAAGGAATGGGATTTAGTAACACTGAGTTTGCCCCATCTGTCACACCCCAGAGATGTACACACTTGTCTTTCTGAAGTTCTGCTTCAGCACTAAGCTGCTGCAAAATGTTTATCCCAGTTACCTGTGTTTTTGTGGGAATAGCCTCTCCTGTGAGTGGAGCATGGACTAAGATGAAAGCAATAGAACTTTCTTCAAGCATCCCTGGGCTTGTCTGTGGTTTGTTGCTAGATGCTTGCCCTCTGAGTGCTCCTGGTCTCTCATTATCCCCATGCATCATGGGGAAAGAAGGAAACAATTAACTTTATGATCCCTGAAAGAGTATGTAAAAGTCAACACTGTCTAAGAAATATCTGGAGGCTGAAACCACTTAATCCACTTACGTTCAAAAAATGAAAGAATTAATAAAACATATTTTGGCTCCTCCATTCCCACTCCACACAGCGAGATGACAAATTCAGTTCCTGTGCCCTGCAGATCTGAGGGAGGAGGTATTTTGGAGGCATGTGAAGCTCCCCTCTTGCCAGAGTCAAACACAGGTACTGGAGCCTCCCCAAATACTTGTGGAATCAATTTCCCCTGGCCAGACTCTCCCAGGTAGTGCCGAATGGGGGTAGTGAATGGATGATCTGCTCTGGTACTGGGAGAGGAAAAAAACCACATTGCCCATCAGTACTGGGTTGCCTGGAGACCCCATTCCAGAGTATGGGATTAGTGGAATTGTGTTCTGGGGAGGGACCTGGAACCATAGCAAAGAACCTCTCTCAGCCGGTGTTTCATGGGACCATCTTTCACAGTATGACGAACAGCCAAAGGGAACCTTGTAGAGTTTTCCTCGAAATCCTATATTATCGTGGGGCAGTATATCCACATGAGCCAGGCTTTTGGAGAGTTGGCATAGGGACAAAACAAGGAGGGGAAGCAAATCTGGGTTCTGTGTGTGCCTGCGTGCAAACATACTTTCCCCTGGGTTTAATACACATCTGTTGGGGTTCATATCACTTTCTGTAGAACCTGAAAGCTCAAAATTCTGTACCACACACATGAGGTTCACTTACTGGACCTGCTGAATGAGATGATTTATTGATAATCTTTTGCCCAGTTAGCTTTAGCTCTTGGATTTTGGTGTGACTGTCTCACGTAACACCCAGCCACCTTAAAGTCTATGCAAATTTGAGATTGACTTTGGTAAATCAGGATTTGAGGTGTTGTTCTTCATCACGGGCCTGTGACAACATGAAGAATGGCTGACTGGATTCAGTAAACCACCAGATTTCTGAGATACAGACTGCACACTGCTGAGTGAGCTTAATATAATGAATTGAGGGATGCCATGTAATCTAACTGCTTATTATGTTAAGAGGTAGCAGATAATCTAATGATCCACAGGTGGCTATTTTGATTTTACTGCGTGAAGTTAAATACATGCTTAACTCCACCCCACTGAGCAGTGTTTGTCCCTATGCTGAAGTGGTACAGAGGGGGGCTGGCAGGAGTCCCCCCAGCTCATGGCTGGCTGGCAGGATGCTGAGGGTGCCTGCCAGGATGGGGCAGCTGCAGGATTCCAGGGATCTTTATTTCTGTGACCAGGAGCTCTCATTTTTAGCAAAAATGCTAGTGATGACATGCCCAGGAAAACTTACTAAAAATCAGCAGATATTTCTTTTTATTTTAAGGAACACCTGGTAATTTTGTGCCTTCTTATGCATGTATAGGTGCTCTGGAGAAATGCACGTCATTGGTTATTTATATTTGTAGAATGCTTATGTATTTTAAAAAGTACCTATTCACAGCCTGTAATCAGGATTTAATCATGGCCTGTAATCACAATCAATAAATTAATAGATTAATTAATAAATTGATGCCAATGAAAAATTATTTTTCTATTGATTGTATGTTTATTGATTTTGTTGCCTGGAAGTGCCAGCCTCATCACAGGATTTTTCTTCAGAGGAGCAAGCTGAGTTTTAATGAGATTTGTGCCTAGCACTTAGAAATGCCACTCTTCAGTGTACCCTGCTCCTATTTTTGGGATTACTAATGTTTTTGGTGTAAAACTGCTTCCAGTCTTTAACATAAAACTCAACTTTACTTTTAATTGCTTTTGGTTCTGTTCACACTAACTGTAATAGTTTAGGGTCTTTTTGTTTAAAATTTCAATCATACTCGCCATATGGCAAGCATCATTTATACATAAAAGCTACTTGCTGTTTTACCTTTGGAAATCATCAGGGCCTTCACAGTAAGAGATTCCTAACCATCTGCTCCCCTCTCTGACCTCGTGTTAATGTAGACATCTGCAGTTGTGACTCTGGGGTTATTAAACAGCCAAGTCCAGTCAAATGCCCTTGTGCCTGGCTTTCCAAAAATCAGCTCTGCAGAAAGCCTTAGCTACAACAAAAGCCCTTCAATTTGCAGCTGTGGTGGGCAGGCCTATGCCCCCCACACCCCCTGCAGCACACAGAGGCAGAACAGGTGGATTTGGCTGAGGGGACACAGCCATCCCAGTTAGCCATGGGTTCAGATGGATGTCCTGTAATCCTCTAATACCAGAGATGCTCCAGCATCAGATCCCATGCTAATCCACTTTTTAGAATGTGCTGCATGCATAAAGAAGATTATACCATTTTAAAGTGAGCTAATTATTTGTAGTTAATCAGAGCATCCCTCAAATTACAGAAGAAAGCGCTATGGGTTGAAATCCTGTCCTCGATTAAGTCAGCAGCCGGACTCTTCCTGGGTTCAGTGGTGCAGGATGGGAGTGCTGGAGTTTGCTTACCCTGCCACTTCACCAGTGCTGGGCACCCCACAGCACACCCTGCATGGCAGGCTTTGTGGTGCTTTCTTTAATTAAGCTTTTTTCTATTTAAATATTGTATGCAAATGTTTGTCAGTGAGGAGGAAGAGGCGGCTCTTAGTAATCTACTATGTTGTGAGAGCCGAAAACAATGGAGCTAATATCAAAATTTAAATGTCTAATGCTTGTAGTGTTCTAAAACTTGGCACTCTTCATCTGGGTGCTGTGTAAATTGCAGATAAAGACAAACCATTAATTTGAACGTATACTTTATTAAAAAAAATGGAAAAGGAAAAGCTAATTTCATTTGGTGGTTAATGTGCTTTTAATGATTCTTTTTTAAAAGGTAAATATTGCTTACCAGAGCTGTTAAATTCTTTATATACATTTTTGGAATTGTATTCAGCCGTAATAATGACAATTAGGCTTAATGCATTTGTGTTAATACTGCTCTGTTTTCCCTAAAGCAGAATGCTTTTAAGCACATGTGATAATTTTGCTATGAAATGGTAAAAATCTTGGTAAATGATTCAGGTGATATCTTGGTCTAAAACTGATTCTTGCACACATTAGTCCTTTTAAATGACAGAGCAAGAAATCTGTTCTAAAAAATATTTGTTTACTAGATTAAATATGGTTGTTAAATGTTAGGATTTCTGATAAAAACCCTCTGCTTTTTATGGCCATAAGCATAAAATCTTGCTGAGGTGGTAAGGGTTTGGGGGAAGAAACCCTGGGCTGGCAGGTACAGCTGCTTAAGGATTCTTTTTCCTCAGTCTGTCCCTGCCCCACCTGGGCAGGATGAAGTGTCAGAAAAAGAAATACATTTGTATTATTTGGTGATGGTAATGGAGAGCATGTTTCCTCCTAAGTTTCTTTATTTTTCTTGAATGATCAGTCACAAGGATTTGATTTCTGAAGTAGATTAATTTCTTTATGCAAGTAGTCAGTAAGAAAATCACTGTAGGAAGTTGAGCAAATGACCAGTTCGGGTTATCAATGTGTCTGTTCAAGTCTACGGAGACAAAAAAATGGGTTGACAATGTGCATGCGATGTCTGAAAAGAGATCAGTGGAGAAAAGTATCAGAAATGCTTTTTCATTTTTTTTTCCCTGACCAGGTTTCATAAATACTTTAATATGAAGTATTTGGTTTCCAATTACCTCAATGTATGGATTTTTTAGGAAAGTTGGTGATGTTTGTGTTTTTTGAGAGGATGTGGGTAGGAGGGGGTTGGCAGATGGGAAAGTCAGGAGAAGGTTAGGATATGCTTTTTAAAGGAAATGCAAATAGAAATGTAATTTAAAAATAAAAATGAAATGATAAAAGGGTTTCTGAGTGATCTGTTGGCTGAATTGGGATGGCTGTGCTTTCAGATGAGGGATGAGGAGCAGTGTTTTAGCTTCTGTCACAGGTCCAGAGCCCTCCTTGCTGGCGAGGAAGGAGTTGAGCTCTGGCTGGCAGCAGTGTGGATGCGAGCTGTCTGTGCAGTTCTCCAGCCTGTGCAACTCCTGCAGCCTGGCTGTGGCTAAGGGCTCTTTAGGGAGCATAACTGACCTTGAAATGTGCTGGGAGTGCACAGGACAAAGTCTCTCACACTTTAGGGAACTTGCTTATTGCCAGTTGCTTCTTGTTCCTAAGCCTTAATTTAATTCCTTTCAAATGCCTCTTTTCAAAAATCCCTTTAACAGCTTCATGTGAATCAAGGGGAAATGGCAGCTAAGGTGTTGCAGAAGTGGGTGCTTGCCTGTGGGGAGGGCTGTAAGGAAGAGAGCCCTGTGAGCAGGGACGTCCGTGGGGTTTTGCCTCTCTGGGATACCCTGTGGGACCCAGTGCTGCTGCTTCTGTGCGAGACTGGATCTTCATGCACCTTCTTTCCTTTCTGTCATGTTGAGACCAGTAGTGGAGCTGAACAGAAGGTGGTAGCTGCATGTTAATTTTGCTGTGGTTGTTTTAGTAAAGCTTCTCTCGTGTTGATTTGGATTTGGAATAGGTGCAACCACTGTCTCTGTTTGTACTGCATAATAGGAGGTGAGCAGAGCATGTTTCCAAGACGGCAACATGCTCCTAAAAATGTTTGTGAGTGTGGAGATGAGACTGGTGCATGATCTCTTACATGGTGAGGCAGATATTCAAATCATCTGCATGTGATTTAGTAGCCATATCCATTCAAGCCTTTGTTGCTTCTGCTACAGCTGTTCAGGTGAATGTACTACAATTCCAGCCCCATGGTAAATTACAGATTTTGCAGATCCCAGTGCCCATGTTCCTTTAGCTCCTGGGATAAAAAAAAAAAATAAAGAATTTGCCTAAAGCTTTAGGTGGCTGAATACAGCATGATATCTGGGAGTGGGATGGGTGAGTGGAGTGCCTTGTTTCCTTCAGGAACTCCTCGGGAGCTCTGCGTCTGTCTCCTTCCTCAGCCTCTGGCCTTTCCTCTGTAGAGGAGTGCGCTTCAGAATTGGTCGAGCTTTCTGTTCAAGTCTGAAATTACTTGGTGAAAATTTTTAACTGCTTGTCTGCAGCATTAAATTCTCTCTATAAGCCATAGTGCAACACTGTTTCCTATTTCAGGATGACATTTTCAAGTGGCTGTGTCTTTTACATTTTGCTTTAAAAAGCCCTCTTTGTCTCCTCACGCCAACTTATTTCTGGACCAGACCCACCCATTTGTACTAAGAAATAATACCAGCTTGCACAGAATTATTTCATCACAAAGTCTCTTTTAAAATGGTTTAATACAGTTTCTGGAGTGGAAGGTGTGTGCTTTGTCTTGTTACTTCCAGAGTAAACTGCTTAATACTGCCTACCACCGTGTGATGTGACTGCTGGCAGTTTAGTTAAATGAACTGTTTTTCTGCCCAAGGTTCAGCTCCTCTAGTTTCA
The DNA here is from genome assembly GCA_022316685.1 of Progne subis subis. Classification (NCBI taxonomy): domain Eukaryota; kingdom Metazoa; phylum Chordata; class Aves; order Passeriformes; family Hirundinidae; genus Progne; species Progne subis. The sequence continues at coordinate 1,573 of JAKJHU010002672.1, read as the reverse complement.
GCTACTCACCTTAGAACAAAAACCTACAAGAGAGCTAGAGAGAAGCTTTTTTGCAACGGTGTGTAGTGACAGGAAAAGGGAGCATGGCTTCGAATTGTAATACTGTAGGTTTAAGCTAGATGTTAGTAAGAAATTCTGTCCTGTGAGGGTTGTGAGTCACTGGAACATGTTTCCCAGAGAAGCTGTGGATGCTGCATCTCTGGAAGTGTCCCCTTTGGGGAACCTGGTCTAGTAAAAATATCCCCATGGCAGGGGATTTAGAAGTAGGTGGTCTTCAAGGCTGCTTTCAATCCGCACTGCTCTGTGCCTCTGTGGTTCTATGTGGTGCTCACTTCACAGCCCGAAAATTCAGGCACAGCAGCTTGACCATTTCTATTCTGAGGAGCAATTTTAATCATTGCCTACTAAGTAGCAATTGACTCTGGTAAGTCCTGGGAAAGGAGCTCTGTAGAAGTCCCTTCTGGGTTCATCCTGTGGTGGAAGCTTGATTCAGTCTTTGCGCAGAAGGCAGCAGTGGCATTTTGGGTGTGGCTGATCAGATTTTGACCATAAGGAGGAAGATGCTCGCACCTGGGAGCCCTCCTGAGTGGTTCCCGTTCCCAGGGATCCGAGGGTCTGCCCGAGTGCCCCTTTGTGCACAGTTGTTCATTTTTCATTAGGTAGTGATTTGATTAGGTAAAAATAAAAGATGCTTAAGCATTCACTTTTGCAGTGATGCATAACAAATTTATGCAGATTCAAATAGGACTAATCTGCATGCAAAATATAAAATGTGATTACTAACCCGTATGCACCTGTACTGAAGTTTAATTGGGTACAAATGTGAACAGGAAGAGAGAAACCTAACAAAATGTACAGCCTTGAATTTGGGTATGAATTAATGCAAAGAGATCTTTAGAGTGTTAGTGATGATTCAGGTGTTTCCGATGTAAATGGAATCTTTCAGTAATTTAAGAAGACTTATTCTTTAATTTACATTGCCTTTGGTTAAAAAAAATACAGTGTTGTTTTCTTCAGACTTTTCACCTTTTGCTTCCTTTAGCTATATTGTTCTAATGGCATTCAGTTCATGTCCAGGATCACCCTGAGAACACAGACTATTGATTCTGTTCATGTGTCAATCAGCTGACAATGGTAGTCATTTTTTGTAGTTTCCTTGACATAAAGGAAACATTATCAGTGCTAACAGTGCACTGGGAGGTCAGGACTTGAAGTCAGGAGAGCTTTAAAGAACATGTTATTACTCATTTTCATAATAATTTTGATGGTGTTCAGTGATTCGTTCATCTAACGCTGCAGCTTGTGTTCAAATAGAGTATTAGAGCATATCACTTGCCTATGAAGGTCTCCATGGTCCAGGGAGGTTGGATGTCAGTGGAAGTACATTTCAAATAATATTTCTTTCTTCCAGGATGCTCTGAGAAGACTGTTAATGTTCCATGGTTAAGCAGAGGAGAGTAAATTCAGGTTGCAGAAGTGAATGAGTTACGAGAAGAAAAGCTGAAAGTCAGTTATCACTATTGGCCTCTCATTCTTAGGGCACATACCCGAGGGGAGACTCCAGGACTTGTAG
>JAKJHU010002671.1:0-29243 GCA_022316685.1 Progne subis subis | reverse complement strand
CACTGCCAGTTAGGTAGAAAAGTTACCTGTGAAAGTCCACCATGTAGATGCCCATGTCCCCAAGAGTCAGGCTAACGAGGAGCACCAGAACAACAGGTAGATCAGGCTGCAAAGATAGAGGTGTCAAGGATAGACTTAGATTGGCAACACAAGGGAGAGTTGTTCCTAGCTCGATGGGCCCGTGAGGCCTCAGGTCATCAGGGCAGAGATGCCACCTATAAGCGGACACGAGACTGAGGGGTGGATCTAACCACGGACAGTATTTCTCAGGTTATCCACACTGTGAGACGTGTGCTGCCATCAAACAGGCCAAGCGAGCGAAGCCGCTAGAGCATGGCGGGCGATGGTCCAAGTATAAGTACGGGGAGGCCTGGCAGACTGACTACATCACCCTTCCCCAAACCCGCCAAGGCAAGCGCTACGTGCTGACCATGGTGGAAGCCACCACTGGATGGTTGGAGACCTACCCTGTGCCCACGCTACTGCCCAGAACACCATCCTGGGCCTTGAAAAGCAAATCCCGTGGAGACGTGGCACCCCGGAGAGAACTGAGTCAGACAACGGGACCCACTTCAAGAACAGCCTTATAAACACCTGCACTAGAGAACATGGCATTGAAATGGATAGATCACTCCACAAGCCCCTCCCTTTTGTGGTCAGGGCACCTGCCACTGGACCAGGTTGCTCAAAGCCTCATCTAACCTGACATTGAACACTGCCAGGGATAGGGCATCCACACCTTCTCTGGAAAACCCGTCTCACTGCCTTGCCACCCTCATGGTACAGCATTTGTACCTGTTCTGTAATGTAAACCTGCCCTCTTTCTATTTAAGGCCATTCTCCTGTGTCCTATCATTCTAAAGTCTTGTATGTACTTTTTTCCAGCCTTCTTATAACCCCCCTTCAGCACAGGAAGGATGCTCTAAGTGTTGCTAAAGCCTTTTTTCCAGGGCTGAAGAACGCCAGCCCTCCCAGCTTGACTTCATAGGAGAGGTCCTTTAGCCCTCATTTCTCCTCTTTGTGACTCTCCTCTGGAGTCACTTCAGCAAGGTCATGTCATTCTCATGTTGGAGGCGCCAGAGCTGGACACAGCACTCTGCGTCCCAAGAAAACCATGAAACTATCCACAGGGAACGGAATAGTTTAAGACGTGTAATTGCCTGGTCTTCCACCTCTCGAGGTAGATGATACTGGAATTTACTTTTTTAGGAACGTAGGAGCATTTGGGATGCTGGCAAAAGGAACAGCCCTAAGTAAAGGTCTTTCGTTTTTTCCAGAGAGGAAGCGTTCTCTTAATGAAGCCTCTCTTTTTTTCTCTTTTCTTGTGTGGTTTTGTTTTTTAATTCTGATTGCTGAACTTAGTTTTAGCACTAAATCACTCATACAAAAAGGCAATCAGGAGTTAGAGCTGCAGTCCTAGATTTTAATGTCAGATAAACAAGATGCAACATCACATAATTTAAATAATTTTAATATTACATTAGCATATTTCCTTATGTAACTGGTGCAGAGCTACTAAAATGCTGTTTTAGCAGAACGTGAATTGGGTCTGTTCTTCAGCAATAGCAGACCTTTGAAACTAAACTCACAGCTCAGGAGTGCAAACTGAAGCACAATAAAGCTTTGTGGATATAAAAACACTTCACACTGTCAGCTGAACTCGTCAATGTCATGCTGCATTTCAGTGTGGTATAACTTCAGATGCAGTTATGGATATGTCACATCCCTGATCGTGCACCAGTGCAATGAACTACTTAAGACTAGCCTGAAAGCACTTGGCAGGAGGACCTTCCAAAATCAGAAAGTGAACTTAGCAAAGGGCACCTGGATGGTCAACACACAAGGCTCCATCAATTGAGCTGGTCCTGCCCAGTGTGATGGTGATAGTGTTCCAGTAGTACACGGGACAAGTATGCTAAGGAAGGGTGAGAGAAGGAGAAAACATGTCCCAAAAAACCTGCTTTCCACAGATGAAATAGAACACACAGTTTTAGGTTACATAATCCAATACATTCAGGTTCTTGCTCACACACTCCAGGGGGCAGGGGGGCACTACGGGATTTTCTTTCCATGCTTAAATCACAGAGACCAGCTTCAGGAATTCTGTCATTTACTCAGGCTCAAAACAAGAGGTTACAAAAGGAGAAGCTCATCACTGCAACTCAGCATTCCTACCAAAGACTGCTGTGTTGATTTGGCACAGCCTGGTTTTGTGGCAGCAGCAGGGAGCCCACAGAGGTGGCTTCTGGGAGAAGCTGCTAGAAGCTTCCACCGTGTCCAACAGAGCCAGTTGCTGATAGCTCTGAAGACGGGCGTGCCGCCGGCCCAATTAGAAAGATGGGTAAGGCCTCGTGGTCCCATTGACAAAGACCATCTAAGCAGCCCACGGGCAGTTTGTTCCAGGGGTGGGGAGGCGCCGTGCCAGGGCCCATCCCGGCGCGGCGCAGGGCCAGGCGCCGCTGGAGCCACCGCCAGCCCGGTGTGGCCGCGGCCCGCGGCGCCCCCCCCCGCGCCCCAGGCACGAGGGCAGGGCTGGCAGCGACAGCTTCTCCTCCGGCAACAGCACCAGGAGAGGCCTTAAACAGCGCCAGGGCCCCCGTGGCCACGGCAAAAACACAGCAGGCGACTCCCCGACACGCAGCCTAAACGAGATCCACCTCCTGCTGCTGGGGGATCCTGCGGGATCTTTGAACTGGTGAAACCTTCTAGCAGTAGCACCTACAAGCAGCAGCTTTTCTTCTAGTCAGAGAAGAGGAGGAAGTGAGAATGTGCTGGAAAAGAACGCGGCAGCACCAAGGTCAATGAACAAAAGAGGGAAGAAGTGCTCATCACAGCTGAGATTCCTCTGCAAGCTGTAGTGAGGACTGTGATGAAACAAGCTGTGGCCCTGTCACTTTGCATTAAGTCCCCAGGGGACACAGAGATCCACTCACAGCCCGTGGGAAAAGCACTCATGCTTGAGGGGGTGGAAGCCAGAAAAAGCTTTGGGCCAGGGGGAGACCTAAAGAGGAAGAGGAGAGAGAGAGAGAGAGAGAGCATGTCCCTGCTTCTAGAGATAAAGAGAAGCCCTTGCTTCCCAACTAGAGCAACCAATCCCTAAAAAACTGTACCCTGGGCATGAGGAACCCGTGACACAACAGCTTTGGAAGACTCTTTACCCATGGGAGGGACCCCACAGCATACCAGAGGAAAAATCCTCCTCTCCCTGAGGAAACAGAAGAAAAATTCAAATAATGAACGGACCAAAACCCCTATGCCCTTGTCATAAGAAAGAGGAGGGGGAGAAAAGAGGTGTTTTAAAGGCTTAATTTACTTCTCACTATGACTCCCTGACTCTGTTAATAATAAATTAATCACACCTTCAAATTTGAACCCATTTTGCCCTTCGAGTGTTTTTCTCCCAGTTCTTAACTCATGAACCCCTCATTTTTTTTTTTCCCCCTCTTCTTTGCCCAACTAGAGCAGCAGAGAGCGAGTGAACAACTTTCATGGGTGCCTGGGTTTGGCCAATTGCCTACAGTGATTAAGATACAGCACCAGTCACAGCCTAAGACTTCACCATCCTCCAGAGCCACAGCCCATGAGCTGGGAACCCCCTGTCCCAGCCAAGCACTTGGAGAGCCTCTCCCATAACCGGGAAGTCCCACGGGTGCGTCCACCCGCAGGCAAAGAGGCTTTCCGACTGTGCTGGGACAGGGCCCAGCTCGGACAATTGGGTGCCAGCAACAGGCCGACACAACGTCCAGTGTGGCAACAGCCGGGCTCGGCTTCCTCGTGGATTGGGCCCCAAGCCTGGCCAGGGCTCAGGGAACAACCCAGGAGCTGCCAGCAAGGCAAGAGGTCTGATTTTGTGGCTTTGTCCAGCTTCTCAGTTACAGAAAGGTCAATCCCTGTTTTGTTAGTGAGCAGATACCTAGGCCCTAACGCTAATGATCCTGTGGACTTTGTTAATGAATGCATACAAACACAGCATTAGGCTGGAAGGTTCCATCAAGAGCTCAGCTTTGGCTCAAAGGCCTGTTTGTTCAGCCCTCAGCACTTCAGCAGCCCTGAGCCATCTCTTAAGCAGAACCAGGACAGAAGAGCCCAACCGCTCCTGACTTCCAGAGCAGCCCCTGCTGCCTTGGCACTCTCCCCTTTAGTTCTTGTCTTGAAGGTCAGCACCATCCAAGAAACAAATCCAGGCTCCTCCTACTCCTTGAAGGAGGTCCAAAAGGGCACTAAGCGGTCTCAACACACGAGCAAGACCAGGATGCTCTTCCTTGGACAAAACTCAAGCTGCTAAAGCGCCAGGAACACCAGACACTGACGGTCCGCTGAAGGATCTCGAGCCAGCTCTACTGACAAGTGGCAGTTGGAGAGAGGAATCTACAAGGCCTTCAGAAATCCAAACATCCAGATGTTTTCCTGCTTGTATCATTCAGCTCTGCACTTACCTTGCAGAGTCTTCTGCCAAGTGGTTCCAGATGCTCTGCTGCTATCAAAAATACTCACATCACCTCATTTCTAGGCTCCAAGAATCTCATCCCATCATCTTGTTCAGATGTTCCACGTGAGGGTTTCATGTAAAACAAGCTGTTTTCCTATCCAGATCCTTTCTTAAGCTGTAAGAAGCCCATGATCTCACAGGTACTCACAGAAATTCTCCCAACACCATTTGCTGCTTCTCTCTCTCTCTGCCAGGGTCCCAAGAAATTGTGTCAGTTCTTGTCTGGCATTTGCCAGGGACCTGGAGAGAGAAAGGCACAATCATTACTATTAATTATGGCCACAGGCTTCGGGCTCAGCCTTCTGGAAGGAGAAGCAGACACTCCTCACCCCGCCGGAGCCGATTCCTCCAGTCCCCGGTCGGCTCTCGCAAGCCCTTCAGGCCACTCTGCAACGCTCAGCACCGCCGCAGAGCTACAACAGAGCAGCAGCTTATCCACAGGCAATTTCTCCTAGCTCACATTTCTCTTGTGTTTCCAAAGCAAGCCTAGGGCTTATTTTACACCCCCAGAAGCACGTGCCCGTGTCCACAACGATACTGGATTTTCACAGTGTGCCAATAGGAACACAAACAGATTTAATACTTTATTCTTCAGACAACAGCTCACCCACTTAACCACTGTGCACTTGGACTGCTTCTTGTGGGAAGGTCAACAGAGGTGCACCAGCTTTAAACACAGAGCACGAAAACAGAAACCAACTCGCCTCCACCAAATGAAATAAAACATGAGCATAAGCCACATGAAATGATACCGTGTCATAGAAAACACTGATTTGCTTAGAACATAGTGCCTGAGAACTCAAGCATCCATTAAAATTAGCAAACACATTCAAAATGGGCCAAAGTAGCAAACATTAGACCAACCTTTCAACACAAGTGTGAGTCTGGAAAATGGTTTCTCCAAGTCTCCTTGTGTCATCCCAAGCGCCTCTCCAACTTCAGGGGTCACTGCACTCACTCCAGGGCACGTGGAGTAAAGAGAGAAAATAAACACAGCCTTGTTGTTTTACACGTGGTGGCTCCATCCCCGGCAAGGTCAGAGCTACTTCGGTTCTTGTTTACAAATCTCTTTGGGGTGGCTTAGAGTGAAAGACTGCAAGAACCCTGTTTGCAAACACGTACACAGATAGACCTACAGGCTTCATTTCAAACCATTTGGCTGCAACGAAAAGCAGCTATGCAGCCAACGGGTTCTTACTGCCTGCTGTCATACAGCAATACAAAAGGATGAAATTATTACTTAAGGAAACACATAAGGGAAAAGAAACTTTGACAGCTGGGCCAGGTGTGTCAGGGAGGGACATTAGCAGGAAAAGAGGCTCCAGCTCCTTGCAGGATTTGCCTCTCATCCCCTCAAAGGCCCAGCTGCAGCCTCCAGGCAGTGAGAGTTCACCCCCTGTCTCATGCAGATCAGCCATTCCACTCACAAACCTCCTCCTCCCAGGAACGCCCACGTGGCCAGGCCCTCCACAAGCGCAGTCAATGCTCATCAAGGGTCCAGTGTCTCTCAGCCATTGGACCAAAGCCTTGCAGCACCTGGAACACCTGGAAGAGAAACACTGGAGCTTGTGGAACCAAGGAACAGAGGAGCTGCCCTGTCCCAGCTCTGCCTCCGTGGCCAGCAGCAGAGCAGAGGCAGCCCTCAACCCCCCCAGGGCTTCCCCTGGAAAGGGCAAACACCTGCACACAGCTGGGGACAGACGGGCACAGCCTGAACACGCTCAAGGAGCGCCTCCAGAGGGGACAAAGGGACAACCCCAAACAAGACTCACAAACAGGGGCTCACAGAAACCCTCCAACACCATTTGCTGCTGCTCTCACTGCCAGGGCCCCGAGAACTTCTGGGTCCCCTTCTTTGTCACGTGCATGTCGGTGACTTGGAGAAGACAAGGTTACGTTCACTTTCTGAGCAGGAGCTGAAACCAACAGAGAAGCACAAAATGAGACAAAAATCCTCTTCCCCCACCTTCTAGAGTCCCAAGTCAGGAGAACCAACAGAACTCAACAGTTCTGTAGGAGGGCAAAAATCCAGGTGGACTTTTAGCTCAAGTAGAGGAATAGCTTCTCCTTCCCACTCCTGGGGAAAAACTATGGAAACTGGAGAGCCAACGCACCAAATCAGCTCAGTCTGCACAGCAGGTTTTCTTCCAATGCCCCTGGCAGACAGAAGAGACGGGCCCTGCCCATCCCCACAGCACACTGCTCTCACTACAGTACGTCCCATGATCCACACCCACCCAGCCCTTCCAAATCCAGAACCCAGCACCATTCCCAACGGGCTGCCTCACACACAACAGGTTTTTCCAACCGCTGTCACACCTGAACACCTTGAAGTCCTCAGGTACTGCAGGACTTGGAGCAGAAACAAGCTCAGCAGTATAAGAAGGGTGACGCTGCTTCAATCTCTTGCCAATTCCCGTAAGAAGCTAATTTTCAACTGTATACTGCATGAAAGCAAAGTTAAATAAACCCGCTCTGGGAAAAAAATCAACAGCAGCTATCACAAACTCCAGTGGGAATCTCCTTCAGGCTGAGCCTAAAGCACCTGCGTCCCCAGGGATGGAAAAGAAAAACCCAGATAAATGAGTCCCGCCTCCAACAGTGCAGGAAGACAAAGACAGGACAGCACAGATGCAAACAGCTGTGAGAAAACTCCTCCAAGTCACCACATTCCAGTCCTGCTTTCCTAAAAGATTCAAAAAGAAGCACCATTTTCATCTAAAACTCACAGGGTCAAATTTCTGAAAATATTCCATGCAGCACAGGTCCCAGGATGTGTACTGGACACTGGAAGTGTTTGGCCAGGGGCAGCAGCAAAGACACAGACACCAGCTTCAGGAATCCAGCCTCATTGACCAGAGCTCAAAGCAGCAAAGAACTCCAAACAACAAAGCCCTGCAATGCCCCTCACCATTGCTACCAAAGAGAGCAGCACTACAGGGACTGAGACGCAGCACCAGGGACCCTGAGACTTCACCATCCTCCAGAGCCACAGCCCGCGAGCTGGGAGCCCCCTGTCCCAGCCAAGCACTTGGAGAGCCTCTCCCATAACCGGGAAGTCCCACGGGTGCGTCCACCCGCAGGCAAAGAGGCTTTCCGACTGTGCTGGGACAGGGCCCAGCTCGGACAATTGGGTGCCAGCAACAGGCCGACACAACGTCCAGGTGTGGCAACAGCCGGTGCTCGGCTTCCTCGGGATTGGGCCCCAGCCTGGCCAGGCTTCAGGAGCAATCCAGGAGTTCCCTTGTCCCTGCAGCCTCCCCACAAAGGCCTTGCGCAGCTTCTCCATGGAGAAGGTCAATCCCTGGTTTTGTTAATGAGCAGATAACACCAGATCCTAGCACTACCCATCCTGTGGTTTTCATCAAGAGTGGAGATAAATATAACATTTTGTTGAAGGTTCCATCAACATCTCAGCTTTGGCTCAGGGTCTCTGTGTTCAGGCCTTTGTACATTGGTGACCAGTACACATTACATCTCCACAAGCACGGCCCAAGCCCCACACACACAGGAACATCAAATTCTCCTAGTGTACCAATAGAGAAATCAACAGGTTTAATTTGATTTTATTCTTCAGTCAACAACTAATCCAATTAACTACAGGGCACTTGGACTGCTTCGTGTGGAAGGGTCAAAGGAGCTCCCAGTGCATTCCTTAAGTACAAAGCACAAAACAACAACCAGTTTTGACACACAAAAGGAAGCAGAAAAAAGTCAGAAGATGTGATCCCACAGACTAGAAGGTATTGGCTTGCCTTTGGGTGTAAGGCCCCAGAAGTCCATCCTGCATTCAAAACAAGGAACTCAGCCCAGGTGGACAAAAGCACCAAGCATTAGACAAACCTTTCAGCAGAAGCGTCATTCTGGGAAAATGGTGTCTCCAGTCTCTTTCGCCTCATCCCAAGCCTCTCTCATCCTAGGAATCACTGCACTCGCTCCAGGGTACTTGGCAGGGAAAAAGAGCAAGCGGACACTTTGGGGGCTTCCCCAGGATCTTTTCCCCTTTGCCTGCCTCATCAGGCAGCGCCCAGATGGCTGGGAAATGCTCTCTGGGACCCGGGGCAGGCCACAGCCTCTGAGCGTGGCACAGACCCCCCTGCAAGGGGAAGGAGAGGATCGTTACCTGTCCCCAGGATCCCCACGGCCACGCGCCAACCACAACCGCAGCACTTGCCAGTCGAGGCAGGCGGGACACAGCCACAACCAAGAATCTCGTCCCTCAAGCACAGCACGGATCAAGTGCCCAGGAAAGGAAGGGCTGCTTGAAAGGGCAGGACAGCTCTGCCCTGGGACAGAGGCAGAGGAGGAACCCGGCAGGCCGTGACACCCCCGAGCACCGCCAGACAAGCGCTCCAGGCTGCGATGCTGCCCGTCACACCCCTGAAAAACCACCCCTCATACGCACCCGAACAGCTGCAGCAGAGATCCAAGCGTGCCCCGCAACTGCCAGAACACCAGAACAGCTTCAGGCCACTGCTTCCCTGAGAAGAAAGTGAAAACATCAACATCAGCCTGTTATCTTCGAGGGGGCTTGAGCTACAAAGGGGCACACCTTGGAAGCTTTCATTCCCATCCAAGTTGAAAAACTGCCCAGGAAAAGATCACCTCAAACCAAAGCTGTGATTGGAGGGAAATGAACTTATTGCTTCCATCCTGTTGATACAATTTTGTGCAGTTGGTACTGCCCTAGACTACCTCTAAAATTATACCAAATGCATCCCATTCCTCTGTTTACACGATGTCATTATTAGAAGAAAATATTTAACTACTTTTGGAGGCTTGTCCCTAGTCCAGTTGACATTTTCCCTTTGCAGAGCTTTTCAAAGAAGCCTCTGCTTCGCCTCTCACAGGTGCTTAAGCGTCGTGACCACAATTTCACATTCTTCCCTGCGGACTTCAGAAGAGCAGTGAATTATCAAGAATAGGACAATCAATTGAAAACTCTGAGAAACAGACAGACGAGAGAAAGGCTCTGCTTGGTGGGGAAATACTTGACTCCTCTAGATCAGCAACAGCACAAGCTGACGTTCCAGTGCGATAGCCATAAGTACATTTACTTACGTGAGCAAAGGCACAGAGTTCCCACGGATTTCTGACTTACCCAAGGTGCTCCACAGCCAGAAGGGCACAATCACCAGGAATCCGGCGTGTCCGCTAGAGCTGCCAGCCTTATTCAGGGTCGGGAACTTTGGCTCAGAAATCCCTTCATCAGCTCACAACTTCCTGGAGGCTCATTCAATTCTCAGGTGGAATAAGATTCATTACACTGCACAGACAAGGACCTTGCACCTGTTGCTACAGGCCCAGCAGCTACAGAGCCCTCTAAATGCTCTGAGGGAAACCAAACAGAAAGTCTGCCAGTTGCAGCGAGTGCTGTTTACTTTAGGACAGGAGGCAGCTCTACGTCAGAGCTAGCACAATACCCCCTCAAGCTCCAGCATCTCCCAGAGTTTTGGCCCCCTGACCAAGAAATCCTGAGCTAGATGGAAACCTGGATTTTCCTACTGCACTGGGTACCAAACATCAGGAGGGGGGAATATCCCAGATCATGTCTCCCCAGCCCATCTTCAGGCTTCTCTCCAAGCCCTCCCAAGGGTTCCCAGGGCAGAACAGAAGCAGCACCCAGCCTACAGCTCCTCAGGTCCTGAGAGGAGGACACCTCCATGGCACTTCCAGGAGTACATCAGGGCTGGGAGGAAGCTCACCAAAGGGAATAGCCAGGCCTAAAACCTTAAAATCCTTGCAGGTTTGTTTGGCCAGGGGGCAGAGGCAGCAGCAAGGACACAGACACCAGCTTCAGGAATCCAGCCTCATCGACCAGAGCTCAAAGCAGCAAAGAACTCCAAACAACAAAGCCCTGCAATGCCCCTCACCATTGCTACCAAAGAGAGCAGCACTACAGGGACTGAGACGCAGCACCAGGGACCCTGAGACTTCACCATCCTCCAGAGCCACAGCCGCGAGCTGGGAACCCCCTGTCCCAGCCAAGCACTGGAGAAGCCTCTCCCATAACCGGGAAGTCCCACGGGTGCGTCCACCCGCAGGCAAAGAGGCTTTCCGACTGTGCTGGGACAGGGCCCAGCTCGGACAAATTGGGTGCCAGCAACAGGCCGACACAACGTCCAGTGTGGCAACAGCCGGGGCTCGGCTTCCTCAGTGGATTGGGCCCAAAGCCTGGCCAGGGCTTCAGGAGCAATCCAGGAGTTCCTTGGACCAGTGGACTCCCCAACAAGACCACAGGTCCTGATTTCATGGTCTTGTCCAGCTTCTCAAGGTACAGGAAAGGACAATACTTTTCCAACTCCATTTGCTGCTTCTTCCTCTCTGTCAGGGCTCCCCAACAAGCTCTGCCTCAGTGCTTGTCCTGCCCTTACAAGTGACCTCAAGAGAAGGAAAAAAAAAAAGCCCACAACAATTATTACTTCTCACTCTGGCCAGACTTTACATTCACTACTGGGTCCCAGCCCTCTGGAAAGAGAAGCAAAGCTCCAGCCCTCCTGGGGCTGATCTGTCCATTCCCTGGTCTGCCTCTCACAAACCCTCCAACCACACTGCCAAAACCCGCAGAGCTACAAGAGAGCAGTCACTTAGCCACAGTCACTTCTCCTGACACGCATTTCCCATTACACATCCTGAGCAACCCGAGTGGCTGATTTTAACGTTTCCATGTGGTGTGACCCAAGATCCCACGCACACAAGCACACCAAATTCCCACAGTGTGCAAGAACCTACAGGGCACTTTGGATGTATCCATAAGCACAAAGCACAAGAAGAAACATCCAGTATTGCTCCCTGAAAACAAACAATGAAAACTGCAGGAAATTCTTCCATAGAAGAGAAGACACATACCTTTAAACCCAGGCAGGCAATTAACTGCAGGAGGGGACCACCTGGCAGAAGAACGCTGACCAGCCAAACACAGAGCACAGAAACCAGGGGCTGCCTGAGGGCCTTGAGGCAAGCATGCTGGATTGAAGGTAAAGCAGCAGGAGGGATGAACTCTGCACAAATACTTGGTGAGAAATTCCAAGTCAGAGCTACAATTTAACAGGAAAAATTACAAGAAAGGACAATAGCACAGGAACACTGGCTTAAACCAGACTAAGACCTGACATGCCTGTTGCTCAGAGGGCGTGCTTTACTCTATCATTCACCCCACTGTGTGACCACATCACAGTGCTCAGTCACCCTTCCCTGCAAGCTTTTCAGTCTGTACCTTCCATCCCTCAGGAGGAGCCTGAATGAACAAAAACACCCCAATGCTCCCTGCCCTCAGCACAGATACAGCAACACCACTTGGAAAGGGAACAAAACTTCACAGCTCCTGCCCCAAACACAAACCCTGGCCAGAACCACAGACGCTGCAAAAATTCACAGGTTAGAGGATTAGGGCAGGAAAGGCTCTGTCTCCCATTCCTTGCCCAACAGCTCCAATTCCACAACTGCAAATATGAGTCAGGGGCCTTTAACTGTAGAAGCCTGGAGAGCGACATAATTCTGGTCTATAAAGGACCTTCCGAAGCAATTCTCTGGCCCAGCAGAGAGCAAAACCCTCTGCACTCTGCCAGAGCCACAGGAAACCTAATCCAAGGGTAGAAGCTGATGCAGAAGATACAAAAAAGCACCACTCCAGCCCTATAATGACCAGGAAAAAGCCAAACTGCAGCCACTCGTTCCTCCTAACTCCTCATTAAGGAAGGGCTTGGAAGCCTGAGGCCTATCCCAGGAGCAACAGCCCCCCCAGCATTAACAGAGCTACAGCTGGGGCCACCCAACATCGGCCCTGCACCGCACCACACACCCCAAACACACTGACTCCAACACAGCTCAAACCACGGAGTTAAAGCACGCGCTTAACCTTGTTAAACAGCCCAGGGAAGGAAACCACCATCACACACCAAAGGCAACGGCCACAAACACCGTCTCCCACCCAGCCCTTAGAAAACGCCCCCCCGGCTCGTGATTGGCCGATGCGCAGAGGCGCTCGCAGTGCTGATTGGGCCGTGCGCCCAGGGCACCACCCCCCCCTCCACCCCGCCCCCCACAGGTGCGAGCCATCCCCGCCCCGGAGCTCCGGGAGCCTCAGGTGGAGCTGCAGCACCGCCCGAGCGCCGGCAGGGGGCGCTGCCAGAGCCCCGGGACAGCCCCCAGCACACGCGCAGGCGAAAAACGGTTTCCGCCGCTCTTAACAAATCGACTCGAGCCACTGTTTCAACTCCATGATAACTATTTAAACATTGTTTCAAGAATCCCAGGGGGACACCGGCCTTGAACTCTCAGCAACTGCTCAGCTTGCCTACTTCAAAGACTTCCCCACCCAGGAAACCGAGCACTCCCAGCCTGTAACAGCACATCTGCTACAAAGCCGATCAAACTTGCACGCACAGGTGACACGAGGCTGCTGCGAGTCCTCTATGGGCGGCAGCAAAATCTCCCGGGGAGGTGAACAGCACCCCCGCCCCGCTCCCAGCTGGCTCAGGGTGGAACTGGGGGATGAGTGGGGACAGCGGGGAGCGGCGAGGAGGGGACGGGACAGGACGGGCGCCCGACACGGCACAGGGACCACTCCTGGGACGCTGGCCGCGGCGGGACCTCGCGCGATCCGGGCCGTCCCCACCGCTGCCTGTCAGCCGCAGGCCCGGCTCCCGCCCGCCCACGGTGCCGCTGAGCCCCCAGCCCGCTCCCCCACACCTTGAAACGCCGCGGAAATTCGCGCCGGGGCCGCGTCGTGGTCAGGGCAGCGTGCAGGCAGCCGGCTAGACGAACCTCGGGGTCCTTGATTTTTCCCTGCCCTTTTTGCCGCCATCTTTGGAAGGTCAGGCATGTCATGCCAATCTGCCATCTTGGGAGTGGCATCACATGACTTCTGCCCTTACCTGTGGCCATCTTTATTAAGGGCGAAGTCATTTCTGGTGTGGCAGCCATCTTTTTTCCTGGCACTTCTAAGGCCCCCATAGGCTACAATCCTAGGCGCCTGACTAAAATTGGCTCTCCAAAGCCACCCGCGGCGAGTCTGAGCCCCCAGCCCATGTCTGCACACCTCAAAACGCTGCAGAAAATTGTGTTCAGGTGGCGCCGTGGTCAGGATACTGCGCAGGCAGTCAGCTAGTCGTACCTTGGGGGTCCTTGATTTTTCCCGCCCTTTTTGCCGCCATCTTTGGAGGGTCAGGTGCTTCACAGTCGGCCGCCATCTTGGGAGTGGCACCCTTGGGGAGGGGGGGGCGGGGGGGGGGGGCACCGCCCACCCTCGGCTCATTCATTAGGCACCTGATTAAATCGACTGCCGAAACTCACCCTTGACACCGCTGAGTCCGCAGCCCGTGCCCGCACGCTTCAAAACACCCTGGAAAATCGCCTGCGGGCAGCATTGTGGTCGGGATTGCGCGCAGGCAGCCAACTAGACGCAACCGAGGTCCTTGTCCTTTTCCCGCCCTTTTTGCCACCTTCTTTGGAAGGTCGGGCAACAGCACTGCCCTCGAGCTCACAGCCTGGGACTTCCACGCACGATGGGTCGGGCACGGGGGGACCTGCAGTACCGCTCCGTGTCCACAGGGTGGCAGCACTACCTTGACATCACAGCCCGGGGCTCCCACTCGCGGCGGGGTCAGGGCACGGGGGAGCTGCAGTACCGCTCTGTGTCCACAGGGCGGCAGCACTACCTTGAGATCATAGCCCGTGTTCGGGCCGGGCAGAGAACAGAGGCAAAAGAGAACGAGCCCAAAAATCCTCTAAAAGAAATGCTCCAAAAGATCCCCAAGCGCAACTCCCAGAACCCTGCCACTCACCAAACTCAAACCAAAAAATGCCTTGATTGTAGGCCATACATCAAAATTTTTAGTACTTATTATGTTTATATTTACCATTACTGTTTCTGTTTTAGATCCATCTCTAGGTATATTACAAATATTATAATACACATAGCATGTCATAATATAGATTGTATTTATTTAAATTGCTGATATTATTTTTTGTATTTTACATTGCTATTTTTATTACTTATACTTTTCTATTTTGTATTGATGCCGGCCGCCGATTGGCTGAAATATTTTCGTCCAAACAAGGGCTTTCCCGCCGCTTTTCAGGGCAAATAAGGGGTGCCCCCGCACCTCTAGGAGGACCCGGCAACGGTCCTGCGTGTCGGCGCGCCCGCAGGTGCGCTCTAAATGTGTTTTTTGGGACGATTTATTTTCGTATGCAAATGAGCCAAAATGGCGCCGGCCGGAAGTGATGTCATACCGGAAGAAAATGGCGCCCCCATGTGCCGTACACCAATATGGCGGCCCCCATGGGCCGGGCGGCAATATGGCGGCGCCCATAGGGTCACGTGGTACGGAAGAAGATGGCCGCCGGCCGGAAGTGATGTCATGCAAGAACAAAAAAAATTGGCGGCCCCCATGTGCTGTACACCAATATGGCGGCCCCCATGAGCCGGGCGGCAATATGGCGGCCCCCATAGCATCACGTGGTACGGAAGAAGATGGCGCCTGCCGGAAGTGATGTCATCCCGGAACAAAACGGCGGCCGCCGATTGGCTGAAATATTTTCGTCCGAAAAAGAGCTTTCCCGCCGCTTTTCGGGGCAAATAAGGGGTGCCCCCGCACCTCTAGGAGTACCCGGCACGGTCCTGGGTGTCAGGGCGCCCGCAGGTGCGCTCTAAATGTGTTTTTTTGGACGATTTATTTTCGTATGCAAATGAGCCAAAATGGCGCCGGCCGGTAGCCATGGCAACCCGGAACAAAACGGCGGCCGCCGATTGGCTGAAATATTTTCGTTCGAAAAAGGGCTTTCCCGCCGCTTTTCGGGGCAAATAAGGGGTGTCCCCGCACTTCTAGGAGTACCCGGCACGGTCCTGTGTGTCGGCGCGCCCGCAGGTGCGCTCTAAATGTGTTTTTTGGGACGATTTATTTTCGTATGCAAATGAACCAACATGGCGCCGGCCGGTAGCCATGGCAACCCGGAACAAAACGGCGGCCGCCGATTGGCTGAAATATTTTCCTCCAAAAAAGGGCTTTCCCGCCGCTTTTCGGGGCAAATAAGGGGTGCCGCCGCACCTCTAGGAGTACCCGGCACGATCCTGGGTGTCAGCGCGCCCGCAGCTGCGCTCTAAATGTGTTTTTTTGGACTGTTTATTTTGGTATGCAAATGAGCCAAAATGGCGCCGGCCGGAAGTGATGTCCATAATGGAACAAAATGGCGGCCACCATGTGCCGTACTCCAAAATGGCGCCCTCCATCTGCCCAACGTCAATATGGCGGCGCCCATAGCATCACGTGGTACCGGAAGAAAATGGCCGCCGACAGGAAGTGATGTCATACCTAGGCAAAATCGCGGCCGCCGATTGGCTGAAATATTTTCGTCCAAAAGTGGTGTTTCCCGACGTTCTTCCGAGCAAATAAGGAGTGCACCCGCACCTCTAGGAGTACCCGGCACGGCTCTGGGTGTCAGCGCAGCCGCGGCTGTGCTCTAAATGTGGGGTTTTTTACATTTTATTTTGGTATGCAAATTAGCCAAAATGGCGCCAGTCGGAAGTCCTGTGAACCTGGAACAAAATCGCGGCCGCCGATTGGCTGAAATATTTTCCTCCAAAAATGGGGTTTCCCGACGTTGTTCCAGAGAAATGAGGGGTGCACCCGCACCTCTAGGAGTACCCGGCATGGGTCTGGGTGTCAGCGCGGCCACGGCTGTGCTCTAAATGTGGTTTTTCTTACATTTTATTTTGGTATGCAAATGAGGCAAAATGGCGGCCGGCTGGAAGTGATGTCATACCCAGTCAAAATGGGCGGGCCGCCGATTGGCTGAAATATTTTTGTCCAAAAATGGGGTTTCGCGCCGTTCTTCCGGGAAAATAAGGGGTGCACCCGCACCTCTAGGAGTACCCGGCACGGGTCTGGGTGTCAGCGCGGCCGTGGCCGTGCTCTAAATGTGTGTTTTTTGACATTTTATTTTGGTATGCAAATGATCCAAAATGGCGCCGACCGGAAGTCCTGTGAACCCGGAACAAAATCGCGGCTGCCGATTGGCTGAAAAAAAAAAAAACCAAAAATCCAGGACAAAGCTACACATTGTCCCCAAGTACCCTCAGTGTGGAGCTGTGGTCACCCCCAAGTGTGTGCTCCCTCAGCCCGGCCTGGAGGCTCCAGCTGCTCCCGGGGCGGGCTGAGGCAAGGGAATCGCTTGTTTGAAGCTGTTTGTGCCAGTGCCCTGCACTGGAGGGCCAATAAGTGTGAAACCACAGAAACTATTGAAGCGTGTGATAAACGCCAATCACTTGTTTTAAAATTTTAAAAGTTTAATAGTAAATAAGATGGTTATAAAAATAGAATTAGAGTAAAAAAATTGAACAATTTTAGAGATAGGACAATACGAGACAATAAAAACAAAGTTACAGACGTCTGGGTGCCTCCCCGAGCGAAAAGCTTCGGAGAAGGACCCCCCTTAACAAAGGATTATTTCTTAAAAGCAATAGCCTGTTGAATATTCATACATTTCATACATTATGCATACATTCCATTTAAACATGGTGCTGTTTCTGTTCAGTATCACTTCTCTTCCTTAATCTCTATGGCGTCTACCAGTCTAAAAAGCAGCAAGAAGAATTTGGTCTCTACTGATAAGAAAGCAGTAAATTCCCTTTCCCTGAAAGATTTACGTTTCCTGTGGCTGGCATACAAAAACCACATTTTAACTACAAAACTACATTTACCATACTATCAAACTATTAATACAACACTAACAATCAATACAACATAATACATATAATAAATATCTTGCGTAGAGCCATGTAATATGCATTTTACACAAAGCGTATCAAGGTTTCACAGAGGTGACTGAAACAAAGGACAGAAGGTTCAATCTCACCCTTTGCAGCACCTCTTGCGAGACACCTTGACTTTCAAGATGAAGCGGTTCCTCGTGAACAAGACCTTGCTTTTACAGGCTTCCTACAATACGGCAGAGATGTCCCAGTTTACATCGTGCACTTCCCACTCTGAAGCCAAAAATCCAAAGACAGCGCTGTTATAAATGAATACTATTCAGATAATCTATGTTTTAGGTACTTAATTGTTAAGTAATTCCATTAAGATTGTTAACGCTAGTTCTGTATAAAGAATTTGCCTTATTCCTGTTTTAATACTGATTTATCACCTTATTTACTTGTTTGTTAATTAAGAATTCACCTTATTACCTGTATCTCTGCTCCCATTTGCCGGATAGTGTCCGAATAGGCAAATAAAAAGAACGCTGGAATTCTGGGAACAACTCAAGAACAAGAGACTCTGAAAAGCAGGGACCAAAGTAAAATCCAGGACTGTAGTCGCATTTTAGACTAGTGCAAGAAGTACGGGGGTCCGTCGAAGCAGCTTTATTTAGTCGCCGTGACCTGAGAAGGAGTCCCCCATCGCCGGACGACCCCTGATCAGCGAAGTGAAACGGACTCCCCGGCAAGGGAAAAAAAAAAAACCCGTGAGGGGGGTGGGAGTCCCCAGCTTTGCTGTGAAGCGAAGCTGTGTGTACCTCCTCCTCCGCGTTGCCAAGGGAGCAAGCGAGCTCTCCCCCAAGGCCAAGCTTGATAATAAAGAAACATACAAAACAGCAAGTCTCTGACTCTCTTTTTTTTTTTTTTCCAGAACAGCACTCCTTCACAACCCTGAGGGACACCCATGGATTCTGGGGCTACAGGATGCAGTGAAAAATTCTACTGAGACACCCAGGACAGGGCAGCACTGCCTGGGACAAGCAGCATGGCTCTCTGAGAAAATGCCATGCTGCAGCCAGGTGAGTGCTTTAGAGAATTTTACTGCTAGGCAGAAAAAAACCCAAAAAACAGTATTAGAGCTGTGGAATCAAGAAAAAAATCCCCAACCACTGTGCAGAGTACCAGGGTGAACATCCACAACAATACAGCAAAATAAACGGGAACTTCAGAAAAAAACACAGACATGAAAACCACTCCAGGGAAACAACCACTGTCCATTGGAAAAATGCTGGCACAAAACAATGCTGGCCTTAATTCAGGTCACAGTTATTGAATAATACCTGAAGACTCCTTTGAAGGCCTACAAAACCAAGTCAAGCCAAGCACAATTTCATTTTCTAGACAGATTTTAGGACAGCTGAGGGAGAGTCTCCAGCACGTCCTCAGCTGCCACATTTGCCTTTGCCCACCCTACCAAGGACACAGCAGATGTGGCCAGTACAGGTCACACCCAGCCCAAGGTCTGCCTGGGCCCCTCTGGCCGCACTTCTCCTGATAATGCTGACCCCTGACAGGTCCCAGCCATGACCGTTTGCTGTTGGCTTTGCGCGCGATGAGGCCCCGCCCCCCCTCGGGGTGGGACCCTCAGAGACCCCCGGCCCCAAAGACCGCAGGGAGGAGCCACTGTCGGGGATTTTGTGCTTACTCAGTTCTGTTGTACGACGTGAGGCTGGGGCACGACTCGGGACAAGAAAGCTTTGTGGACAGAAAAACACTTCACACTGTCAGCTGAACTCGTCGATGTGATGATGCATTTCAGTGTGCTCACCATTTTCGTTTCTAGTTCTAGTCACATTTGCAGAAGGGTCAAGAAAAATTTCAATTCAACAGCAACTTACCCATAGACTCCAACACTGATGCCACCATCTAGAAATAGGACCCGTCCAGTGCTTCCAGACTGTCAAACCCTAGAGAACCTACCGCTTTCTTACTGTTAAAACTTCGCTCGGCAACTCCAGTTTCAATCTGGAAACAAACACAAAGCATCACTTCATCATCAAGGAGTTAGAAATAAGACACAGACCACAATGCAGATTCAGTAGGTTTCTGTTCATTCTCTATTTTCAGAGGAAATCAAAGGTGGAGATGTGTTTAAAAAGAATTCCTTATTCCCTAAAATTATTTTAAATCAATCCACCCGTGGCACATATGGCAACGTGGGTGTGCCGGTTCAGCGAGAGGTAGGATAATACAGACACAGCTTCAGCAAATGAGGAAAAGGGATCATTCCTGTAGAACATACTCCCCAGAATAAATCAAAAAACCCATGTGGATCGGCTTGTCTCCACTGAATTTCAGTTATTCTGTAACAGATAGCATTGAAGCTATTTCATAGAAATTTTAATCACAGATTGAAATGCCATTGCCACACATGCTCCCTTTGAATTGCATTTCCAAGAGCACTTCTCTGCCCCTGAGGCCACCGTGACCCAGGAAAAGTCCACACTGGGGAGCTGTGGGTGTAAATCACGACTTGAGGCCCATTCTCACCAAATTTCATGGAAAACCTTCAGTGGGATGGGATCACTCCTGAGTTATGCACTTGCATTCTACACAGACTGCACTCACTGCCCAGATGACAGTCCAGATTTTCCCTCCGTCCAGGTGACGCCCATCCAGACTCTGTGAGCAATCCAGTCTCAGTTTTCTTTGCCCTTTTGCCGACTCCATTCCAGTTCCCAGGACAAATGCACTCTGGGTTTGGGACAAATCCAACTGGGTGGTCCAGACCAAGGGACTGGGTCTAGGTAGGTGGGCCCTAGGTTCTAGGTCGCTCTAGAACCGCGGTTCTAGGCGGGGGGGGTGGTGGGGGGTGGGGGTGGTGGGGGGTGTGGGTCCAGAGCACAGCAGCAGCAGAGAGTCTATGGTTGCCTGCTGTCCAGGGCAGATCCAACAGCTCCTGGCCATCCTTACAATGCCCCCTAGAGGATTGAGGAGTCGTGAAAGAGGTAAGAAACACTGCCTCACCTGGTTTTCATCACTGGGCCAGTTCAGAAGGCATCAGTCTCCCTCTCCCCTGGAAGAGTAAGAGAAGGATAAAACATGTCCCAAAAAAATGCTTTCCACAGATGAAATAGAACACACACTTCTAGGTTACATCATCCAATACATTCAGGTTCTTGCTCACAGACTCTGGGGCTGGGGGGGTGCTCAGCACGGGGAATGAGTTTCTTACCGTGCTTAAATCACTAACAGCAGCCACAGGAATTTTGTCATTCACTCAGGCTCAGAGCAAGAAGTTACAAAAGGACAAGCTCATCATTGCACCTCAGCAGTCCTACCAAAGACAGCCGTGTTGATTTGGCACAGCCTGGTTTTGTGGTAGGAGCAGGGAGCCCACAGAGGTGGCTTCCGGGAGAAGCTGCTAGAAGCTTCCACCGTGTCCAACAGAGCCACTTGCTGATAGCTCTGAAGATGGGCGTGCCGACGGCCCAATTAGAAAGGTGGGTAAGGCCTCATGGTCCCATTGACAAAGACCATCAAAGCAGCCCACGGGCAGTTTGTTCCAGGGGTGGGGAGGCACCGTGCCAGGGCCCATCCCGGCGCGGCGCAGGGCCAGGCGCCGCTGGGGCCACCGCCAGCCCGGTGTGGCCGCGGCAAAGCCGGCCTGCCCGGCCCCACGGCCAGCCGCGCCCCAGGCACGAGGGCAGGGCTGGCAGCGGCAGCTTCTCCTCCGGCAACAGCACCAGGAGAGCCTTAAACAGCGCCAGGGCCCCCGTGGCCACCGCTGCCCGCCCGATGGCCGCAGCAAAAACACTGCAAGCGACTCACCGACACGCGGCCTAAACGAGATCCTCCTCCTGCTGCTGGGGGAGCCTGCAGGGATCTTTGAACTGGTGAAGCCTTTTAAACAGCAGCACCTATGAGCAGCAGCTTTTCTCCTAGTCAGAGGAGAGGAGGAAGTGAGAATGTGCTGGAAAACAACATGCTGGCACCAAGGTCAATGGAAAAAGGGGGGAAGAAGTGCTCCAAAGTGCTCGTCACAGCTGAGATTCCTCTGCAAGCTGTCGAGAGGACTGTGATGAAACAAGTTGTGGCCCTGTCGCTTTGCATTAAGTTCACAGAGGATGCAGAGATCCACTCACAGGCCATGGGAAAAGCACTCATGCCAGAGGCAGTGAAAGCCTGAGAGCGCTTCGATCCAGTGGGAGACCAGAATAGGGGGGGGAGGGAGAGAGAGAGATAGAGAGAGAGAGAGAGAGAGAGAGAGAGAGAGAGGGCCCCTGCTTCTAGAGATAAAGAGAGCCCTTGCTTCCAAACTAGAGCAACCAATCCCTAAAAAAACTGCACCCTGGGCACGAGGAACCCGCGACACAACAGCTCTGGAAAGGCTCTTGGCCTGCGGGAGGGACCCTACAGCATATCAAGAAGACCTAAAGGCTAAAATTGTTCCCTGCTGAAGACTCCTTCAAACAAGTCCTTCAAACGAGGGCAGGATCAATTCGATACTCACCGACCCATTCGGCCAAGGGTCACAGTTCTCTGCCCGCCGAGGACACAGCAACCAGCAGGGACCTTTCTCTCGCTCTCCAGCACACGCTTCCTCCCACCACACGCAGGAACTGCAGCCGCTCGGAGAACGCCGACTTAGTCCCGGGCTGGCAACGGGAGAGGCACGAGGAATATTCTGCAGTCATTCTCATCTCAGCGCCGTCCAGACCCGGGAGAAAGTGCTTCCCGCACCCCTCCTGCAGTTCTCTTGCCTGGCCCTTCCACCTTCGGAAGGTTTCTGGGGGAGCTGGGATTATCGGTGCGCTTCAGAAGCGGCAGGTGCCCAAAGTGTTCCCTCGGGAGCGTGGAGCTTTCTGCTCTTTGTCCCAAACAGTCTCCCCAGTGCTCTGCAATCTAGAAAGAAAAAAAGCCAAAAGAAGGCACACAAATTCATTCTGACATTAGGGAGGGTTGCTTGTCCCAACACACGTGCAGGCGAAAAGTTGTTTCTGCCCCTCTACCAAACCCACTCCAGCCGCTGCCTCAACTCCACTGATAACTGTTTAAACATTGTTTCAAGAATCCCAGGGGACACCGGCCTTGGAACCTCTCAGCAAACTGCTCAGCTTGCCTACTTCAAAGATTTCCACACAGGAAAATGGCACCCGCCCGGTATCTCGGTCGGGGTCGATCGCAGGCAGCCGGCTACAGGCACCCGGGGTCTTGCCCGTTTCTCGCCCTTTCTGCCGCCCTCTTTGGAAGCTCCAGCGGCAGCACGGCCCCGAGCTCACAGCCCGGACTCGGGGACCGGCACAGAACCGAGGCAAAAGAGACGGGCCCAAAAATCCCCTGCCCAAAAATCTCTAAAAGAAATGCCCCAAAAGAGCCTCCAAGCGCAACTACCGCAACCCTGCCACTCGCCAAATTCAAACCAAAAAAGCCTTTGTGCTAGGCTATAATTATTAAATTTTAGTATTTATTATGTTTATATTTATCATTACCAGTTTCTGCTTTATATCTGATACCTATATATATTATAGATATTATAATACACATAGCGTGTCATAATAGAGATGGTATTTATTTATATTGCTGATATTATTTTTTGTATTTTACATTGCTAATTTTATTAATTATACTTTCCTATTTTGGTATTGATTTTTTAAATTTTCTGTTTGTTTATATGGCAAATGATATTTTAAACTATACAAATTCATTAACCTAAAACATCAGAACCACAATCAATTAGAATTAAATGAGCCTGCTTGTCTAAAGGGTAAAGATTTCATTCTCATTAAAATAATATTGCCAGATTTTCTCTTTCTGTGTTTTATTTCAGGGTGGGGTGGAAGGTTGTTTGTGTGGGGATTTTTTTTGGTTGGGGTTTTTTTTGTGGTTATTTTTTGTTGTTGTTGTTGTTTGCTTTGTTTTGGATTTCTTTCTTACTAAACAATGAGGTTTGGAGAGTTACAGAAGCAAAAAATCTACTTTCTTTTATTGCTACCTTTGAAATACAGCCCGACATCAAGTGACTGCTGCTAACACTAAACATGGGTAGAATGAGACCTCTTAGGGGTAAAAAGAAAAAAATGGCACCTGGGTTTACAGCTTTCTCCCTTCGGGTTCTTCAATGGAGCAGAAAATACAGAGGTTTTGCTCTCACTCCCCATTCTATCCAGGCCTTCGGTGGGTGGCCACGGATATCACGTTCCAACTTCTTTGTTGCCAACAGCCAACCTGCCACAAACTTGGGGTAAAAAAGGGTAAGGAAAAAGAAAAAAAAAAAAGAAAACATGAATTAATAAAAATAAATAAATAAATAAATAAAATAAAACATTTTAAAATAAAATAAGAGTTATTAAAAAGAAAAAACCCGTATATATAAATATATATAAAATAAAATCAATAAATAAATAAAAATAAAATAAAAATCAAACAATATTTTAAAAATTAAAATAAATTTAAAAATAATAAAGACAAAAGTAAAAATAGAAACAAATAAAATAAAATTATAAAGCTTGAAGAAATAAAAGAGAAAACCTTTTTAAAATACAAACAAAAAAATTACATGAATAAATAAAAATCAATAAAATAAAAGAGAATTAAAACAATTGCTAAAGTCAAAAAGTAAAATAAATAATAATATAAATATTTTTATAAATAAATATAAATAAATACAAACATATAAATTTTATATTTATTTATATAAATATATATAAATATAAATAAATACAAAAATAAATGCAGCTCGGAGCAAAATATCCAAAAAAACCACCTCAGAACACTCCAATGTTCGGCAAATCCCCCGAACCTCCCCTGGAAACCTCCCCCCGCCTGCAACCCCAAATTCCCATTCTTGGTCCCCCAAATCTCGCCTTGGGAATCCCCCAAACCCCACTCGTATGCCCAAAAATTTTCACTCAAGCCCCAAATTCCCCTTTTAAAGCTCCAAAATTCCCTCCCCCAACTCCCCCTCGATTCCCCAACATCCCCTCGGGAACCCCCAAGTCCTCCCCGGGACCCTCCCAATTCCCTCCTGAACCCCCACATTTCCACCCCCAAACCCTCACATTTTTCCTCTTAACCCCCAAATCCGCCCCCGAGCCCCCAGATTTCTCCCGCAAATTCACCTCTGGATCTCTTCCTCCTCCAGCAGCTGCCGGGGCCCCCCCCGGCACCGCAGGCAGCGCCCCTAAACCCAGGGGCAGCTCAGAATCCGAGTCCCAGTCAGGACCGCCCTCATGAGCCACGAGCCTCGGGAGACACCGAAATCAGGGAAGGGAGTGGGGGGCCCCGGGGGGAATTCGGGGTTTGCCAAAAATCGGAGAGGGAAGAAAACATGGCAGAGGAAATTTGGGGCGGGGGGGGGGTCCCAAGGGGAATTAAAGGGACCCAGGTTTTGGGGGGGCGAGGAGGACCGGAAACGCCCCTCAGCCACGCAGAAACCCATAGAGATAAGGGGTGGCGGACCGGAAACGCCCCCCGCCCTCTCGGAATCATCGAGATAGCAAAGAGGAGCACCGGAAATCATAGGGATAAGGAGTAGAGGACCGGAAACGCCCCCCGCCCGATCGGAATAATACACTTATTCCCTTGGAGGACCGGGACTCCCCTTCGCCACGCGGAAATCATAGCGATGGCGGGTGGAGGACCGGACCTGTGCAGCTGCAGGTGCTTCCTGTCATGATTTCCCAACTGAGCCACCCTGCTCCCGCACGTCTGGGCGCTATCGTATCCTCGGGAAGGTGGCAGTGCAGGGAGCCCTGAGGGGGGAGCCCCAATAAAGGCGCTGGGAGCCCCCAGAAATCCGAATTTGGGGAGGGGGACATGGGACGGGACAAAAGTCAAGTCCGTTTGTTGGTAGTTTTTTGAGGGGTTTATTTGGGGGGTGGGGGGGGGAGGTGAGTCCTGATGCCCTCAGCTCCCCTCTTTTTTGGCCACGATGACAACAGCAGACAGAACCAGACCTGAAAGGGAAAGGGGAGAGGTTTGGACCTACAATAAGTCCCCCAGAAGTCCTAAACTCCCCCCAGATTTCCCCCCTGGAAGTCCAAAATCCCCTCAGAACTTCCCAGGACCGCTCTGTGTCCACAGCACTGCCCCGAAGCTCAGCCCGGCCTCGGGGACAGGGAGAGAAGGGAGGCAAAAAAGAACGGGCCCAAAAATACCCGCCCAAAAATCTCTAAAAGAAATGCCCCAAAAGACCTCCAAGCGCAACTACTGCAACCCTGCCACTCGCCAAATTCGAACCAAAAAAGCCTTCGTGCTAGGCTATATTTTAAATTTTAGTATTTATTATGTTTATATTTATCATTACCGTTTCTGTTTTATATCCGCACCTATGTATATTATAGATATCATAATTCACATAGCATGTCATGATAGAGATTGTATTTATTTATATTGCTGATATTATTTTTCATATTTTACATTGCTATTTTTATTCATTATACTTTCCTATTTTTGTATTGATTTTTTAAGTTTTCAGTTTGTTTATATGTTAAACGACGTTTTAAACTATACAAATTCATTAACCTGACACATCAGAACTACAATCAATTAGAATTAAATGAGCCTGCTTTTCTAAAGGGTAAAGACTTCATTCTCATTAAAATAATATTGGCAGATGTTCTCTTTCTGGGGTTTTTTTCGGGGGCAGGGGCTTTGTTTGTGTGGAGGGTTTTTTTGGAGGTTTGTGGGGCCTTTTTTTGCTTGTTTTGGGGTTTTTTTTTGTTGGTTTTTTTTGTTGTTGTTGTTTGCTTTGTTTTGGATTTCTTTCTTACTAAACAATGAGGTTTGGAGACTTACAGAATAAAAAAATCTACTTCCTTTTATTGCTACCTCTGAAATACACCCCGACATCAAGTGACTGCTGCTAACACTGTACGTGGGTAGAACGAGACCTGTTAGGGGGTAAAAAGGAAAAAACGGCACCGTGGCGTTTGCAGCTTTCTCCGTTGGGGCTCTTCAATGGAGCAGAAAATACAGAGGTTTTGCTCTCACTCCCAATTCTATCCAGACCTTCGGTGGCCACGGATGTCATTTTCCAACTTCTTTGTTGCCAACAGCCAATCTGCCACAAACTTGGGGTAAGAAAGGGTAAGGGGAAAAAAAAAAAAAAGAAAAAAAGAAAAAAAGAAAAAAAGAGAAGAAATAAAATAAAACATTTTAAAATAAAATAATAGTAATAAAAAAGTAAAAAATAAAATAAATAAAATTACCCCTTTACCACTGCTTTTTCTTTCTGGACTTCCAGCAGAAGTCTTTTCAGGCTCATGTTTGCACTACCAAGTCTTGTGTTTGGAGCAATCCTGTGCCCCTTGTGCCTTTTTCTTGTCAGATCATGGATTCCTGTGCTTGGAGATGTTTGAGTTAGGAAGTTTGTTACGTGGCTTGGACACTGCTGACAGTCATTTCAGCGGCAGACACAACCAGTGCATATTGGGGCAGATGTTTGCACTACATTTTATCTCTTCCGCTTTCCTAATTAAAAAAAAAACAACAACCCAGACTTGTCCCTGCTGCCTTTCCTTGAAACCTTCTGTCTAACTTTCATCTTCCATCTAGGCCTCAGGCATGTTACAGCCTCACTATTAAAATTTATAAGATTTATATTTGTTAGATAAACACTTAATCTAATTTTTCTTGTTGGCATTTTTTTTTTTTCCTCTGGAAAACCTGGACTGGATTCCTGGCAAAAACTGGAATGGATTCACCCGGTTGGAGCGAAAACCTGGACTGGATTTCTGGCAAAAACTGGAATGGATTCACCCAGTTGGGGGGAAAACCCGGACTGGATTCCTGGCAAAAACTGGAATGGATTCACCCAGTTGGAGGGAAAACCCGGACTGGATTCCCGGCAAAAACTGGAATGGATTCACCCGGTTGGAGGGAAAACCCGGACTGGATTCCTGGCAAAAACTGGAATGGATTCACCCGGTTGGAGGGAAAACCTGGACCGGATTACCCCCGGAAAACTGGAATGGAGTCGCCTGGTTGGGTTCCCCTAATTTAACCTTCCAAAAAGTACCAGACAACTTCCACCTCATCTTGAGCCACATGCCTTTCTTTGGAGCCCTCAACACCTGTCAGCATTCATATGCTACTGCTCCCCTGGTAACACACCAAGCCCCTCACTGCTTAAACCAGGGTCCCCCCAAATACAAGGGATGTGCCAGCCTTTCCAGCACTAGCATTGCCGGGTCTCCCACACGCGGCGGGGCCGGGCACGGGGGGAGCTGCAGTACCACCCTGTGTCCACAGGGTGGCAGCACTGCCCCGAGTTCACAGCCAGGGCTCAGGGACAGGCAGAGAACAGAGACAAAAAAGAACGTGCCCAAAATCCCCGCCCAAAAATCCGGTCAAAGAAATGCCCCAAAAGACCCCCAAAGTGCAACTACCAGAACCCTGCCACTCACCAAATTCAAATCAAAAAGCCTTGATTGTAGGCTATAGATCAAATTTTTAGTATTTATTATATTTATCATTAGCATTTTGGTTTATATCCATATCTATGTACATTAGATATATTATAATACACATAGCATGTCATAATATAGATTGTAATTATTTATATTGCTGATATTTTTTGTATTTTACATTTCACTTTTTATTAATTATACTTTCTTATTTTTGTATTGATTTTAAAAAATTTGTGTTTGTTTATATTTTAAACAATATTTTAAACTAAACGAATTCATTAACCTAACACATCAGAACAACAATTAATTAGAATTAAATTAGCCTGCTTTTTCTAAAGGGTAAAGATTTCATTCTCATTAAAATAATATTGGCAGATTTTCTCTTTCTGTGTTTTTTTTCGAGGGGAGTTGTTTGTGGGGGGGTTTTGTTTTGGATTTCTTCGTTACTAAACAATGAGGTTTGGAGACTTACAGAATAAAAAAATCTACTTCCTTTTATTGCTACCTCTGAAATACACCCCGACATCAAGTGACTGCTGCTAATACTCTGCATGGGTAGAATGAGACCTGTTAGGGGGTAAAAAGGAAAAAATGGTACCGTGGCATTTATTTCTCCCTTCGGGTTCTTCAATGGAGCAGAAAATACAGTGGTTTTGCTCTCACTCCCGATTCTATCCAGACCTTCGGTGGCCACGGATATCATTTTCCAACTTCTTTGTTGCCAACAGCCAATCTGCCACGTACTTGGGGTAAGAAAGGGTAATGGGGGGAAAAAAAAAAAAAAGAAAAACAGGAAAAAAAAAAAAGGTGAAGAATAAAACATTTTAAAATAATAGGTAATAAAAAAGTAAAAACTAAATAAAAATAAAATAAATTATACATTAAAAATATAAAATAAAAAAACACAGAATAAAAATAACACGAAAATAAAATTTAATATTTTAAAAATTAAAATTAAAAAGTAAAGAAAATATAATAACCAAAAGTAAAAATAATAAATAAATAAAATTAAAATATAAAGATGGAAGAAATTAAATAGAAAACCATTTTAAAAAATTCAAAACAGAAAAAATCCATGAAAAAATAAAACTCAAGAAAATAAAATAGACTGGAGGAAAAAAAAAATGCAAGCTCTCCCTCCTGCCACGGCCTAACACAGCTCCGGGAAGATCCTGCAGTACGCAGGGATGGGGAAAACAAACCCAGTGCCTCCCAGACAAGAAGGTTTTTAGACAATTCCCAGTTTTGCCTGGAAACAAGTTCTATTTGAGCGGGAAACTCACTTCGCATGAACGTCCAAATGTGCCAAGGCAGGAAAGAACCTGCCCCTTGTGTCCAAGGAACAGCAATTAGGCCAGGATTTAAGTTTTAAGGGGATTGGTGTCATTCAAAATGCAGTAAATTGAACTTTACAGAGAGATTCATGACAGCAATCAAACACTCAGCAAGTTTTCCTGGCACTTTACAGCGTTCTGCAGATACGGTGCTCCACAATGCCCATTTACCGACACTCTTTTGGCAAATTTCCTTGGCAATGTGCCCTAAGGTGTACAAAAATGCCAACTGGGATGGAAAATCAGCATTTGCAATAAATACGCCCTCACTCAAATCAGAGAGAGGAAAACCATGAAATAAAAGAAAGGCA
>JAKJHU010002670.1:0-29258 GCA_022316685.1 Progne subis subis | reverse complement strand
ACCATCCATGGGAGCTCCCAGGCAGGCTGAGAGCTGCCCCTGGCAGGTGGCAGATGCCCTGGCCTGGCCAAGAGCCCTCAGGGCTGCAGGAGCTGCTCTGCACGACAGCCCTGGGCACCCCTGGCTGCAGCCCCAGCTTCAGCCCCTGCAGCCGTCCCTGGCAGCAGGAGCCGTCCTGCCCTGTCCCTCTGACGGTGCCCAGGGCAGCCCCGCTCTGGAGCACATCCTCCCCCAAAGCAGAAAGGGCAGCAGAGCCATCCTTACAGTCATGTCAGTCCTGTCCTGGGTCAGCTTGAGGAGATCCCTGCAGCAAGACAGAGACTTACTGTGTCAGGAGTGGTGATTTCTCCACGAAGAAACTCTGAATTTTCAAAAGCTGTGAAGATTTTGCATCAATAATGTCAGCATATTCCTTCCAGTTTATTTTAGCCTCTGCTTCACTGCTCTCATGTACCTGCAGGCAGTGCCCTCAGCCCTGCTGGGCTGGGAGAGGAGCTGCTCCTCAGGAGAAATGTCCTTTTGAAGCTCCTCTTGATTGCCAGGAGCTGCCTCTGTGCCAGGAGTCCATCCCGGCTCAGCAGCACAGACACAGCATCAGGACTTTAATGACCCTCTGAGGGCTTTGGAGTTGTTTACATCCGTCTCAGTCCCTGAGAGTGTCTTCAAAAGACTTTTCAAGAACTCAAAATGAGAATGAAACACTGAAGTTTCTTCAAGTTTTAATGGGCCCCATTGAGGGACACAACTGAGAAAATGTCCACACGTTCCAGTTAGAGCAGAACACTGCAGACATTGATGACAGGTGGGGACAAACAAGGCAAAGGTGTCTCTGATGCTCAGCAAACCTGCATGTGTTTCAGGAATGCAAAGGGCCAAGGCCTGAGCCCCAGCCCCTGCCAAGGCAGATCCTGTCCCTCCCTCAGTGCTCAGGGCTCTTCCCAGGACACTGGGATGTGGGGATGTGCAATGCCAAGGGCAGCACCATGGGGCGGCCCCTGCCAGGCTGCTGAGCAGGGACAAGGAGGCAATGAGGCCCCAGGCCTGCCAGGGTCACTTGTCTCCTGCTCATGGCTCAGGCCCAGGGCCAGCAGCCATGGCCCAAGTGCTGCAGGAGTTGGCTGTGTCAGGGCCTTTCAGCTGCTGCCCATCCCTGTGCCCTCTCCAGCCCAGGCTGTCCTATGGTGTCCATGCCCTGCGCCTCTGTCCCTGCAGGCTGTCGTCATCCCCCGGCTGCCCCACCTCGCTGGCCCCTTCCTTTGCTGACAGCTCTGTGTCCTGCCTGCCTCTGCCTGGCCACAGAAAGTCTTGGGCTGTACCAGGCTCTTTCGGGAATGTGTTGCACCACAGCCCAGCCCTGGGACAGAAATTCCTTTCTATCCATTCTCAGCCTGGGTATCCCCAGTTTCCCTTTGCATTATTTTTTTTTTTTCTGGCTTTTCTCTGCTATTTCAAAAGGACCCACTATCTCTGAAACCACGCTTCAATCCCACAAAGGGTTCTCCCCTGCTGTCCTCAGTCTCCCTCCACTGAGCAAAGAGCTTTAGGCCACGAACACCTGGACAGGAAGGATGGTTCTTTTCTATAGGTAGGAAGCCACAGAACCCCAGGGTTTGAAGGCAGATTGGAGGCACTCACTAGAGGCCAAGGAAAGGCCCAAGCTGTCTGTCCTTACAGCTTTTGTCTGAAAGGAACCCTTGGGGAAGGAACATGGGGAATTCTGGAGGTGGAATTCCATTTCAGCTCTGGGTGTCTGGACCAGAATGACAGTTCTTCTCCACAGGAAGGGAAGGGCAGAGCCCCAGTGTTTCACTGGCATATGAGTGCTGGCCCTCAGGAAGCCATGGGAACCTAGAGAATTCTGTCAGCTTTTTTCTGGAAGCTATCCTTGGATTAAGGATTTTTCGAGGCAGCTTCTCAGCTTTGGGTATAGATGCCTGGACTTGAAAGATGTTTTTTCCATGGGAAGAGAAGCATGGTCCCCCAATATTTTGAAGGCAGATGAAGGGTGGCCCCCAAGAGGCCAAGGCCAGCTAGAGCTGTCTGTCCTGGCAGGTTTCAAATTGGGAACAATCCTTGGATATAATCAAATTTGGAGGTAGAAGCAAAACTTTGGCCATGGGCACCTGGAGGAGGAGGACAGTTCTTTCCCACAGGAAGGAAAGCACACAACTCTAAGGCTTCAGAGACAGATGAAGACAGCCCTCAACATGCCAAGGTCAGTTGGACCAGTCAGGCAGCCCCCAGGAGGCCAAGCCAAGCAGACCTATTCTTTGCTGGGGCCCTGCAGCATCACAATTGTCCATTGGTTCTATGAAGCCCCATAGTATCAGAACAGATCTTTGTTTCCATGAGGCCCAGAAATATCACAGTGAT
This sequence comes from Progne subis subis, assembly GCA_022316685.1. Lineage (NCBI taxonomy): Eukaryota > Metazoa > Chordata > Aves > Passeriformes > Hirundinidae > Progne > Progne subis. The sequence goes on along the minus strand of JAKJHU010002670.1, from coordinate 26,885 downwards.
CTCGTTGGATCCACAGTGTCACAATGGCCCCTTAATCCATGAGACCTGGCAGTGTCACAATGGTTGCCTTGGTTCTATGAGGCCCTGTGATGACACAATGGCCCCTTGGTTCCATGGGGACTCAGAGTTCCAGAATAGTCTCATTGCTCCCATGAGGCCCTGCAGTGTCACAATGGTCTCCTTGGTTCCATGGTGGCACAGTGTCACAATGGTCTCCTCGCTTCTACAACACCACAGAGTGTCACAATGGCCCCTTGCTGCCACGAGGCCGTGCAATGTCACAATGGTCTCATTGGTTCCCTGAGGCCCTGCAGTTCCACAATGGCCCTTTGGTGTCACAAGGCCTTGAAGTGTCACAATAGTCTCGGCGGGTTCCCCCACCAGATCACAATGGCCTCCTTGGCTCCACAGTCAGAATGTCCCTGTGGTCTCATGGATCCCCACAGTGTCACTATGATCCCCTTGATTCCATGAGGCCCTTCTCTGCTACAATGACCCCTTGGTTATACAAGGCCCTGCAGTGGAACAATGGCTGCTTGGTTCCAGTGGGTCCTGAAGTGTCTTAATGGTCCATGCTTCCATGAGGCCCCACAATGTCACAATGGACTTTTGGTTCCATGAGCTTTCGTACTGCCAGCAACAGTCTCCTTGGTTCCACAGTGTCACCATGGACCCTTTGTTCCATGAGGTTCAGTGCTGTAACATGACACCGTGATCCCATGAGGTTCTGCAGTGTCACAATGGACTCCTTGGTTCTGCAGCCCTGCTGTGTCACCATGGACCCGTTGTTCCATGAGGTTCCGTAGTGTCACCATGGTCCCTTTGGTTCCACAAGGCCTTGCTGTGCCACAATGGCCCCTTGGTTCCATGAGGTTCTGTACTGTACACAGATTCTCCTTGGTGTGGGAGGACAGATTGTAAAGAGAATAGAGATAGTGCTGAAGGCAATCTCGCCCCTGATAAATTGCAGCTGTACTAATTCCCAAGAGTGGGAACAGCCTTGCCCTTAATAGATCCCAGCTATGTCCAGTGAGAGTGAGTGTTATAACACAGTGGGTGAGCTGGGCAAGAGTCAGTTGGAGTCTGCAGGCTGTGCTGGGAGGAAGAAGGGTCAAATAGGCGTGTGAGGGACAGAGAGGGTCTGGTGCTCATGCAAGGGAGAGGAAAGAGTTAGCCAGTCCTGCAGGAGGAAGGGAGAAGGAGCCAGAAGGCTGCATGGAGCTGCCCGTGGGTCGGCTACAGAGAGAAAGGTATGAGAGTTTTTAGATAATATGGGATAGACACCTGCATCAGTAGTGGCTCCACTCTCAACTGTTGCCCCCTGTGAGGACCAGGTGACAATGAATGGTGACCCCAAGGTGATCCTGGGAGATGACTACAGGCCTAAGAGCAGTGAGACTGTGGGGCTCAGCCAAACTGAGCCAGGCAGCTCAAGAGCCTGAAGAGCTGAAAAGGGGGACCTGAGAGCAGAGCAGGTAGACCTGAGAACCCAGAAATCCAGACGAGTTGCAGCCAGGTGGACCTGAGAGCCTAAGAGCAGTGTAGGCAGACCTGGGAGCCCAAGAGTCCAGATGGCTCATGAGACACCGACCCCAAAGTACGGCTGCAGTTTGGGATCCTGGAGCAGCACCATGGTGTAGCTGGAAGCAGCGGCTGAGCACTGAGAGGCTGAGTTGGAGCTGCAGAAAAGGAATGTAAGAAAAGCTAAAAACTAAAAAAGGAGGTGACTGTATTGGAAGAGAAGAAACATCATGAAAATGAGTTTAGAACTACACAAGGAGGAGTATTGAAAAGATCAAGAGGAGAGAAACAGCAAGCAGAGTGTTGCTTCAGTCGATGGAAGAACTGAAATTGCAGAAGAAAAAATGACAAACATTGAAAAAGAACAAGAAAATTTCCTAAAACAGCAGTGGGAGCTAGAGACAGATTAGTTCTATTATTCAGTTTAATGTGTTTCTTTACTGTTGAAACATGTGTTTTATTCAAAAGTTAATATTCCATAGGGATAGATATCAATAGGCATAAGTGCAAAAGCTAATATTTCATATAAGAGACTGATGTTCTATACTGTTAAAAGAAAAGCAAACAAAGAAGAGAGAGTTAACAATTCATGAGAAAGGAACAGAAAATATTGTTATGCCACTGTAATTTTCTGAGTCTACATTTCAAATAAACAGGAAGGAGGATTTCCCCTCAGGAGAAATGTCTTTTTGAAACTTTTCTTGGTTGCCACAAGCTGCCTCTGTGCCAGGAGCTCGGCCCAGCACAGACACAGCACCAGAAGTTTCATGACCCTCCTGTGGATTTGGTGTTGTTTACATTCAACTCAGTCCCTGAGAATGTGTTCAAAAGACTTCTCAAGAACTCCAAGTTAAATTGAAACACCAAAGTTTCTTGAAGTTTTAATGGGCCTCAGAGAGGAACCTGATGGAGAAAGTGTCCCCAGGTTCCAGTTAGAGCAGAACACTGCAGCAGTGATGACAGGTGGGGACAAACAAGGCAAAGGTGTCTCTGATGCTCAGCAAACCTGCATGTGTTTCAGGAATGCAAAGGGCCAAGGCCTGAGCCCCAGCCCCTGCCAAGGCAGATCCTGTCCCTCCCTCAGTGCTCAGGGCTCTTCCCAGGACACTGGGATGTGGGGATGTGCAATGCCAAGGGCAGCACCATGGGGCGGCCCCTGCCAGGCTGCTGAGCAGGGACAAGGAGGCAATGAGGCCCCAGGCCTGCCAGGGTCACTTGTCTCCTGCTCATGGCTCAGGCCCAGGGCCAGCAGCCATGGCCCAAGTGCTGCAGGAGTTGGCTGTGTCAGGGCCTTTCAGCTGCTGCCCATCCCTGTGCCCTCTCCAGCCCAGGCTGTCCTACGGTGTCCATGCCCTGCGCCTCTGTCCCTGCAGGCTGTCGTCATCCCCCGGCTGCCCCACCTCGCTGGCCCCTTCCTTTGCTGACAGCTCTGTGTCCTGCCTGCCTCTGCCTGGGTACAAAAAGACTTGGGCTGCTCCTGACTCCTTCTCAGGGATGTGTTACACCACAGCACTTCCCTGGAAGAAGGGAAATTCTTTTCTCTTTGGTTCCAGTCTGGTCCGCCTCAGCTGCCCTTTGCATTAAGTTTTTTCCTTCTCTGGCTCTTCTCTACAATTTCAAAGGTATTCACCATCTCTGAAACCACCCTTCAATCCCTCCCAGGGCTCTCGTCCCTGTCCTCAGTCTCCACTCCACTGAGCACCGAGCTCCTTTGTCCAGATTTAGTGGTCATGTGCTTGAGGCCATAGGTACCCACACAAGAAGGACGGTTCTTTTCTATAGGAAGAAAATCTTAGAACTCTGATGTTTTGAAGGCAGGTGAGAGGCACTCACCCGAGGCCAAGGTGAGAGAGATCTGTCTGTCTTTGCAGCTTTTGTCTGAAAACCCCTCTTGCATATTTGTGGAGTTTTGGAGGTAAATTCCATTTTAGCTGTGGGTTCCTAGACCAGAATGACAGTTCTTTTCCACAGGAAGGAAAGGGCAGAGCCCCAGTGTTTCAAAGGCTGATTAGATGCAGCTTCAAGGAAGGCAAGTCCAGTCAGATCTGTTTGTCTTGACAGCTTTTGTCTGGGATCTATCCTTGGATGGATGGAGTTTGGGAGGCCAAATCCTAGTTTTGTCCATGGGTGTCTGGAAAAGAAGGACAGTTCTTTTCCACAGGAAGGAAAGTACGGACCTACAGTGGTTCAAAGGCAGATGAGAGGCCACCCTTGGAAACCAAGGGAACATAGATAGTCCTGGGAGCTTTTGACTCGGAGCTATATTTGGATATAAGGAGTTCTGGAGGCAGATTCCCAATTTGGGCAGTGGACACCTGGACATGAAAGATGTTTTTTATTTGCATAGGAAGAGAAGCATGGCCCCGCAGTGTTTTGAAAACAGATGAGAAGCAGTCCCCAAGAGGCCAAGGCCAGGAGATATGTCTGTCCTGGCAGGTTTCATATGTGTACAATCCTTGGATATCATCAGATTTGGAGGCAGAATCCCAATTTCGGCCATGGGCACCTGGAGAAGGACAGTTCTTTCCCACAGGAAGGAAAGCATGGAACTCCAGGGTTTCAGGGACAGATGAGAAGCAGTCGTCAACATATCAAGGTCAGCTGGACTGTTGCCATATTATGTGAGCTTTTGTGAGATGTTTACAGCTCTGACTGAATTTTCCCACAGCTTTCTGATGTAAACATCTTGTTTTTCCACATTCCTTTCTGATGAGAGCCAACTGATGGACTTCTAACCTGGCCAGTGGGATGGAGAGGTGGTAGCCTTGTTCTCCAATCCCTGGTCATTCTTCAAAACCTATAAAAGCAAGGTCTTTGTAAACAATAAAGTCTTTTCTTCTTCAGCCTTCATTTTGTGGAGTCAAATCTGTGAGTATTTACTTGTGTCCACTAGCAACACTGGACCATTCAGATGGACCCCAGAGGCCAAGGCAACCAGACCTGTTCCATGTTCTTGGATCCTAGGGACATGCAGCATCACCATTTCCCCTTGTTTCCATGAGGCCCTGTGGTATAACAAGAGATCTTTGTTTACATGAGCCCCAATGATATCAGACTGCTCTCCTTGCCTGCACAGTGGCACAATGGCCCCTTGCTTCCAAGAGGCTTTGCAGTGTCACAGTGGTTGCCTTGGTTCTCTGAGGCCCTGTGGTGTCACAATGGTCCCTTGGTTTCACTGGGACTCAGAGTGCCAGAATGGTCTCATTGCTTCCATGAGGCCCAGCAGTGTCACAAGGGTACCTTGGTTCCATGAGGCCCTGAAGTATGGAATGGCGACTTGATTCCATTGGGGCTCTCACTGTTACATGAGTTCTTAGTTCCATGGAGCCCTGTAGTGTCACAATGGTCTCCTTGGTTCCATGGTGGCACAGTGTCACAATGGTCTCCTTGGATCTACAAGTCCCCAGAGTGTCACAATGGCCCCTTGCTGCCATAAGACCGTGCAATGTCACAATGGTCTCATTTGTTCCCTGAGGCGCTGCAGATCCACAATGGCCCTTTGGTGTCAAAGGCCTTGAAATGTCATCATAGCCTCAGCGGGTTCCCCCACTGGTTCACAATGGCCTTCTTGGTTCCATGATGCCCTGTTGTGTCACAATGGTATCCTTGGTTCCACAGAGTCAGAATGTCCCCATGGCCTCATCGCATCTCACATCATCACTGTGAATCTCTAGAATCCATGAGGCCCTTCTCTGCTACAATGACCCCTTGGTTATACAAGGCCCTGCAGTGTCACAATGGCCCTGTGGTTCCAGTGGGTCCTGAAGTGTCATAAGGATCTCCATGGTTCCATGAGGCCCCACAATGTCACAATGGACTTTTGCTTCCATGAGCTTTCATACTACCAGCAACAGTCTCCTTGGTTCCACAGTGCCACAAGGGACCCTCTGTTCCATGAGGTTCAGTGGTGTAAGATTGGACACCGTGATCCCATGAGGTTCTGCAGTGTCACAATGGACTCCTTGGTTCTGCAGCCCTGCTGTGTCACCATGGACCCGTAGTTCCATGAGGTTCCGTAGTGTCACCATGGTCCCTTTGTTCCACAAGGCCTTGCTGTGCCACAATGGCCCCTTGGTTCCATGAGGTTCTGTACTGTACACAGATTCTCCTTGGTGTGGGAGGACAGATTGTAAAGAGAATAGAGATAGTGCTGAAGGCAATCTCACCCCTGATAAATTGCAGCTGTACTAATTCCCAAGAGTGGGAACAGCCTTGCCCTTAATAGATCCCAGCTATGTCCAATGAGAGTGAGTGTTATAACACAGTGGGTGAGCTGGGCAAGAGTCAGTTGGAGTCTGTAGGCTGTGCTGGGAGAAGAAGGGTCAAGCAGGTGTGTGAGGGACAAACAGGATCAGGTGGTCATGCAAAGGACAGGAAAGAATTAGCTGGTCCTGCAGAAAGAAGAGAGGAGGAAGAGAGCAGGAGTCAGTAGGCTGTGTGGAGCTGCCCATGGGTAGGCTAAAGGGAGAAAGGTAGGAGAGTTTTTAGATAATAAGGAACTGACACCTGCATCAGTCATGACTCCACTGCCAACTGGTGCCCCTTATGAGGACTGGGTGACAATGAATGGTGACCTCGACGTGATCCTGGCAGATGATTACAGACATAAAAACAGAGAGACTGTGGAGCCCAGAGGAATGGAGCCAGGCGGATTAAGAGCCTGAAGAGCAGAATAGGCAGACCTGAGAGCCTAAGAGTTGGGATGACCTATGAGACACCGATCCCAAGGTATGGCCGCAGTTTGTGGCATCCTGGGCCAGCACGTGCCAGTGGTCACAGCAGCATGGTGTAGCTAGAAGCTGCAGCAGAGCTTTGAGAGGCGGAGTTGGAGCTGCACAAAAGGAAAGTAAGAAAAGCTTGGAGTGATCAACTAATGCAAAAAAAAAAAAAAAAAAGGTGGCTGAGCTCAAAGAGAAGAAATATCATGAAAATGAGTTTAGAGCTGTACAAGGGGAAGTGTTGAAAAGAACTATACAAGAAGGAGAGTAACAGCAAGCAGAGATGTTGCTTCAGCCAACAAGAACTGAAACTGCAGAAGACAAAAGCAACAAAACTGAAAAGAAGCAAGAGAACTTACTAAAGCAGCAGTGGGAGCTAGAGACAGATTAGTTTTATTTTCAGTTCAATGTGTTTATTTGCTGGTGAAATACATATTTTATTCAAAAGTTAATATTCCATAGGCATAGATATCAGTAGGCATAAGGACAAAAGCTAATATCCATGTAAGAGAATGATGTTCTATACTGTTAAGAACAAAACTAAACCAAAACAAACAAAGAAGTTAACAATTACTGAGAAAGGAACAGAAAAGGTAGTTCTGCCACTGTGCACTTTCACCTGAGTCTACATTTCAAATAACACAGGTGCCCCATCTGAATGATTTCTCCTCAGGAGAAATGTATTTTGAACTTTTCTTGGTTGCCAGGAGCTTGGCCCAGCTCAGCAGCACAGACAGCACAAGACTTTAATGAGCCCTCATGGATTTAGTGTGTTTACATTCAACTTTGTCCCTGAGAGTATGTTCAAAAAACTTCTCAAGAACTCAAAGTTAAATTGAAACATTGAAGTTTCTTCAAGTTTTAATGGGTCCCAGAGAGCAACCTGACTGAGGAAAGTTTCCCAAGTTCCAGTAGAGCAGAACACTGCAGGCAGTGATGACAGGTGGGGACAAACAAGGCAAAGGTGTCTCTGATGCTGAACAAACCTGCATGTGTTTCAGGAATGCAAAGGGCCAAGGCCTGAGCCCCAGCCCCTGCCAAGGCAGATCCTGTCCCTCCCTCAGTGCTCAGGGCTCTTCCCGGACACTGGGATGTGGGGATGTGCAATGCCAAGGGCAGCACCATGGGGCGGCCCCTGCCAGGCTGCTGAGCAGGGACAAGGAGGCAATGAGGCCCCAGGCCTGCCAGGGTCACTTGTCTCCTGCTCATGGCTCAGGCCCAGGGCCAGCAGCCATGGCCCAAGTGCTGCAGGAGTTGGCTGTGTCAGGGCCTTTCAGCTGCTGCCCATCCCTGTGCCCTCTCCAGCCCAGGCTGTCCTACGGTGTCCATGCCCTGCGCCTCTGTCCCTGCAGGCTGTCGTCATCCCCCGGCTGCCCCACCTCGCTGGCCCCTTCCTTTGCTGACAGCTCTGTGTCCTGCCTGCCTCTGCCTGGGCACCACACAAAGCCTTGGGTTTGGAACCAGGAGGGTTAATTTGACTTTTACCATGCTTGTGAAGTTTTAGCATGGGAACAAGGCATGCAGGGCCTGCTTTCCCTGCAAGGACAGTTGGAAGACAAGTAGAAGACATCTGGCTCAAGAGTGCAGTGATAGGAAAAAAGAAGTGAATCTAGGAAGTTTTGGTGGGTTTTATGGTAATGGCTCATGTAGCTACTGTATGTAGCTAACACTCATTTAAAATGACATGCTGATGTAAGGTTTTGAATTATCACACCTCAGACCTCAAGCCTCATAAGTGATGCCCTCTTAATTGCCAATTAATTTTAAGGTTCCTTATTCTGATATTTGTTAAATTCGGTTACAGCAGGGCCTCACAGAATCAAGGATTCCGCTGTGACACCTCATGAAAACCAAAAATCCTTTTTGACACAGCAGGGCCACATGGAACCAATGGTCCATTGTGGTGCTGCAGATCCAAGGAGACCATTGTGACACTCTGGAACCTCTTGGAGCCCAGGGGCCCTTGTGACACTGAGAAACCTCATGGAATCAAAAGTACAGTGTGAAAGAGAAAGACTTCATGCAACCAGGAGTCCATTGTTACACTGTGGGGCTCTGTGCAACCAAGGGGACCACAGTGACATTGCAGGGCCTCATGGAACAATGGAGACTCTTCTGACACTTTGGGACCCACTGGAACCAAGGGGCCATTATAGCATGGCAGGGCCTCATGGAATCAAGGGGCCTACGGTCTACACTGTGGGGTCTTCATGGGATGAAGGTTCATTCTGACACCGTGGAACCAAGGACACCATTGTGACACCATGGGGCATCATGGAACCCAAGGTCCATTGTGACACAGCAGGGCCTCATGAAACCCTGGAGGCCATTTGTACACCTTGAGGCCCTGGGAAACCAAAGGGCCACTGTGGCGCATCGGAGCCTTGTGGATGAGCCAAAGGGCCCCAGTGACACTGTGGGGCTTAATGGAACCATGGGGCAATTGTGGCATTTTGTTGCACCATTGAACCAATGAGATCATTGTGACACTGCAGGGCCCCATGGAACTTAGGATTCATGAAACAGCATGGGAACCCATGGCACAAAATGTCCATTATGGCCTTGCAGGCTTCATGGATTCCTGGAGACTATTCTGAAATTTTGAATTTTGACTATTGTGAAACTTTGACCCAAAAGGCTCTGCAGCACCCTGTGGAACCAAGGAGACCCCTGTGACACAGTACGGCCTCATGGAAGCAAGGGACCATTTTGACACTGCAGGACCTCATGCAGCCCAGGGGCCATTGTGATCCTTAGGAGCTCCATAGAACCAAGGGACCACTGTGACACTGCAGGACTACATGGAACCAAGGGGACCATTGTGACACTATGGGAGCCCACAGAAACACGGGGCCAGTGTCACAGTGGGGCCTCGTGAAACCAAGGATCCAGTATGACACAACCATTGTGAACACTGTGAGGTCCCGTGGATCCAAGGGAACAGGGAACAGCTCTGGATGGCTTGGCCTGACTGACTCAATTGACCTTGGCATGTTGAGGGTCTCTTCTCATGTACCCCTGAAACATCGTGACTCCGTGCATTCCTTTCTACAGAAAAGAATCTTCCCTTATGCCCAGGCACCCATGGCCAAAATTGGTACTTCTCCAAAATTCACTGCATGCAAGGGTTTCTCCCAGACAAAAGCTGTCAGAGAAGACCGGCCTGGCTCACCTTGGCCTCTGGTGGTTGCCTCTAATCTGCCCTGGAAACACTGGGGCTTTGTGCTTTCCTTCCTATGGGAAAGAACTGACCCTCTCATCCAGGAACTCATGGCTGAAATTGGGACTCTGCCCCCAAAAGTTCATATATCTGAGATACGGAATCCAAGATATTTATTCCATTGCTCCCAGATGAAAGCTGCCAGGACAGACAGCTCTGGTTGGCCCTTGGCCTCTGGTGGCTGCCTCTCATCAGACCCTGAAACACTGGGGTTTCGTGCTTTCCTTCCAGTAGAGACCATGGTGACATTTCAGGGCTTCATGGAAAAAAAATTGCATCGTTACAGGGTGTGAATTTGAGGAATCAAGGGGTCAATGTGGCACTGTTGGGTCGCATGGTCCCAGGGGGCCAGTGTGAAGCAGCAGGGCTTTGTGGAACCAAGAGGCCACTGTTGCATTACAGGGCCTGGTGGAACCAAAGGGCCACTGTGATCCTGCAGGGCACCGTGGATCCATGGAGACCATTGTGGCATTGCTCAGGGCAGGCTGCTCTGGGCAGGGGCCCCACGGCCTCAGCCCCTCGCAAGGGCACAGCAGCAGCTGCAGCTCAGAGAGGGCTCAGCCCCAGCCATGGGGGAAGGTGCCTGGCCAAGGGAAAAGGAGGCTCCCTGTGTGCCCTGCTCTCCTCCCAGGACATCCTGAGAGCTCTGCAGCCCCTGCTGCCATCCATCTGCCCAGGCCAGCACAACAGCCCCGGCCTTGTGGCCCTCAGGAGCTGTTCCTGCTCCAGGCCCAGGGCCCATCCCAAAGCTGGGGCAGCCAGAAAGCTGTGCCCATTTCTGATCATTGCCTCTCTGATGAGGATGGATCCTCAGCCACTTGGAGGTTGCTGATGAATTTTACTTTTCCAGAGGTCTCTTCTTTTTTGAACTCTTCAGTTGAGAAATTCTTTGAAAAAGGCTCATAAACACTTGTTCAAACCACGCAAACAAGAAAACCCCTTTGGGATAATTCAACTCTTCAATTCTTCTGTAGTTAACTAGACAGATTTCAGAAGTGTATTCAAAGTGAATATACTATATGGAAAACAATGCAGAGAGAAGAGTGTTGTTCTATTTGTTTTCCTGTTTATAGACTGATATCAGCAATCCCCAGTTGATACTAATCCCCAGCACCTCCTAGTGCAGTCTGAATAGATCTGAAAATCAGGACCCTTCATGGCTGACAATCAATCACACTTTGTCCCCACTCCCTCCCCACCATTTCCCTCATTCTACCCCTGTGACTCGTATCAGGAATGGTGTGGCAATCAGGACCAGGGCAGTGATTCTTCCCCTGTTCTCGGCACGGGTTGGGCAGTGCCTTGAGTGCTGTGTTCAGTTCTGGGCTGTCACATAAACTCTTTTTCTAACATGGAGACGAGGCTCCTGAGATGTGTTATAAAGACTTTTATTCCATTTTCATTGTCATGAGAAGGGTGAAACGGGACTGATGTTACAATTCACGCCAGCACAATCAGAAGTCAAACTATTTCCTAATTACAATACATTATAAGCATTTTTGACCTGTCAGCTTTTGCCACACAATGCTGCTAATGCTTCTAAGCCAATCATCTATTAAAATACACGATGTAGGCATTGCTACAGTACATATTTCTTACTTCTGTTTCTCCAAAATATCTAGTCTATTTGTAAGTTCATAATTTCAAACTTGTTTCTAGTTCAATTTCTTTCTCAACCATGTCTGTTCTATTCCATGGACTTTTAAATCAGCATACTTTATCTCAAACTTTGCATACAGATGCACAAGACTATGTGAGCCTTCTGTCAGGCTTTGAGAAATCTCTGCAAATCCATTTCCCATACTGGGCCCCCCAATTTAAGAAGGACATTGAGGGGCTGGAGTGTGTCCAGAGAAGGGCAGCAAGGCTGGTGAGGTTCTGGGAGACAAGTCCTGTGAGGAGCAGCTGAGGGAGCTGGGGTTGTTTAGCTTGGAGAAGAGGAGGCTCAGGAGAGACCTCATCACTCCCTACAGCTCCCTGACAGGAGGGTGCAGCCTGCTGGGGGTTGGGCTCTTCTCCCAGGGAACAGTGACAGGACAAGAGGACAGAGGCTTAAGAAGAACCATGGCGGTTTAGGCTGGACATGAGGAAATATTCTTCACAAAAAGAGTGACTGGGACTTGGAATGGGCTGCCCAGGGAGGTGGGTGAGTCACCATCCCTGGAGGTGTCTAAGACTGGATGCGGCACTCCCTGCCATGGTCTGGGTGACAAGGTGGCGTTGGGTCACAGGTTGGACTTGCTGATCTCCAAGGTTTTTTCCAACCTGTTTAATTCTATGATTCCGTGACGATTGTGACACTGCAGGGCCCCAGGGAAGCAAGGGGCCATTGTGACACTCCAGGGCTGGGTGGAACTAAGAGGATCACAGTGACACTGCGTACTGAAGGCACCGCAGAACCAAGGTCCCATTGTGACACTGTGGGGCTAAATGGAATCAAGGAGTCCATTGTGACACTCTGCATCCTCATGGAACCATGGAGGCCACTGTGACACTGTGGGGCCTTGTTGAACCAAGGAGCCATTGTGCCACTGCAGGGCTCATGAAATGAAGGAAACAATTATGTCAACGAAGTGCCTCTGGGGACCAAGAGGCCATTGTGACACTAAAGAAGCAAGGAAAATATTCCTGCACTGTTTGACCTCGTGGAACCAAGGGTCTGTTGTGACAATGCAGGGCCCAAGGATCAAAGAAACTTTGTTACACCAAGGGATCCCATGGAAACAAAGGGACATTGTTACACAGGGAGGCCTCACAGAATCATGGAGGCCATTGTAACACTCTAGGGCCTCATGAAACCGTGGTGACACCACATTTCCTGGGAGTGTGGATCTGCTGGAGGGTAGGAGGGCTCTGCACAGGGACCTGGACAGGCTGGATCCAGGACCCAAATCCAACAATGGGAGGTTTAACAGACCAAGGACCAGGTCCTGCACTTTGGCCACAACAACCCCTGCAGTGCTACAGGCTGGGGACAGAGTGGCTGGAGAGCGTCCAGGCAGAAAGGGACCTGGGGCACTGATGGACAGCAGGCTGGACATGAGCCAGCAGTGTGCCCAGGTGGCCAAGAAGGCCAATGGCACCTGGCCTGGATCAGGAATGGTGTGGCCAGCAGGAGCAGGGCAGTGATTCTTCCCCTGTGCTCAGCACTGGTTGGGCAGCACCTCGAGTTCTGTGTCCAGTTCTGGGCCCCTCAGTTTAGGAAGGACATGGAGGGGAACAGCTTTGCCCTTAATAGATCCCAGCTATGTCCAATGAGAGTGAGTGTTATAACACAGTGGGTGAGCTGGGCAAGAGTCAGTTGGAGTCTGCAGGCTGTGCTGGAGGAAGAAGGGTCAAGCAGGCGTGTGAGGGACAGAGAGGGTCATTCAAGGGACAGGAAAGAGTTAGCCAGTCCTGCAGAAGGAAGAGAGAAGGAGCCAGAAGGCTTCGTGGAGCTGCCTTTGGGTAGGCTAATGAGAGAAAAGTTAAAGAGTTTTTAGATAATAAGGGACTGACACCTGTGTCAGTAATGACTCCACTGTCAACTTGTGCCCCCTATGAGGACTGGGTGACAATGAGTGGTTACCCTGACGTGTTCCTGCAGATATCTACAGGCCTAAGAGCAGTGAGAGGTGGAGCCCAGCCAAACTGAGCCAGGCAGACCAAGAGCCTGAAGAACTGAGTCAGGCAGATTCAGACCCTGAAGAGCCGAGAAGTTGGACCTGGGAGCAAAAGAGGCAGACGTGAGAGCCTAAAAATCCAGACAAGTTGCAGCCAGGTGGACCTGAGAGCCTGAACACAATGAGGGCAGACCTGAGAGCCCAAAAGTCCGGATGGCTTATGAGACACTGACCCCAAGGTACAGCCACAGTTTGTGGGATCCTGGGGTGGCACATACCAGTGTTCACAGCAGCACGGCGTAGCTAGAACTGGCAGCAGAGCTCTGAGATGAAGAGTTGGAGTGGAACAAAAGGAATGCAGAGAAAAGCTTGGAGTGACACCTAATGCAAAAAAAAAAAAAAAAAAAAAAAAAAAGGAGGTGACTGACTGTAACCCAAAGAGAAGAAATGTCATTAAAATGAGTTTAGAACTACATTAAGCAGAGTATTAAAAAGATCAAGACGAGAGGGAGAGAAACATCAAGCAGAGATGTTGCTTAATCCGATGGAAGAATTGAAATTGCAGAAGACAAAAGCAACTAAAACTGAAAAAGGAACAAAAGAATTTACTAAAGAAGCAGTGGGAGTTAGAGACCGATTAGTTCTATTATTCAGTTCAATGAGTTTATTTGCTGGTGAAACAAACATATTCTATTCCGAAGTTAATGTTCCATAGGCATAAGTGAAAAAGCTAATGTTCCATATAAAAGAATGATGTTGTATACTGTTAAAAGGATTCCAAACCAAAGAAAAAAATTAATTAAAGAGAGGGTTAATAATTAATGAGAAAGGAACAGAAAAGGTAGTTCTGCCACTGTAAATTTTCACTCTGAGGCTACATTTCAAATAACACAGGTGGCCCATCTGAAGGAGGATTTCTCTCAGGAGAAATGTATTTTTGAAACTTTCTTGGTTGCCCCAAGCTGCCTTTTTGCCAGGAACCTGGCCCAGCTCAGCAGCACAGACACAGCACAAGGACTTTAATGCCCCTCCCGTGGATTTGGTTTAGTTTACATTCAACTCAGTCCCTGAGAGTGTGTTTGAAAAACTTCTCAAGAACACAAAGTTAAAATGAAATGCTGAAATTTTTTGAAATTCTAATGGGTCCCACAGAGAGACTAAGAAAGTGTCTGCAGGTTCCAGTTAAGGAAGAACACTGCAGGCAGTGATGACAGGTGGGGACAAACATGACAAAGGTGTCTCTGATGCTGAACAAACCTGGATGTGTTTCAGGAATGCAAAGGGCCAAGGCCTGAGCCCCAGCCCCTGCCAAGGCAGATCCTGTCCCTCCCTCAGTGCTCAGGGCTCTTCCCAGGGCACTGGGATGTGGGATGTGCAATGCCAAGGGCAGCACCATGGGGCGGCCCCTGCCAGGCTGCTGAGCAGGGACAAGGAGGCAATGAGGCCCCAGGCCTGCCAGGGTCACTTGTCTCCTGCTCATGGCTCAGGCCCAGGGCCAGCAGCCATGGCCCAAGTGCTGCAGGAGTTGGCTGTGTCAGGGCCTTTCAGCTGCTGCCCATCCCTGTGCCCTCTCCAGCCCAGGCTGTCCTACGGTGTCCATGCCCTGCGCCTCTGTCCCTGCAGGCTGTCGTCATCCCCCGGCTGCCCCACCTCGCTGGCCCCTTCCTTTGCTGACAGCTCTGTGTCCTGCCTGCCTCTGCAAAGCTTTGGGCTTGATACCAAAAGGGTAATTCCATTTCTACCCTGCCTGTGAAGTTTTAGCTGAGAAACCAGTCACATAAAGGGCTGCTTTTCATGTGAGGATGGTTGGAAGACAAAAAGAAGACATCTGGCTCGAGAGTGTCATGATAGAAAAAACCAAGGAGTGAATCTGGGAAGTTGAAGTGGCTTTTATAGAAATGTGTAACTATAAATACACATTGAGTGACTGTATATAAACAACACCCTGGTAGAATTACATGTTCATGTAAGGTCAGAGTTTCCCTCACTAGATCTGAGGCCCAAATCAAGGATACCCTCCTAAAGAGCAAATTATTTTGAGTCTTATTCTGATATTTCAGATATTTGGTGATGGTGGGGCCTCACAGAACCAAGGTCTCTACTGTGATACTGTGCAAACTCATGGAACAAAGTGTCCATTTGGACACAGCAGAACCTCATGGGACTAAAATCCATTTTGGCATATTGGGGCCACATTGAAGCAATGGTTCCCTGTGATACTGCAGGTCCAAGGAGACCACTGTGACAATGAGAAACCTCTTGGAACAAGGAGCCATTTCTGACACAGCAAGGCCTCGTGGAACCATGGGTCCATTGTGACACTGAGGATCCAAGGAGCCCATTGTGACTGAGGAACCTCATGGAACCAAGAATCATTGTTACACTGTGGAGCCCTGTGGAGCCAAGGGGACCACAGTGACATTGTGGGGCCTGATGGAACAATGGAGACTCTTCTGACGCTTTGGGACCCACTGGAACCAAGGCCATAGCATTCAGTAGTGGGTGGAGAAGTGGATCTTCTGCAAATCAACCCCCAGAACCTGACACGGGGACAAGGGGTGGGCTGTGACCAGGACATCAAGGACATGCATTATCCAGGTCACTGTGGCCTGACTTGGGTTCCCCAGGGCAGGAAAGATGTCTGGCAGCTGCAGCAGGGAAGGTCCCCAAGGTGGGGCTGGAGCCCTTTGGCTGTGAGCAGAGGCTGAGGGAGCTGGGCTTGTCCACCCAGAGCAGGGAAGGCTGAGGGGCTCCTCATGCCAGCCTGGCAGTGCCACCGAGGAGGTGATGGAGAACACAGAGCCAGGCTCTTCACCGGGGGCCTGGTGGGAGACAAGACAATGGATGGAAGGGAAGAGGGAGTTCAGCCAGGAGAGGAGGAGATAAAATGAGTCAGGATAATTTCAGCATTTCCTCCCCATGAAAGCAGCCTGACCCCTTCTCCATCCACCACTGACAGCTTTGCATAGGGCACTGCTGGAGCTGTTTTGACCTCCAGTCCAGGCAGAGCATCCTGATAAACACCTTGATTGTATATCTATCTGATTATCATCTTTTTGAAAACTGGTTTTGCAGAGAAATCCCTTCTGATTGGGGGATGGGGATGCAGCTAGCACATAGCACAGAAAGCTGAGGGAAGAATTGTGATGGGTATGAAATAGCATCATGTTCAACTTTTGTTTGTTGGCAATGAAGAGAAACTTTCCTCAGCTGATCTGAGTCCCAGGGACTGGATGAGGGAAGCAGGGTGGGGGTAGGGACAAAGTGTGATTGATTGTCAGCCATGAAGGGTCTGGATTTTCAGATCTATTTGACTGCATAGGAGGTGCTGGGGATCAATATCAACTGGGAGATTGCTGATATCAATCTATAAAAGGAAAAGAAATGCAAACAGGACAAAACAATATTTCTTTATTGTTTTTATATAGTACATCACTTTGAATACACTCTGAAATCGGTCTAATTACCACAAAGATTGAAAACATCAGTTATTCCCAGGGTTTTCATATTTGGGTGTTTTCAACAAATGTTAATGAGTTTTTCTCAATGATTCTCAACTGAAGAACTCAAAAGATGAGGCCTCTGGAAAATAAAATTCACACCCTGCAAGTCACTGAGGATCCATTCTCATCAGAGCAACAATGAACAGAAATGGGCACAGCTTTCTGGCTGCCCCAGCTTTGGGATGGGCCCTGGGCCTGGAGCAGGAACAGCTCCTGAGGGCCACAAGGCCGGGGCTGTTGTGCTGGCCTGGGCAGATGGGATGGCAGCAGGGGCTGCAGAGCTCTCAGGATGTCCTGGAGAGGAGAGCAGGGCACACAGGGAGCCTCCTTTTCCCTTGGCCAGGCACCTTCCCCCATGGCTGGGGCTGAGCCCTCTCTGAGCTGCAGCTGCTGCTGTGCCCTTCGAGGGGCTGAGGCCGTGGGGCCCCTGCCCAGAGCAGCCTGCCCTGAGCAGAGCTGTGGGGCCAGAGCCGGCTGGGCTGTGCTGGGGAGAGGCCCTTGGTGCTGCCGAGAGCTCAGGGCAGCTGGCAGAGCTTGGAGGGAGCTGGGCTGGGCTGAGAGAGCCTGCCACAGAAACCATCAGTGTCCATCTCAGCCTGTGTGAGCGTGCAGGGGCCAAGAAAAGCACCCCAGGGTCCACGAGTCTCTGTGTGGGAGCTGAGCTTGTGACCCCTGGAGCCCTCCAAGTGCTGGGCTGCACCTCCAGCTCCAGAGGAGATGGGACAGATGGGAGCAGAGACATCGTTCCAGCTGGATTCTTTATATTGTTTGCTTACAGGTTACCTGGATCCATATGTAGAGAATGTGTTTTGTGTCACATAACACTGGGAGTGATAAGAATAGTATTTTTACCTCAAAATAGTATTTCATACATAATATGCAATGAGAAAAAGAACCCCACATGTGATCTGAAGAACATCTGAGTTTTTCAGAGGATGAGCTCATTGATGTTCCAGTATTCAAACCTGTTCAAATCCTTTCCTCAGGGCTTTGAGATGAGAGGTGACCACCAGAGGCTAAGGCCAGCCAGAGCTTCTGTCCTGCTGATTGTGTCTGGGACAATCCTTGCACAATCCTTGCAAGGATTTTTTTCAGGGGGAGTACCAGTTTTGGCCATGGGCACCTTGAAAGATAGATGGTTCTCTTCCACAGGAAGAACAGCATGAGACACCATTGCTCCAGCTGATGAGAGGCAGCCCTCATCATTCCAAGATCAGCTGGACCTGTCAGGTGGCCCCTGGGAGGCCCAACTACACAGATCAGTCCATCTCCCCTTGGTTCCATGAGGCCCTGTAGTGTCACAATGTTCTCCTTTGCTTCTGAGGTGTCACAATGGCCCCTTGCTTCCATGAGGCCCAGCAGGGTCACAATGGCCCTTTGGTTCTGTGGGGCCCTGCAGTGTCACCATGGTCTCCATGATTCCATGGAGCTTTGCAATGCCACAATGGTCTCCATGGATCCACGGTGCCCTGCAGGATCACAATGGCCCTTTAATTCCACGAGGCCCTTGGGACCACGTGGCCCAACAGTGCCACCATGATACCCTTGGTTCCATGAATTCTCTCAGTGTCACAATGGCCCCTTGTTTCCATGAGGTCCCTGCCATGTCACCATGGCCCTTTCATTTCAGAAGGCCTCAAAGTGTCACACTGGTCTCTGTGGTTCTCTGGGGCCCCACATTGTCACCATGGTCTCCACAGGAAGGGAACCACAGAGCCCCAGCATTTCAGAGGCTGATGAACTGCAGTCGCTAGAGGCCAAGGCCAGGCACACCTGTCAGTGCTGGCAGGTTTGTATGGAGCAACTCTTGCATATTTTAAATTTTGAATGTTGAATCCCAGTTTCAGCCCTTTTTGCCTGATTAGAAGGTCAGTTGTTTTCCACAGAAAGGAAAGTAGGGAGCCCCAGTGTTTGGAAGGCATCTGAAGTGGGCCCTCAGGAGGCCAATGCCAGGCAGACCTGTCTGTAATGGCAGCTTTCATCTAGGGAAAATCTTTGGCTATAGGACTTTAGGAGGTGGAATCTCAATGTCTGTCATGGGCATCTGGAGAAGAAGGATTGTTCTTTTCCATAGGAAGAAAAGGGCAGAGCCCCAGTGTTTCACGGGAGTTTAGAGGCAACCATTGGAGGCCAAGGCCAGCCATAGTTGTCCGTGCTGGCAGCTTTTGTCTGGGAGAAATCCTTGCATATAGGAATTTTGGAGAAGTACCGTTTTGCCATGGGGTCCTGTGCCAGGAACAGTTCTTTTCCATAAGGAAAGCACAGAGCCTCAGTGTTTGAAGGCAGGTGAGAGCCAGCTCTCAGGAACACAAGGTCAGCCAGACTTGTTGGTAATGGTAGCTTTTGCGTGGGAGCAATCCCTAGATAGTGGGAAATTTGGAGGGGGAATCCCATTTGGCCATGGATGCTTGAACAGAAGGGCAGTTCTTTTCCATTTGAAGGAAATCCCAGAGCCCCAGTGTTTCAGGAGTACATGATAAGAGACTCTTGTCATGCTCACGTCAGTTGGAGAAGTCAGGCCAAGCCAAACAGACCTGTTACCTGTTCCCTTGGATCCACAGGCACCACAGTGTAATAGTTGCCTCCTCTTTTCATGGGGCCCTGCAGTGCCACAATGGTAATGTCATGTTGGCTCCCTGGTTCCATGAGGCCCAGATGTGTCACACTGGCCCCTTGTTTCCATGGGGCCTAAGTGTCACAATGGCCGCTTTGGTCAATGAGGCCTTTAGTGTCATAACAGTCTCCATGATTCCATGAGGCCTTGCAGTGTCACAACAGACCATTGGTTTCATTGAGCCCACAGTGTCACTATGGACCCCTTGCTCTCTATAAGCTCTGAAATGCCACAATGGCCCTTTGATTTCACAGGGCCTCAAGGTGTACAAATGGCCTCAATTGGTTTGATGAGGCCCTGCTGTCACAATGGACCTTTGGTTCTGTGATGCCCCATGGTGTCACAATGGTATTCTTGGTTCCACGGTGTCAGATGGACCCTTCATCCCATGGACCCACAGTGTTCACTGGAGCCCCCTTGATTCCATGAGGCCCTGCCATGCTATAATGGCCCCTTGGTTCCAGTGGGTCCCAAAGTGTCAGAAGAGTCTCCATTGTTCCATGAGGCCCACAATGTCACTGTGGTCCCCTTGCTTCCACAGGGCCCCAGTGTAATAATGGACTCTTGGTTCCATGAGGTTCCTCAGTCACAATGGTCCTTGGATCCTCAGTGTCACAATGGCCCCTTGGCTCCATGTGGCCACGCTGTGTCACAATGGCTCATGGTTCCATGAGGCCACACAGTTTAACAATGCACCATTTGTTCCAGGAGGTTCTGTACTATAATGATCACCTTGGTTCTGTGAGGATCTGCAGTGTCACAATAGACCCATGGTTCCACGAGGCCTTGCTGCAGAAATGGCTCCTTGGTTCCAAGAGGTTTCTCCGTGTCACAGGGTCTCTCGGAGCCACAGTATCACAATGGACCATTGCTTCAATGTGGTTCCAATGTGCCAAAATGGATTTGGTTCCATGGGGTCTTCTGTGTTAAAATGACCCTTTGTTCATGAGTTTCCACAGTGTCCTAGTAGACTCCTTGGTTTGGTGCCCCTGTCTCAAATCTCCAAAATACGAAAGACTCCTTAACATAATTTGCTGTTAAGAGGGTATAATTTATTCAGGAGGTCAGTGAGGGATAACTCCTAACCTTACATGGACATGGAATTCTACCAGTGTGTTGCTTATATACAGTCACTAGGTGTATTCAATGTAGCCATTTCCATAAAACTATGCCTAATTCCCAGATTCAGTCCTTGTTTTACCCATCACTGCACTCTTGAGCCAGATGTCTCTTGTCTTTCAACCATCCTTGCTGAGAAAGCAGGCCCTGCATGCCTTTTCCTGGGCTAAAAGTCAAAGGCAGGGAAAAAATGATATGAACCCTTGGTATCAAGCCCAGGCTTTGTGTGGCCAGGCAGAGGCAGGCAGGACACAGAGCTGTCAGCAAAGGAAGGGGCCAGCGAGGTGGGGCAGCCGGGGGATGACGACAGCCTGCAGGGACAGAGGCGCAGGGCATGGACACCGTAGGACAGCCTGGGCTGGAGAGGGCACAGGGATGGGCAGCAGCTGAAAGGCCCTGACACAGCCAACTCCTGCAGCACTTGGGCCATGGCTGCTGGCCCTGGGCCTGAGCCATGAGCAGGAGACAAGTGACCCTGGCAGGCCTGGGGCCTCATTGCCTCCTTGTCCCTGCTCAGCAGCCTGGCAGGGGCCGCCCCATGGTGCTGCCCTTGGCATTGCACATCCCCACATCCCAGTGTCCTGGGAAGAGCCCTGAGCACTGAGGGAGGGACAGGATCTGCCTTGGCAGGGGCTGGGGCTCAGGCCTTGGCCCTTTGCATTCCTGAAACACATGCAGGTTTGCTCAGCATCAGAGACACCTTTGCCTTGTTTGTCCCCACCTGTCATCACTGCCTGCAGTGTTCTGCTCTAACTGGAACTGGGACACTTTCTCAGTCAGTCCCTCTGTGGGCCCATTAAAACTTGAAGAAACTTCGAGTTTCATTTATTGAGTTCTTGAAAAGTTTTTTGAACACTCTCAGGGACTGAGTCTGATGTAAACAAACCAAAGCCCTGAGAGGGTCATTAAAGTCCTGATGCTGTGTCTGTGCTGCTGAGCTGGGCACTCCTGGCACAGAGGCAGCTCATGCAATCAAGAAGCTTCAAAAGACATTTCTCCTGAAGAAGCTCCTCTCCCAGCCCAGCAGGGCTGAGGGCATGCCTGCAGGTACCTGAGAGCAGTGAAGCAAGAATAAAACTGGAAGGAAATCTGAGTTATTCAGAGAAATCTTCACACCTTTTGAAAATTCTGAGCTTCTTCATGGAGAAATCTCACCACTCCTGACACAGTAAGTCTCTGGCTGCAGGGATCTCCTCAAGCTGACCCAGGACAGGACTGACATGACTGTAAGGATGGCTCTGCTGCCCTTTCTGCTTTGGGGGAGGATGTGCTCCAGAGCGGGGCTGCCCTGGGCACCGTCAGAGGGACAGGGCAGGACGGCTCCTGCTGCCAGGGACGGCTGCAGGGGCTGAAGCTGGGGCTGCAGCCAGGGGTGCCCAGGGCTGTCGTGCAGAGCAGCTCCTGCAGCCCTGAGGGCTCTTGGCCAGGCCAGGGCATCTGCCACCTGCCAGGGGCAGCTCTCAGCCTGCCTGGGAGCTCCCCATGGATGGTGGAGGGGAGCTGTGGGTGCCAAGTGACTCCTGCCAGGGCAGGTCCTGCTGCTGTGGAGAGGGTGCTGTGTGGGCCAGGGCTGCTCAGAGCTCCAGCTCATGCCCAGGTCATTTCTGAGGGACTTTTCATGAGCTCATTCAGGCAGTTTCTCACTTGAGTCTCTTCTTTCCTGAATCTGTGCTCCCCTTTCCCTGGCTCAGCTTGGTGGCAATGGAAACTCAGCTGTGCAGGGCAGAGCAGGGGCTGAGGCTCTTAAACATGACACAGTTTTCCTGGGAACCTCAGCAAGTGCCTCCAGCTCCCCAGCCTCCAGATCCATGCAGCATCCCCTTTCCATGGTGCCCAGGCCTGGGGGAGCTGTTCTTTAATCCCTGCAGCCCCGAGCAGCTGCAGGGCAGAGCTGGCCCAGGGGCTGGGCTGGGCTCTGGCAGCACTGGCAGGGAAGGAGCCCGGGGCCACAGGAACAGCTCGGGCTGGGACAGCTCCAGCAGCAGAGGCGTGGGCAGGGAGGGAGGGAGGCAGTGCTGAGGGAAGCCCTGCTGCAGGGAGATGTGGCACCTGCCGGCCCTGCCCTGCAGGGCACACACTGCCCTGAGCAGCACAGCTCTTGTGTCCCCTCGCAGCCAGCACAGCCCTCAGCCCGGGGGCTCGGGGCCCTCAGTCCCCTCCTGGGCCGGCAGAGCAGCCCCAGAGATGAAGGGCATCTCTCCTGCCATGTGCCCATTCCCTGCTGACCAGGGCCTGAGGGCCACTGTCCTGCACTGCTGCTGCCTGCCAGGGGCTGTGCAGGGCTGGGCAGGGAAAGGCTTTTCCTCAGGGCCCAGCTCTCTCTCTCCTTGCCTTGCCCAGGTGCTCCTGGCATTGCTGACGGGCTCTCTGGGAATGGCAGTTCCAGCTGCAGGCTCAGGCCCAGCCCTTGGGCTCCTCCTGTGCAGGCTGAGCACAGCAATGGGGTGTCCCAGCTCCCTCTGCCCTGGGGAGCTCTGGGCAGGGCAGGCTGGGAATGAGCCGACTCTCCCTGACTTTGGGAAAGGCAGGAGCCACTTTGTGTGCCAGGGATCCCTCTGCTCTCAGCAGTGTCTCCTGGCTTTCCAGGGTAACACGGGAGTGGAGCTCAGAAAGGTGCAAGTCCAGGGCAGCTGGGAACAGGAGAGAGGGACAGAGCAGCTCCCCTCAGTCTGCACTAAGGCTCAGACAATCCTCTGCCTCACTGGACTCTCTGTTCTCCCCAGGTGCAGCAGAATCTCTTGTTCTGCCTCCTGCAATCCCCATCCCTTCACCCTGGCAGCTCCTGTGCCTTAGGAGGATTCTTTGTCCAAGTTCAAACACCAGGACTGGCCCCTGCCCTCACTGTTCCCCTGCACTGACTGGGGTCAGGGCTCTCCCAGGTGTCCTGCAGGACCAGGTCTGGCTCCTCACTGACATTGGCCAGCAGCAATCAGGGCTCAGCACCAAGATGAAGGAAGTTCTCCTAGACGAGACAAGGGGGGCAGTGCTTAGTGGCAGGGAATGGTCTGTGAGAAAGGGCTTTGACTCTTCTTGAGAAATCTCCCTCAAACTTCATATCTTTCCTCCTACAGTTGAAATAGCCAGATATAGCAAATGTCCAACAGCAGCTCCATCAGCCACTTCCTCCTGCTGCCATTGGCACACACGGCAGCTGCAGCTCCTGCACTTCTGCCTCTTCCTGGCATCTCCCTGGCTGCCCTCCTGGCCAACGGCCTCATCATCAGCGCCGTAGCCTGCGGCCACCTCCTGCACACGCCCATGTTCTTCTTCCTGCTCAACCTGGCCCTCACTGACCTGGGCTCCATCCTCACCACTGTCCCCAAAGCCATGCACAATTCCCTCTGGGACACCAGGAACATCTCCTATGAAGGATGTGCTGCACAGCTATTTTTTTCTTTTTTTTTCCACAGAGTATTTCTCCTGACCATCATGTGCTATGACCGCTACGTGTCCATCTGCAAACCCCTGCACTACGGGACCCTCCTGGGCAGCAGAGCTTGTGCCCACATGGCAGCAGCTGCCTGGGCCAGTGCTTTCTCTGCTCTGCTGCACACGGCCAATACATTTTCCCTGCCCCTGTGCCAGGGCAATGTCCTGGGCCAGTTCTTCTGTGAAATCCCACACATCCTCAGCTCTCCTGCTCACACTCCAAACTCAGGGAACTTGGGGTTTCTATTTTCACTACCTCCTTAGCACTTTGGCTGTTTTCTGTTCATTGTTTTCTCGTATGTGCAGATCTTCAGGGCCGTGCTGAGGATCCCTCTGAGCAGGGACGGCACAAAGCCTTTTCCACCTGCCTCCCTCACCTGGCCGTGGTCTCCCTGTTCCTCAACACTGCAGCATTTGCCCACCTGAAGCCCCCCTCCATCTCCTCCCCATCCCTGGATCTGGCCCTGTCAGTTCTGTACTCGGTGGTGCCTCCAGCCCGAACCCCCTCATCTACAGCCTGAGGAACCTGGAACTCAAGGCTGCAGTGTGGACACTGATCACTGGAAAATTTCAGAAACATTAAACTGCTGGCCAGTTTCTGCAAATAATTTTAATAAAAGTAATCTTTGATAGTTCTTGTTGGTTTGGGTATGGGGTTATATCCCTGTGTTTTAGTTCTTAAACATTGTCCACAAAAAAGGCCATTGTTGGTGCCATTTCTCATTTTTATCTCTCTATATTTGCTGGCCCCAGACTGTGTCAATGAGGGGCTGTTCTCTCAGTGGCTTTAAATAAACTAAAGGTTCTCCTGGCAAAGTTTTCACTGGTGACTGCCATTTTGTTCTCTGGAGCTGGAGCAGCAATGTCTGTGTGCAGAGCTGGGTGCAGGTCATAGGTGGCACAGCAGCTCTGCTCCTGCTGGCCACACCATTCCTGATCCAGGCCAGGTGCCATTGGCCTTCTTGGCCACCTGGGCACACTGCTGGCTCATATCCAGCCTGCTGTCCACAGGGCCCCAGGTCCCTTTCTGCCTGGACGCTCTCCAGCCACTCTGTCCCCAGCCTGTAGCACTGCAGGGGTTGTTGTGGCCAAAGAGCAGGACCTGGTCCTTGGTCTTGTTAAACCTCCCACTGTTGGATTTGGTCCCTGGATCCAGCCTGTCCAGGTCCCTGTGCAGAGCCCTCCTACCCTTCAGCACATCCACTCACACCCAGCTTGGTGTCATCTGCAAATTTGCTGATGGTGGACTCAGTCCCCTCATCCAGACCATCAATGCAGACATTGAAATCCACTCTGGCTGGGTCTGATCCCTCGGCCATCCTGTGGGTGCCCTGTGATGGCTCTCAAGGTGATCTGTTCCAGAACCTTGCTGGGCACCGAGGTCAGGCTGACAGGCCTGGAGTTCCCCAGATCCTCCTTCCAGCCCTTCTTGGGGATGGCTCACATTGGCACCTCCAGTCCTCTGGGACCTCCCTGCAGAGCCAGGACTGATGAGAAATGATGGAGAGCAGCTTGGTGAGCTCCTCCACCAGCTGCCTCATCCCCCTAGGATGGATCCCATCAGGTCCCACAGACACCTGTGAGCATCTGAGGGGCTCAGCAGGTCACCAGCTGCTTCCTCCTGGATTCCAGGGGGGCTGTTCTGCTCCCTGTGCCCATCTACCAGCTCAGGTTAGTTGTCCTGAGGATAACCTGTCTTATTCTTGAAAAGTAAGGGAAAAGAAAGTGAAAGTTATTTCAGGCTTTTCCTCATCTTTAATTCCAATATTCCCCACTGCATCCAGTAAAGACTAGAAGTTCTCCTTGAAACCTTTTCTGTTATTTTTCACAGAAGTGGCCAGGTTATCGTCTAACAGCTTTCACGTCTCTTCTTTCTGCATGACCTAAACACATCCTTAAACTGTTCCTGAGTTGCCTGACCTTCTGTCCAAAGGGGATGCACCCTCTTTTTTCTCTTGAATTCCCTCAAAAGTGTCATGGGCAGCCAAGCCAGTCATTTTCGTCTCTGGCTCATCTTCCAGCACAGTGAGACAGATTCCTTCTTCTCCCTTAAGAATTTTTTTCTTGGAGTGTGTCCATCCTTCCTGGAAGCCCTTGTTTTTAAGGGCTGTTTCCCTTCAAAAAATCAGTACCTGATTCAGTACTCCCCAAATCTGCATCCTAGAGAGGCCAATGTCTGCCCTTCCTAATTCCAGTGTAGATGTTTTGTTGGTGCCTCTCCTTCTTCCACAGAATATCGGAAAGTTGATGATTTCATAGTCACTGTACCCCAGGCAGCCACCGACCACCCCATCTCCCACCAGCCCTTCTCTGTTTGTGAACAGCAGCAGACAGAGCTTTCCTTGGCAGTGGGAGTGTTACCAACAATTTGGTAAAATAAAAAACTCCTTAACACTAATGTAGCATTTAGAAGCAGCATTGTTTATTTGGCTGGATGCACGGGGGAACAGCTCCTCCCAAAGCCGTGCATGCTGAGTACAGGAAAGTTTCTGTTTATATTCTGTATTTTGCATTCATATTCATTGATGGTCCTGGACTAAACATACCTATGATAATCATTTCCCTGAAATTATTAATATGTTTAGTTCCCCTTTTGCATGCACACTTCTGTCCTGGGGGTCTCTCTGGTGGTCTCTGGTGCTCACAGACCCCAATGTTCCAGTCAGCCTGGCTGAGCTGGCAGGACACTGAGGCTGGTGAATTTCCAGTTCCCCTTCTTACACAATGGGCAATGTGTGCTTTCCATGGGCCTGTGGTTTTGGAGAATGAGCATTGTGTTAGCTCACCAGGTGTAGACCATTTATCACCAGATAACATGAGGTCACAGAGTGGGCTATGAAATCACAGAGTGGGTTAGGGGAGGTCGTTGAGCAGCTCTGACATCATTGGCCATCTCTGTGACATCACAAAGCAGACTATGGCATCACAGAGTTGGCTGTGACAGTACTGGGTGGCTGTGTGACATCACTGGGATGGTCACTCCACCCCAGCCCCCCTCACAGTTTCCCCCATGAATTCCAATGCTGTTCATGTCCAGCAGGGTCCCCTGTCCCCCAGAATCCCTGCAGTGCACCTGGAGCCACAGCCTCCACCAAAGGATGTTCCACAGGATCGACCCCAGAGCCTGACACGGGGACAAGGGGCTGGGCTGTGTGACCA
>JAKJHU010000267.1:0-283414 GCA_022316685.1 Progne subis subis | reverse complement strand
TTTAAACCAGAGTAAAACCCTTTTTGCCCAACCACACGTTTCTCTAGACCTTGGAATAATCTAAAAGCTCTTTAAATGATTTTTCCCACAGAACTTGAAGAATACAGAAGAAACAGCGATGTGGAGTGCATTTAAAATATGGGGCTATTAAATATTTTGCTTTTAGAAATTACCCTGGAGTTGCTCATTTTAAATAATGTATTACTTGTCTTGTTTTCACAGTACCAGAAGCGTCTGTGCACGATGCAGGTTTTGTTAATAGAAGCAAATGTTGTTCTAAAACCAAGTGAAGATAATGTCAGCACTGTTAATTCTTTTATTTCCATGATTCCCTGCTCCTGGAGCATTCCCTGTAAAGCCACAGCACCCCATGGATTTATTTCCATTTTATTTCCATGATTCTCTGCTCCTGGGGCATTCCCTGTAAAGCCACAGCACCCCATGGATTTATTTCCATGATTCCCTGCTCTGGGGCATTCCCTGTAAAGCCACAGCACCCCACGGATTTATTTCCATGATTCCCTGCTCCTGGGGCATTCCCTGTAAAGCCACAGAAGCGCAGCTCTGCAGGAAGCAGATTTCTGTCAGAACTATTGTTTCAGATAACCACTTTGGGAAAGGGAAGGAGTTCCCCCAGCCCTGGGGACCCAAAGCCCCCTCCCTGCCCCAGCCCCACCTGGCCACGTCGAAGGATTGTGCCTTTTGCAGCTTGGCATTGAGCTGAGCTCCCGGCCCGGAGCGGCTGAAGGAAGAACTCTTTGGCAAAGTGCTGGGAAGAGAGAAAACAGGGATTTCTTGCTATTCACAGTGAACTAGGCAATTCCCATGACATTCATTCTGCTCCTACATCAAGTACGAGCAGCGTGGGTCTGATGGGAGCTTGTTAACGATACAAAGATCAGAGAGTCCAGCAGGACGAGGAAACACAAGGGCACTTCTCTGGTATCTTTTTACTTCCACAGCTTTAGGGAAAGCTGTCGATACCAAATTATATTTTGGTACACGTTAGGAACCACATGGAGCTCAGTATTGAAGTCACCCTGTCCAACAGCAGCACTTCAGTAGCTATAACGAGACAGGAGAGGCCCAATTTGCAGGCAACGCTTTCCTGCCAAGCCCACCTCTCCGAGTGCTGGTTTATTTTCTCACCA
Source organism: Progne subis subis (assembly GCA_022316685.1). Classification (NCBI taxonomy): domain Eukaryota; kingdom Metazoa; phylum Chordata; class Aves; order Passeriformes; family Hirundinidae; genus Progne; species Progne subis. The sequence goes on along the minus strand of JAKJHU010000267.1, from coordinate 282,263 downwards.
CGAGGGACTCCTGCGGGAGGCCATGTCCACACTCCTCCTTTTAGCTCTTCTCCGAGCGTGCCAAGCGGGCTAAAGCAAAGCCCAGTCCTTCCCCAAAGGCATCACTGGGAGCGGCTAACCGCGGCGTCCCGAGGAAACGCAGGGCAGCTGTTAGGAGCACGAGACAGAGAGTGAGAGCGGCGTACCGGCGTGAGCGAAAGCAGGCAGGGGCTGGATGACGGCAGGAGCTCCGTTAGCCAGGGGAGGGACGGCGGCAGGGACAGAGGACACCAGCGGAGGGGACATCCCCACGACCGGGATGGACGCCATGGGCACCGGCGCCACGCCGCCGAGGGCTGGCACGTTGGCGATGCCCCCGAGACCTACGGGCGAGAAAAGCACAGGTTGGTCCCGACGGTGCCCGCGGGGACACGGGCGCCTCCCGAGCCCTGGCACGGCCTCCCAGCCCAGGGCAGCGCTGCAGGGACACGAAGGGGATGGCGCTGCCCCAAAGTGTCCGGCGGCAGCTGTGAGGAAGGAACTGTGTGCCCTGAAGGGAGCGAGGAGCGAAGGCCCAGGATGACACAGAGCTGCGGGATTAGTGCTGGGATGAGCCAGGGAAAGCTCACGGGACAGCACAGCGATGAGAGGCTCAGGGGTGAGCACGGCTGCAGGGAACAGGGAGGTGAAGGAGGGCCAGGGCTGTGCAAACAGCTCACATCAATCTACAGGGAATGAGAAGAGGGGAATCACCCATTTGGCTGGGTTTGTGGGGCTCGCTTCATTTTGCCTTTTCCCACTTAACCCTGCATTTGCTCTGCCCAGTTTCACTGTCTTCTTCCAAAGAATTTTATTTCTGAGTGTGAAACATGTGGGGGTTACAGTGGACCAAACCACACTGCTGCAAGCAGTTTACCAAAGGCACTGTTCCAGGACATTTAGATGGGAGATTGGGAATTGTTCCCTGTGAGGGTGTTGAGGCCCTGGCACAGGGTGCCCAGAGCAGCTGTGGCTGCCCCTGGATCCTGGCAGCGTCAAGGCCAGGCTGGGACAATGGAAGGTGTCCCTGCCGTGGCAGGAGTGGCACTGGATGGGATTTAATCCATTCCAACCCAAACCATTCCATGATTCCCAGGCACCAATAACCCAGAGCCACAGCAAAGACTAAAGCAGAAAGGAAAAGAACCTCTCATGACAGGACCAAGGTGCCAGAGGTTCAGCTTTATTTCGTTGTTTTCCTTTCCCCGTCCCACCTTCCCTACTCTTTTCCTAGAAATGATGGTGACTTTGGCAATACTTCACCCCAGCAGCTGTACAGCTCCTACCAGAGCAGCCCTGCTCATCAAAGCAGAAGGTGCGGGGATTGTAAAAAAACCTCAAGAACAGCAGATCAGATCTTGCCAAGCTGGAGACCCAGTAATGCCAACAGTTTAAACCACAACTCCAGCCCTTTGGAATGCAGTAGCCCTACTACCTGAGCCATGCTTTATTTGGAGCAGTGCAAACCTGAAGCAAGCAGGAGCTCAGCTCAGCGAAAAGCCCAGTGCAATTTGTCTCAGTGCACGTGCAACATCAGGGTTCGAGTCCGTGTGCTTTTAGAAGCATTTTTCCTAAAATTCTCTAGGAGAAACTGCTAAATGCACTTGCTGCAGTGCCAAGTAACAATGAGGTAAATGAGGAAAAGAGGAAAACAGGGATCTTACCAAATCCTGGGGCACCGGGCAGGGCGAGGGGTGGCTGCTTCATGACGGGCGGCAGTGCGGCCGGGAGCTGGTAACCCTGGAGCTTCAGCTTGATGAGTTTCATAGCTATGGAAAACTCCAAGGGATCCATCCTCCCATCATTGTTCATGTCAGCTAGAGCCCTGCAAAACACAGCGTTTGCACAGTGACATTGTGCAATATGGAACTTCGGGCCCTGTTCCGGGAGCAGGCTCACACAGGTAGGGATATTCCAGGCTGAAGAAGGGGCTGGAGCCCCAGGAGGGGCTGAGGGAGCTGGGAAAGGGCTGAGCCTGGAGAAAAGGAGGCTCAGGGGGAACCTTGTGGCTCTGCACAAGTCCCTGACAGGAGGGGACAGCGGGGGGGTCGGGCTGTGCTCCCAGGGAACAGGGACAGGAGCAGAGGGAACGGCCTCAGCCTGGCCAGGGGAGGCTCAGCTGGGACAGCAGCAGGAATTTCCCCATGGAAAGGGGGCTCAGGCCTTGGCAGGGGCTGCCCAGGGAGCTCTGCAGTGCCCATCCCTGCAGGTGGCACCTGGAGGTGGCACTCAGTGCTCTGGGCTGGGGACAAGGTGGGCACGGGCACAGCTGGGACTGCCTGGGCTGGGAGGGATTTGCCAGCCACAGGGATTCAAGGATTCTCACTCATTTCCACCCAAAATTATGCCAGGCTAAAAATAAGACACTATTTAAACTTAAGAGCTCCTTGATTTCTTTCCTGGGGTGATTAATAAATAATTTTCAAGTTGCTTTTCAACTCTTGGAGGAACTACAACGAAGCACCCAGAACAAACGTAGCTGTAACAAGAATTTTGCAAAATCACACCAAGTGCACGGGGTGCTCAAACAGCAGCACAGAGAAGCAAACCACTGAGTCTGCAAATCTGTACTTTAGCTCCTCTTCAAATAAAACATACTTTAAATCTGTGACTCCCCTCAGCACTGCCATCTGCGAGTGTGCAAATGTGTTTTCAATTAAACAATAGCACTCAAGATGAAACATTGAGCCTAGGCCTTGAATAGGCTTTCAGGGAAAGGAGTCTGACTTAAACAGTCTGCTTTTGTTCCTTCCCTTGCTAGTTAAGAAAACCCAGCTCAGCAGGGAATAGGGTGGGAGCTTGGGGGGAGAGAAGCAGGAAGAAGAGTGTCAGTGCAGTTTCTGTCACTGCGCACCAAAAAAAACCCCAGTAAGTGCACATCAGTAACAGACCTAGCTGTAAACTTACTTTTAAACACCATGCTTATTTCTTTGCATTTGTTTGAAGAATAAATTACAGCTTTCAGCACTGGAATAATACAGATTTTGAAGTTCATTAATTTATTTCTATGTCATGGGTATGGCCCTGGGCAGTGTGGTGGAACCAGAGCTTCACTTCTGATCAAATTCCTCTCAAAGAGAGGTTTTGGGCAACTAGGTGGAAAGTTATCCCAAAAGCACCCCAGTGAACTAACAGCAATTTAAACTGATACACAAGGAGACAGCCAGGTAAGGCAGTGGCAAAATGGAAATCCTCCCAGTCCAAAAAAAACCACAAAAAACAACCGCAAAACTTGAAAACCCCCATGGAGAGGCAGATCCCAGCAGGGATTGGCACAGGTTTAGATCCCTAGCAGCATCAGAGACACTCCAAACCTCTCAGCACACCTAAAAAACGATATTCAGTGGTGTAGCTGCCTTAATCCATTAGTTCTGATGTTATGGGGATAAATAACAGAAAGTAAAGTCTGGGAGCAACATTTAAAGCAAGTCTGGAGATGACACTGAGACTCAGATGCTGATATCACTAAAAATCATGTGCTGCACCTGTGCCTGAAACAATCCCAGAACCCCAGACTGGGCTGGGCTGGGTGGGAGGGACCTTAAAACCCATCCATGGAATGGTTTGGGTTGCCAGGAACACCTCCACTGTCCCAGGCTGCTCCCAGCCCCAGTGTCCAACCTGGCCTTGGGCACTGCCAGGGATCCAGGGGCAGCCACAGCTGCTCTGGGCACCCTGTGCCAGGGCCTCAGCACCCTGCCAGGGAACAATTTCCTGATTCCCAATCTCCCATCCAGCCCTGCCCTCTGGCACTGGGAGCCATTCCCTGTGTCCTGTCTCCCTCTGTCCCCTTGTCCCCAGTCCCTCTGCAGCTCTCCTGGAGCCCCTTTAGGTGCTCTGAGCTCTCCCTGGAGCTTCTCCTGTCCAGGTGAGCACCCCCAGCTCTCCCAGCCTGTCTTACCAGTGGCTTCTACATCTGCAAATACTTTGATTTATAAGATACAAACCTTTCTATTAACAAGCACAGACAGACCCTCACTGGTTCTAGCCCTGGCCAGGAAAATGCAGGAAGAGTAAAGATCCACCCTGCAGGAACCTCGACTCTCCAGGCATCATTTCCTACTGGGACACAGCAAAATCTTTGCATCCTACATGGGAAAACATTCACTGCCCAGCAGTCAGAAACTCTGATGTGCACCAGTGTCATTGCTCTCATCGAACTCCAATTCACAGCAGCAGCTGTAGCTTTTCATTCAACATCTGACCTTCCTGTGAACTCCTTTTACTCTACACCAACAGCTTCATTATTGTAATTACCAGCACAAAAATATCAGTGCAGAGAGTTCTCTGCACCCCCCCAGAATCTCTCCAGCTTTACAGTGTAAGAAGAACAAACAGCTTTTCTCTGATGAACTCTTCCTACAAAAATAGGACACATTTTCATTCCTAGTTGCAGAAGTTGGTGTCAGGCTGCTGGATTTGCCTGTGCTGCTCTGGAATAAGCAGCACCTGAAATGCAGGGAGGGCCTGTCAGCAAACACCACCTAATTCCACTAATTTCCGCTCCTAATGAAATTGGGACAATGTGGTGCCCTGGCATTTGTGGTCTGGCTGGAACCAGTGCAGAGTAACTGGATTAAACACTGACTAATGATTACATTCTGTAGGCCAGGCCTGTGTTTGTATCTCATGACAAGAGCTGCAGTGGGTTCAGAACCACCCCAAGGCTCAGGTGATGACAAATCCTTCCCCACTGACCTTTTGCTTCTCCTTTCTCCCATCTTTTCTGCAGAATGAAAAGCCAGCTTGATCACTTCTGCATTTATGAAGTGCAAAAACCAAACACGGGCAGTTTTCCCATCAAATATGCTGTATTAGCACACAAACCATCTACCCACGAACCAGCACTGTGCCAAACCAAGGATCACTGTGCCAAACCAAGGATCACTGTGCAGATCCCAAACCTGGACTGATTTAGCTGGACATTGCTGTTGGAACCCTGGGCTCTGAGAATTGCAGAGTTCCTGTGCTGCCAGGCCATGAGCCCCAGCAAACACTGCACTGACCTGAGCCCGTGGAACAGCTCCCAAAATGGAGTGACAGCACTGGGATTGTGGCTGTGGCAGTTGGGACAGAAGTGTGTGACAGCACAGGGTGCAAAACTCACAGCTGAAGGGTTTAGAATGCAGGAATAGAGAGAAAGCAAGGTGGAGGATTTAGGGCAGAGGCTGAGTCCTTCTTTTTCACCTTCTTCTCCATGCTCTGGGTGGGATTTGGATTGGGTGGAAAAGTCCCCATTGCGGGCCAGGGGTGGTTGGTTATTGGGTTAAAAGTCAAAAATAACTTAGGTGTCATTTCTTAATTGGATAATTTATGCTTAAAAGACCTTGGAAAGAGTTACAGACAGAGCCATTTCCTACCTTGTTAGCCAGAACTCAGAGCTTGTGAGACTGTGCTACAGATAAGAATTAACAAACATCTGAGTCCAAACACAAAAACTGCTTCTCCCGTGCTTTAATCCCAGCTCTAACAGAAGAAAAAGGAGATAAAAACCCCACACCTTGCCACACTGGATTGCACAGTCCCAGATGTTTACAGGCTGAGCCACGAGCAGTGAGCAGCACTCAGGTCTCTGACCCCAGTCACCCCATGGATGCCTGTGCAGGAAGTCCCCAGCTTCCAGCAATTACCCCCTTTGCCCACCCTTGCACACAGATTCGGGAAGGCTGGGAAGGAAGCAGATGTCAGGAACGGGGGAAGGCACCCAGCGACTCTGTCCTGACAAATAACTAACTCCAAATGCATGGAGAAACACCTGGCATTGATCATTTCAGTTCTCTCATTCCAGGGGAACAGGCCACACAGGAGATGCTCTGACTCCTCAGAGCTCTAAAGAAGGGCAGATTATTCTGCCCAAGCCACTGCAGGCTCAGCTCAAAGCCCAATGAGAGGCTTCTTAATTGATCAGCAGCCTGGAGGAGTCTGCTCAAGGGTAGAACAGCACAGAAGCTGCCCGGACAGACCTGACTGAGGTCCTAGAGACTTCTGTTTCCTTGAATGAGGAGTATGAGCGACACAGGAATTCTCAATGCCAATAAAAGCTGCTGTTTTGAAGGGCTGTGGTTTCTGGGGAAGCTTTTACGGGCCCAAGAAAGAGGGATTGATCAGATTTCTTCCTCCAGCTGTGAGGGATCCTTTAGGAAACACAGGCCAGGCTTTTCTCACATTATTACAAACTGTAGTAAGATGAGTAGAATGATCAAGAAGAGGGAAAACACTTCCAAAACACCCAGATAGACACATTCCAAAGGACTCCCCTGGATCCCTGGCAGTGCCCAAGGCCAGGTTGGACACTGGGGCTGGAGCAGCCTGGGACAGTGGGAGGTGTCCCTGCCATGGCAGGGGTGGCACTGGGTGGGATTTGGGGTCCTTCCCAACCCAAACCATCCTGGGATTTCTCAGATCAGAAAGTCAATTCCAGACTTTTACAAGCTGTTCTAACTCAGAATTAGAACTTGCCTTCCTTGAGGACTCCTGTACTTCCCCTTCTCTCCAGTAACAACCAAATGCTCCCTACAAATCCCCAGCCCAGCAAATGCTGATGGAAGAATGTTTTACTGCAGCTCCCATCTCTCAAAGGCTTTGGGCTCACTACTCCAGAACTCCTCCTCTAAAGCACTCAAGGATCTATATAAAGATTTGTTTCTTAAATATTTACTTCTCTTATTTCAGAGATGATAGAAAAAAAAAAAAAATAAGAGAGACAGAGAGAAAGGAATGTCCACGAGCTGCTTTATGATTTAGAAAGGCAGCTTGAATAAATTTTAGTTCAGCTTCATTAACAAAAATGTGCAGGTCTTGTCTCTATGACAACTCCAGAGGGAGTGGAATGATTCCCTTCCTCTCAAGAGCCTGGAAAACTGAATAATTCAGAGAGGAAGAGATCCTTAGTCAGACTATTTTACAACTGTTTGGTTTTGTTAACACCTATTTTAAAGCCAATGCGTATTGAAGATTTTTGGAGAAAGATGTCTTGTTTAAGACAAAACTTCTTTCCTTGTTTAATTCAGAGGCAAGAGAAGTTCCAAAGGGACGTCTGAACACTCACTGAGGCTTCAGCAAATAAGACAACCAGTCCAGCTTTGGTATTTCTAAGATGAAGATAATTAGAAAGAAAACAAGCTCTTTATTTAAAAGCCATGTAGATCTGGTTGTGCAGATTTCCAAAGCAATAAAATAATTCTCTTCTTTCTCTTGTCAGAGAAAAATTCTGCCTTTAACAGCTGTTAATGCACCAAGAAGTTTTTGCAGTGGCAATAAACTCCTTCTCAAATAGTTCAGTGAGGAAAAGGGAGCAGATTTCTCCAGAGTTCTCCATCCCCTCTGCTGCTTTTACCCAATCTAGAATGAAAACCAGTTTGAATTCTCTCTGTTTAGCATCAAAATCTGTGTTGGTAATAATATTATTAATGCAAACCATGAATAATTATAGAATCAAAGAATGGTTTGGGTTGGAGGGACCTTAAATCCCACCCAGTGCCACCCTGCCATGGCAGGGACACCTCCCCACAGTGTCCAGCCTGGCCTTGGCACTGCCAGGGATCCAGGGGCAGCCACAGCTGCTCTGGGAATTCCATCCCAGCCCCTCCCCACCCTCCCAGGGAAGAATTCCTCCCCAGGATCCCATCCAGCCCTGCCCTCTGGGAAAATTCCCTGTGTCCTGGCACTCCACACACAGGTACAGGTCTGGCAGGGTTCACAGAATTTGGAGCAGAAACCTCTTCATTCCTGCAGGAAAATCTGGCAGTGTAGAAATGTCCGTGCCGTGTAATGGGCTGCAGATTTGGATGAGGCTGAACTCACCAAGGAGTGACAAAATTTCTAGTTTCAACCTTTGACTCCAACTGGAAACAGTCTATGTAAATTTTCATTTTTGTAACAAATACTCCAGGTCTTGCCTAGGCTCTCCCATTAGCAGATTCTGAATACTAATTACTGTGCTTAGCAATTGTATTAGATCAATTTGAACAGAGATGACAGCGTTTAGCAATTTGAAAGGAGGGTTTGAAACTGCCAACTTCCAAACTGCCATTTGCTGGGACAGCCCAGGGCCATCGGCCTCCTGGGGACACCTGGGGACACCTGGGCACCCCTGGGGCCTTTCCCAGCTCCCCAGCCCCTCTGCCCCAGGACTGGAGCGTTCCATGGCGTTGTGGTGACCCCAGGCACGGCTCAGCCTGCCCGGCTCCCCCTGCCCTGGGGTGCAGCCAGCCTGACACTGCCCGAGGGAGCTGTGGGTGCAGATCCCCCCAGAACACCCTGGGCAGCCCAGGAGAGCCAGCCCCACCCCACAGCCACCCCAGGGTGCCCCACAGCCAGCCCCGTGCCCACCCACACTCACCATATCTGTGCTAGCACTGGCTGAGGTAACCCAGATTGGAAAAAAAAGTTCCTGGCTTGATCACCTGTAAGAGAAATAGGATGTGGCTTCAGCTCCAGCTCCTGGCAGAGGGAATGGGAATCAGCAGGAAAAACACCTGCAACAGAAGCCAAACCTCTTCCATGACTGATGATCATTTACACAGCACTAAGAAAATTCAGTGTTTTTTTCCCTGTTGCCTCTGAGACCAAAGTCTGATGAAAATTTATCAGGATCAGTGCAATTCCTTGATTTGGAGCTTTGCTTCCCACTGCTTCAATCAGTTTTGCATTTAGATCATTTCAAGAGGTCAACCACGCTGATGTCAGTGCTGTAGAAACTGAATTTCTAAATTGAATTTCTAAACCTGATTTCAGTTAAATTGACACACCTTTATTAAATCAGACCTTTTATTCATCACAATATCAGTGTGGTGGGCTGACCCCAGGCACAGGCAAAGAACCCAGTCACTCTCCTTCCCTTCCACAGCAGGATGGAGAAGAGAAAACATCAAAAAATGACAGAAAAGCTGAGGCTGATGTGGCAAGACATTTCAACAATGGGATATAAAATAAGAAATACCTGTTCAGATTTTCTAATTGTTCTGTCCATATGTCTCCCAGGCAGCTCTGTACACATTTATGCTGGCTAGTTAAGGTTTAACTAAACTCAATTACAAGTGGAAGCTGTTTGTTTACCAGTGATAAATCCGGCAGTTGGTTTCAGGCTATGGAACTGTTGATCGTGTTTCGCTCTCTCCTCCCACGGTAATAGCCAGATATCCAGGTTGCCTGGGTCAAAAGAAACGGAGAAATGACATGAAAAATAAAAACCACCCTCCTTTATTTCTGAGTGCAATTATCTCACAGCACTCTGGGCCTCTGCAAACAGCCCAAGGGTGGGAGGTGATTTCCCCCCAGAGCACACAGAGCTGAATTCCAGTTCCTTTACCTGCAAAGGCACCTCTTCCTCCCCAGTATCCCAGCTGAGCCTGCCCAGAGAAAACCTCAACAGATGCAACCTTTAAGGGCAACCAGAGCAGTTTGTGTGTCTCAGCACTGATGTTTCTCTCTGTAATCCTTCTGCAGATCAGCTGCAAAACTCAACTCCCAAGTGGATTCCCAGGATCTGAAGGGGCCTACGAGGAAGAGGGACTGTTCATCAGGAACTGAGTGACAGGACAGGAAGGGATGGGCTCAGACTCAGAGGGGAAATTTGGGTGAGTTCTACAGAACGAATTGCTCCCTGGCAGGGTGTTGAGGCCCTGGCACAGGGTGCCCAGAGCAGCTGTGGCTGCCCCTGGATCCCTGGCAGTGCCCAAGGCCAGGTTGGAGCAGCCTGGGACAGTGGGAGGTGTCCCTGCCATGGCAGGGGTGGGATGGGATGAGCATCCCAACCCAAAATCTCTGTGTGGGATTCTGTGATTTCATGTGAATAGCAAAAATCCTGTCCCTACTGCACTGCCAAGGCTCATCCTGGATTTTTCACTGCATTTTCCAGATGCTGCAACTTCCCTGTTGCAAAAGAAGAGCTAAAAATGTGTCGCTTTCGCTCTAACCTAAATGTGAGTGACGGACAAGGGAAAAAATGCAAGTGATACCACCCAAAGGCATCTGCTGGACCTTTAGGACCTAATAAGTCCAGGAACCCTGAAAGGAAAAAGCATCTACACTTCTCCAGTCCAAGTGGAGCAGGATGGGGTGCTGCCCCATGCCTGGGTGTCCTGGCTGTGCCCTGCAGGGACAGAGTGGGGCTGGAAGGGATCGAGGCAGCACACAGGGCTCTGCTCCTGGCTGGGAGGTGTCTGCAAAGCCATCACAAGAAACTCTCAGCTCAGAGAGATGCACTCTGCACAAACACTTCCCTAGAGAAAACTCTGGGAAAGGAATGTGTTTGTGCCAAGTTTTTGCACACAGGAACAGTTCAGAACACACCAAAAGCCACTTACCCCCAAAAGGTGTTGGAAACTGAGCCATGGTTCTGTCACTTTTAGCTTGTTAAGGGATGCCTGGAAAAGAAAAAAAAAAATAGATATTCAACACAGTATCTTCTATTTTCCATATATTTCCTGTATGATTAATTACTACAACAACAAAAAAGGCAGTGAAGAAGGAGGATTGTATCAATACTTCCCACACCAGCTGGGACTTACAAAACTCAGTGTCTCATTTTTTGCACTTCCCTGTGCATCTCTGGGCATCTTCCCAGCAGCAAACAGCTACATTTCAATTCTGCTCTAAGAATGGCCTCTGAACCAGCCTTTATTTATAAACAGGTATTTATTTATAAACAGCCAGAGATGGAGGGAGGGCAGAGCTCGGAGAGATCCCAGGGATGCTGCTCCAGGCTCCATGACTTTCCTGAGTGTCACAACCCCTGCTCCAGCTTAGGAGAGAAATTGGCTCCATTTCCAACTGCTGAAACCCAACATCAGCGATCTGGTTTTTATTCCTGACAGAAATGCCCTGCTCTGCTCAGGGTCCCTTTGTTTTAAACCATACACAGGATAAGGATTCATCTCCATGTCCAGGCTGCTTTGTGCCCAGCCCAGCCCCAGATCTGAGGAGCTCCAAGAGCCGAAAGTGCTGCTGGAAGCCGGAGCCTTCAGGAGAGCACTGCTGCCTCTGGGAACAAAGCAACCACACAGGCTCCAAATTTCATCTGGACACAGAAAAGGAAAAACATTTTTCTTGCTGCACACAAAGGCTGACATGAGCTGCCTGAGCCGAGGGACAATGACCAGCACCGGAGCAGCACGACAATGAGCGAGGGCCTCTTGTCCTGCGAGATTCCACTCATGTCTTCCAGGCAACAGCAGAAAGGCAAAGGGGAACAGAAGCAGGAGAATAATTTAGGCTGCTTGAACAGCAGCAGAAATTTATCAATATCCCTAAGAAAAGGCATTCACTTGCACCAACAATTTCCTTTTGTCTAAATTCCTGTTTGCTCCCCTCCCCATCCCCCTTTCACACTTCCCACATTCTCTTCTGGCTCCCAACTTGGGAACCTCCTCTGTCTCCTCTCCCCAGATGTCTCTGCACAAACCCCTGGCACTTTTGCCAGCCAGGCTCCCCAGCAGTTGCAATTTAGGGAATGATGGACACAATCCCGACTCTTTTTCCTCACAATTTGGCCAAGCACGTGATTCCAAATCCTTGTGCCCAAGGCCAGTGATGGCAGCTGATGCTGCCTCATGCACAGCAAGCGTTACCCCAAAAGTTTCAAATTCCAGCTGCACAGATCCAAGTGCTCACAACGAGCTCCCCGAGGCGTGGGGCTCTCCCAAAAGCATTCCTGAAGTGCTGAAAGATCAGCAAAAGATCAGCACTTTTATCTTTGTCTCTGTTTTCTTATTGTCCTCTGCTGTGGGAAAGAACTCAGCGATGCTGCTGGGGTTTGTGACTGCAAGGAAACCCTGAGGAAAAAATAAAAGGGAATAAAAGGAAAAAAAAAAAAAAAAAAAGGGTGTGGAGGGAAAGGACAAGGAAAAAAAGAAGGAAAAAAATAAAAACAACAACAACCAAAAAAAAAAAAAAAAAAAAAAAAAAAAGGAAAACCTAAAACCTAAAAGTGGAAGTAGTCCCTGAAGTCCCCCCTCTCACAGCCCAGGCAGTTTCCATATTATCTGTTCCTTTTCAGCACAAGGGGAAGCAGCAGAGCATTTACAGTGCTCAGCCCTTCAGGGAAGAGCCTCCTCCACAGACTGCCAGGATTCCAAAGGATTTGACTCCCCTTTACCTTGAACACTGGAGGAAGACGAGAGGGAGTGGGAAATCTGAACACCAGCACCGTGCAGGATGCCAAGGAAAGCAGAAACTATTCAGAGAACTTCCAGAGGGAAAATAAAAGAGAAGAAAGGGAGAAAAAACCAAAGCCAGATGAAATAACGATGGGGGGATGGAGAGAAGGAGCAGAGAACTGTGTTTAAATGTGAGAGGCTGAAACCCAAACCAAAGTTGACTGCAGACAAAGAGACAAGGAAGCAAACTGAGGGAAAAACAAATCTCTCCATTCCTGGAATATGCTGGAATTTGCAGTTTATTGCTGATGGATCACCCAAGCTCCATAACCACAGGTTTGCTTGTACATGACTGAGGTGACACCGGGGACCCCAATTCTCTCTCCCCAAGGCTGGACCAGATTTTCTTTTGAGGTCCATCCTGATCCAAGTTGCTCTGAGATTCTGTTTTTGGGGTTGAGGGGCCCAGGGATGGAGAACAGGGACTATTTATCCCCCAAAACCCCTGGCACATTTGTTATAATATAAAATGTCATATATATATGTAAAGTATTGTATAGCAATAAAAACAGCACAGAATCCCTGAGGATGGCAAACCCCTCCCAGCCCAGGCAGTGCCAGCTGTGCCCCGTACCCACCTTGTCCCCAGCCCAGAGCACTGAGTGCCACCTCCAGGTGCCACCTGCAGGGATGGGCACTGCAGAGCTCCCTGGGCAGCCCCTGCCAAGGCCTGAGCCCCCTTTCCATGGGGAAATTCCTGCTGCTGTCCAAGCTGAGCCTCCCCTGGCCCAGGCTGAGGCCGTTCCCTCTGCTCCTGTCCCTGTTCCCTGGGAGCACAGCCCGACCCCCCCGGCTGTCCCCTCCTGTCAGGGACTTGTGCAGAGCCACAAGGTTCCCCCTGAGCCTCCTTTTCTCCAGGCTCAGCCCTTTCCCAGCTCCCTCAGCCCCTTCCCTGCCCTGGACACACTCCAGCCCCTCCAGGGCTCTCTTGCAGTGCGGGCCAGAACTGACATCTCAATTTCCACCCTTATTTTCAAATAGTAACCAGTTGTTTAGATGTGCTTTCCTCTTTCTCCAGTCTCTATTGGTTCCACAGCAGCACTGACTCCACTCCTCCGCCTTCCCTGTCTCTCCCAGCATCCCCAAGAAAGAACCCACAGTGGGATAAAACAAAAATCATGAAGGAGCCCAATGCCCGTGGAGCTGCCAGAAATCCAGGCTGGATAAGCTGAGCCCTGTGCCATCTCTTCCCTTCAGGAAAGCTGTGATTTCACTCCAACTACTGATATTTGCAACAACTTGGCTATCTCAGCAATTCTTTGAACTCTGATAAATCCAGTTGACGTTGAGCAATGAGTCCAGGAATGATTCAAATAGGAAGCAGGGGAGACGATGAGGGGAAGCACAAGTGCACCATCAGTCGATGGCACACAGCTCGCTTGGGAAGCCAGCCCACAACTCCCACATCAGCAAAACCACACCAGAAATGAAACGTGACCAACAGCCCCCCAAAGGGTGCACTCTGCACAAGAGGTAGAGGATGCAACAGATACTTCATCCTTCTTTTAGAGAGCACAACAAGGAACTTTGAGCTACTCACCTTTGCCTGTCACAGAAGAGCTTAAGCCATCGCTGCACTGGCATTTGCCAAACCAGTCCAACATTAAACACCTCCTTCCAACCTAAATCCCTTCGTCCCTAAACAACTGAGATCCACATCTCATCCACGGAGAACCACTGAACACTGGGATCAGTCATGAGTTCTGTACTTCCCAACCCTCCAGAAAAGGCAAAGATTGCAGCTTTCCAATTCCCAGTGTGGTGCCACAGCAGCCATCCCACAGCCCCTCTGCCCAACAAGGATCCCAGAAATCCCTGAGGATGGCCAATCCCTCCCAGCCCAGGCAGTGCCAGCTGTGCCCCGTGCCCACCTTGTCCCCAGCCCAGAGCACTGAGTGCCACCTCCAGGTGCCACCTGCAGGGATGGGCACTGCAGAGCTCCCTGGGCAGCCCCTGCCAAGGCCTGAGCCCCCTTCCCATGGGGAAATTCCTGCTGCTGTCCAAGCTGAGCCTCCCCTGGCCCAGGCTGAGGCCGTTCCCTCCCCTCCTGTCAGGTCTGTGGGACACTGGAGCGTGCCGGTGCTCCCAGGGCAGGGAGAGCAGTGACAGAGCAATGACATTCCAGGAGATCAAGAATTTGAAATGCCCACAGCACCATTGCACAGCTGCCCTCTGGGATTCCCCCAGCTCAGGGTTATTGTCCTGTGCTGCTGTGGGCAGGCAGAAATGCCTCTGGCTGTGAGAGTTGTTCCACTGAACATCTCCGGGGTTCTGGGGCTTGACCTCTGTGTCACCTGGGAGGGGGAAAGCCCAACAAGTCTGGGAGTGAAATCACACCATCATGGAATGGTTTGGGTTGGGAGGGACCTTAAAGCCCATCCAGTGCCACCCCTTGGCACAGACAGGGACACCTTCCACTAGAGGAACCTCCACCACCTCCCCATCCATGGTTTCCATGGGGTTCAGAGCACAGGGAGCCTTTCCCCATGCCCAGGGATGTGCCCCTGGCACAGGATGGGAAGTGTAAAACACCAGGAACGAGGCATTCCAACAGCACCAGGTTTATATCAGGTACAACAGGCACTTCTATCAGCTATGCAATTATCTTTAGAGACACTAATGAGAAACATTCCTTACCCCTGGCTCAGAGTGAGGGAGACAAGGCCCTGCCCACCCAGCTCAGCCATCAGGGCTCTCTCTGCCACCTTACACTGCTCTAGCTAAGCTCAGAAATACTCAAATTCTTGATTCTCCCTCCAAATTATTTCTTCTCATAAACCTATAATCTCATATACAAACAGTGTTTATATATATATATAAAAATATATAATATATATATAACCTAACCTAATAGAAGTTACCCACACCCATAAAGGTAAAACTGAACCATATAGAGACCAACTCCATATATATAAAATCCCAGATCATATCTAAATTTAAGTATTGATGTTTAAAGCTTTTACCTAAAAAAAAAAAAAAAAAAAAAAGGCAGGTTGAAAATAACTCCAGTAAAAAATATTTATTCACAGGAGTCAGACATGTATAAAAATTCTTTTCACAGTGTATTATATATGGACTTTAGTTTCTATTTAAAGTTATCTGTGCTCTGCTGAGGCCATGTTTACAGAGAAAACTGCAATAAAGCCACAAGAGGTATAAATTAAGAATAATTGAGCTATTTCAGTCCTGTGTGTCTTTACACAGACACGTTTCACACGAATAAGATCCTGTTTTTGTTTTCTCTAAAATGCAACACAGCGTTTCTATTCCTAAACAAATCCTCATGAGATAATTCTTGATCTGAATGCCAAAATTAATTCCTGAGGCCACTTATCAGCCACCTTCCTCCTCCTACAAGGAAAAAAAGAAACAAACCCAACCAGATAAAGTCCTCACATCCTCCAAGAATTCCAAATGACAACAAAATCCCCCCAAGCAGGACATCAGAGCAGAGTGTTCCAGGCTGACAGCAGGGTTTGGGGTTTGCAGATGTTCCATGGGAAAGCCTCTAGACCAGGATCAGTCAAGGGACTCGGAGAGTTTTAGCAAAGGCTGCTAATTTTGGATCAGTGTTGGAAAACAAAAGCATTTTGAGGCATTCAGGGATGTCTCAGATCCTTGCTGTTTGGAGATCAGATTTTAACTCAGTCACTACTTTGTAAAACTTTCCAGGGTTTTTGCTTCTTACAGAAATGACTGGGAAAGTAAAAAACCTTCACAAATGTCAAGTCCTGCCACCTCTTCTATTTTGTGCCAAGCACCCAGAAGAGATTAACAGAGCACCTCCCCACTGCAGATGCTTTTCAACAACTGTGGCAATGATCAAACTGCTGAGAGGTCACTTCTGTATTCCAGAATTCCAGAATCCAGAATTCCAGAACGGGTTGGGAGGGAGCTTAAAGATGGTCTGCCTGACAGGAGGGGACTGCCAGGGAACAGGGACAGGAGCAGAGGGAACGGCCTCAGCCTGGGCCAGGGGAGGCTCAGCTTGGACAGCAGCAGGAATTTCCCCATGGAAAGGGGGCTCAGGCCTTGGCAGGGGCTGCCCAGGGAGCTCTGCAGTGCCCATCCCTGCAGGTGGCACCTGGAGGTGGCACTCAGTGCTCTGGGCTGGGGACAAGTGGGCACAGGGAACAGCTGGCACTGCCTGGGCTGGGAGAGATTTTTCAAACCCAGGGATCCTGGTTTAATCCTGACTGCATGGCCCCAGTAATTCCAGTCCCAACTGAACTGTGACTGGATTACAGGATCCTTTTCAAGAGGTGACTGACTCTTAGTTGAAAAGATTTAACACAATGAAAAGCAAGCGCTTTTAGAAAGTGAGTGTTTTAGCTCAGTGTTTAGAAACACTCAACTGTTTCTAAACCCCTTAATAAGAAATAAAATAACTATATTGTTTTATTTTGAGGTTGATAGCTGTTGGCTTCATTCAGAACCACCAGACCCTGTAATGCAAGAATTTCAAGACTTTCCTAGTGCTACAATTTGTCTTTACTCACACAGGTGCAGCAGTGACCTGTTTGCTCATTTTGCTTGTTTGGGGCAGTGTGTTAAAAACCCTCATTACCACAACAGCAGTGGGCAATTTCTGACTCTTCCTTCAAAACAAGTACTGAACCCAAAAATCTGAAAGACAAGAATTACGAAATTGGGAGTACTTGCACACCTACAACAACCCTTAAAGGCAGCCTGACATTAACTTCAAGAATGATCTGGAAAGCAGCACAAGGAAATGCTGGATGTGAGTGCTGTGTGCACTTGGATCTCCAAGTTTGTTTCGTTTGAAATACCTGTAGCTCCCAAAGCACATCCAGCAGAGCTGAGGGAGGGCCTGGAGCATCTCCATGTCCAGGAAAGGCTGAGGGAGCTGGGGCTGCTCAGCCTGGAGAGGAACTCAGCTGAGAGGGGCCTCAGCCCTGGCTGTCCCTGAGTGTCTGTCTGTCCCTGTCTGTCCGTGTCTCTCTGTCTGTCTGTCCCTGTGTGCAGGGAGGGGCAGAGCAGGGCCCAGGCTCTGCTCCAGGCCCAGCAATGGCACCAGAGCCACGGGCAGGGGCTGAGCCCAGCAATTCCCCTGCACAGGAGGCACAACTTCTGCCCTGGGCAGGGAGCAGAGAGGGGCTGGAGGCTGCTCCCTGGGGATATTGCTGTGCCCTGAGCTCTGGGATGGCCCTGCTGGAGCAGGGAAGTGGCACCAGTGACCCACTGTGCTCCCTCCCAACCTCACCCATCAGGTGACTCCATGAGCATCAAGAGAAGCACATAAAGCAGATGGGTTCTGGTATTTCCCTCCCATAAAGTAAAGAGAGTCAGGCTTTATTTCCAAGCTGTTCAGCCACCTGTGTCCATGGCTCTAGGATCCCTAAGCAGTGGCACTCAGGAGACACTCTTGGACGCTCTTGGAGTCCAGCCTTGGCTGAGTCTGAGTGCTCTGTAACCTCTCAGTGACAGTTTTACCCTGATTTTATGGGATTATTAACATTATTCTAAGAGGAGTCCGACAGTCACACCACACCTTTAACCTGGCCACCCTTAACTCTTTAACTCCAGCTCTCAGAGAGCAGAGCCCAGTTGCTTTCAAAGCCCAGTGCAGCCCTGGGTCACTTCTGTGGGCATTTTCCCCTTACCACATTTCTGATCTCTCCAGTCCTCACCACAAACAACCTTGTTCCTTCTGGGCTTCTGCCAGAACCAGCCCAAATGGGTTAGAGAATAAATAATGACGTGTCTTTTTGCAGATTATCCCTTCCCTTATTCCTGCATCAACTCTCACAACTATTCCACCCACCCCAGGCCAACTCCTGTAGTGGGGGAACACTGCTGCAGCACATCCAAGTCAAGATCATGGAAATATTCCAGAAAGTGGCTGATAAACTTCTTCCTTCCCTTTCCTACAGATACCCATGACACAACTCTGCAGGAACTCCCATGTTTCAATCCAGCTCAATGTTTTTAAAGGATTTAGGGCAGCCAAAGGTATAGGTCAGAGCTGTCAAGTCTGGCTTGGACAGCAGTGGTGCCTTCCAGCCCAGGATTTAATTGCTTCTAGGCCTGACCTAATCCCATGTAGCTATGCTGTGAAAATCCATGTGCTTGTCTCAAGTTCAGAGCTGATCCTCTGAAATGGGGACAATGAAAGAAAAAAAGAAAATCGGCTATTCTTGAGTAGTTTCACTTCACCTTCTCCATCTCTGCCACTAAGTAACAGCTCTGCGGGGGGAAGGGTAGGAAGGAAGAAAAAGCCCCGAGTCAGCACAAGTGTTGAGTCAGGGAGTTCAGGATGTGCACGTCCATTCCCTTTCCCTTTCCCCTTCTCCGAGGCAAATCCAGCAGATAAAAGGTCTGGCAGGCCAGGGAGAGGCTGCAGCTGGTGATGAAAGCAAAGGCTCTGTCCTCTGAAGGACTCATGGAGGTCACTCTGTCCCCTGCAAGCAGCTGCTCTCCTGATTCTCTCCCTTATGTAAGTGCAGGGCTCTGCTGGTGCAGATTTGGGAAGCAGATTTTCAAACCAGCCATTTAACAGGAGAATTATTCAGCGTCTACCAAGCCTTATCAGCATCTCAGTAGCTGTGTCAGCCCACATCACCACTGCCTGAGGCAGCTCCTCTCTCTCACCCAAGGACATTTTGCTCTGAATTTCTTCCAAGCTCCGTCTTCTCAACTTCTGCAGGACACGAGGAGCTCTTCAGATGCACGAACAAACTTTAATTGTGGTATTTGCATCAGGCTTTCTGTCGTTCACCTTCCTGCTGGTCACACTTTGCCCTGCTGCTCCAACACTGGTTAATCACAGGGGGCCAAGAAGAGAAAGTATCCAGCAGACAAGAAACAGCAGCTTTAGAGGGAAGAAATGTAAATGTTGGAGGAACAGACAGTGAACTTTCCTGGGCTGTTTCTGACAGGGACAGGACATTTGGGCATTTGTAAAATAAAGGGATTTCCTTCCACTGCAAAAGGGGCTGAGCAGGCACCAGTTCATGGGGAGGGTCAGTGACTCTCACACTGTCAAGCACGCAGAGGCTGCATAAAGCCCAAACAAGGAATTAAACATGGTAAAGTTCCATTGCTGGAACTCCTGTCTCCTATTTAAAATATCCTTAAGCACATTCTAAGGAAATTAAGCAAAAAGGGCTTCGCTGCATGAGACAGGGAATATCCCAAAGCAAGGGTTTCCTGCTTCCATGGGATCAATTCCCTTCAAAATGCATAGAGCCAGTTTTCACACAACAGCAAAACCATCCTGGGTATGACCACAAAACCAGGCGAGTGATACATGCGATGGGATAAGGGAAAGGACAAACAGTTTGCAAGATAAAATGCAAACTGCAGATACATCTAGAACATATGTAATTATACACATACATTTTAAAAGGCACAATCCAACTTAAAAATCCTATTTCTATATTAAATAAATTATTAATTTACTGCAAGCACATTCAAATGGCACAAAAATAAAACTGTGTACGGGCATGTGCCAAGCTTTCTTTCCAGACGACAACTCTGCTTTCCCATCATTTGCACACAAACCAAGCTCCTGCATCTCAACAACAACTGGAAAAATTTCAACCCTTGGCTGCTGTAAAGGAATCACTGAATGCTTTGGATTGGGAGGCATCCTAAAGCTCATCCCATTGCCCCTGGGCAGGGACACCTCCCACTGTCCCAGTGTCCATCCAACCTGGCCTTGGGCACTGCCAGGGATCCAGGGGCAGCCACAGCTGCTCTGGGCACCCTGTGCCAGGGCCTCAACACCCTCACGCAGAAGGATTTCTCCCCAGGATCCCATCCAGCCCTGCCCTCTTCTAATAACAAGGTACAAGGCAAGGAATAATCCTGCTGGGTGCATCACCAGTGGTAATGACAACTTCAGACACAGCAAAAAAAAATCAGCAAAACAGACAAAACAAGAGAAGATTTTCCATTTATTTCACTGAACTTCAGGGGTGAGGATTTATGGAACAAGACCTCCCCAAAGCAAACAGAGTGAGGTTCAGGTTTGTCTCTACACAAAGGTCAAGGCAAGAGCTTCTTGGGAGAACAGCCGGATTTCAGCTCTGGCTCTGCCCCACAGCAGCATCCACTGAACCACTGAGGAAGCAACAGGATCACTCCAAGTGACCCCAAGTTCCAGCTACTCTGCATTTCCGCCAAGGGCTGGGAATCATTTCAGGCCATGCAGGGGAGAACAAGGATACACACACAAAGCCAAGAACTCCAAAGAAAAATCTAGATTTGGAAGACAGAGTCTTTTTTTTGAGATCCATGTATCAAACAGTTAGGGAAGAGATGCTCATCCTCACTGTATAAGTACTTGGAGCTGCTCTGAAGGATGCAGGTTGTGGAGGAGACAGCATATACATGAATATTTTCCAAGCTGGCTCTGGAAAACTTTGTTATGGTCCTTCTCTAAATGACCCAGGAAGTCTGGACAGTTAATA
The DNA here is from genome assembly GCA_022316685.1 of Progne subis subis. Lineage (NCBI taxonomy): Eukaryota > Metazoa > Chordata > Aves > Passeriformes > Hirundinidae > Progne > Progne subis. The sequence continues at coordinate 261,652 of JAKJHU010000267.1, read as the reverse complement.
ACACTGCAAAGAGTAATTTTCCTGTCCTGAAACACTTTAATACGTCTTTCCAGGATAAAAATTCCTTTGCTGCAAGAGGATAAGAACATTAAGGCTGTTGTTAGTGCTAATGGTTTATTTACTGTAAGTCACAAATCTGTGGCGTGGGGAGGTTTGTTTACTGTAGCTCACAAATTTCTCCCCTGTGGGTACTTCAGAAGCCGACTGGTTTGCAGCTCCCTGTAATCAGGAAAATTTGCTACAAGGTTGTGGGGCAGCCTTGGACTGGGAAAAAAAAAAATCCAGTTGCAAAACAGTAACATGATGCTGATTTCCCAACATAATAGATCTACAAAACCTTTCAAGTTTGATTCAAGAAGAAAGCCGAAGCAGCTGTGAAAACAAACCTCCTCCTTAAAAACCTCACATTTGCAAGTTTTTAACATGCTGACTGATAATCAGTGCCCGAGTACACCCACAAATTGTTCTGGGATGTCACAGCCTGATCCTTGCTCACTGATGCTGTGTGCTGGCAGCAGCTTAGTTCCTACAGAGCCACCCTGAACTCTGCATCCTCAAGAGGGAATCCCAAATCCCTGGGGCTGGCAAATCTCTCCCAGCCCAGGCAGTGCCAGCTGTGCCCCGTGCCCACCTTGTCCCCAGCCCAGAGCACTGAGTGCCACCTCCAGGTGCCACCTGCAGGGATGGGCACTGCAGAGCTCCCTGGGCAGCCCCTGCCAAGGCCTGAGCCCCCTTTCCATGGGGAAATTCCTGCTGCTGTCCCAGCTGAGCCTCCCCTGGCCCAGGCTGAGGCCGTTCCCTCTGCTCCTGTCCCTGTTCCCTGGGAGCACAGCCCGACCCCCCCGGCTGTCCCCTCCTGTCAGGGACTTGTGCAGAGCCACAAGGTTCCCCCTGAGCCTCCTTTTCTCCAGGCTCAGCCCTTTCCCAGCTCCCTCAGCCCCTCCTGGGGCTCCAGCCCCTTCCCAGCTCCCTGCCCTGCCCTGGGCACGCTCCAGCCCCTCCAGGGCTCTCCTGCAGGAGCCACAACTGGACACAGCCCTGGAGGTGTCACACAGTGCCAGCACAGGGGACAATCTCTGCCTGGGTCCTGCTGGACACACTGGGGCTGATCCAAGCCAGGATGTTCTCTCAGCAAAGGCAGGGACAGAAAGAAGGTAAGTGAAGTGATAAAACATGGCAAAGAGAGGTCAGGGAGAGGAGGGCCAAGGAATGATGGAGAGCAAGAAGGGCAGGATACAGCAACTCCATGGTATAAACACAACTCCTCCCCTTTCCTCCCTCCAACTCCCACAGCTCTCACAGCACTCCAGTCAAACCTCCCAAAGACTGAGCTTTCCTGGGTTCACACCTCTGGGCAGAGATCAAACCTGCTCAGAAAATGGTGCTACACCCACCACAGAAACAACGACCTGAAGACAGGAGTTTCCTTTAAAGTCTGACTTGCCTTGAAAGCCCCTTTGAGAGAATCTTTTCCTGATCTCGAGCTCAGACCTCCCTGAGACAGCTCGAGCCGTTCCCTCAGGTCCTGTCCCTGCTCACAGGGAGCAGAGATCAGTGCCTGACAGTGACAGGTATGAAAGGTTTGTACAATTTATAGCACAGGAGGAACAAGTTGCACAATTGATAGCTCATACTTGCAGCGGTGAATTAAGTGTGATTTCAGAAGCTGCTGTCACCCCTGAGTGTGGATCAGGATTCCTTTATTTCTCCATCTGGGTTGTTAAAAATAGGGGCAATTGGCCTTGGCAGCAGAGTCTTGTGACTCCAACAGGAGATGGCTCGAGGGCCACTTGCTGCAGCACCAAACCAAGTCCCCAGCAGGGCCTGGGGACAGCTGGGGAGGCAGCAGGAGGAGCAGAGGCTGTCTCAGCTGGCACTGCAGGCAGCAGGAACCACTCAGCTCCGCTCCTGGCTCCAGCACAGCACAGCATTCTCCGTGAGCTGGCAACTGCCAACATCTCCAAAATAAACTCTGCACACTAAAAATACATTGCTGCTTATTTACCTTTGGAGTTGAGACCTCAAAATGAAAACTGGCATCCTAATAATGAATCTACAACTTCAGCAATCATTACCTTCTAAAACAGCAAGCAAGAGTTCATGGCAGTCACTTGGCTGTAACCTACAGGTATTTTACAGTAAAAATGAAGTTGTCAATATTTCAACTGTTCCAAACCACCCTGAAGCACTTAAAATCAAACCTTCATAAGTCCAAAAAGCCTTTCTCAAAATCAGCAGTGAATTTTTCAGTTCTCCTGAGAAATACCACAGGCATTTACTGGTGCTTGAAATGAAAGAGAAAACCCAAAATGAACTCACTGTGGTGAAGAGCCGGCTACTCGTAGAGGAAGGAATCTGAAGTTTTGGCTCAAAATTAACTTCTCCTCCTTTGGAGAAAGGAAAGGGTACTAACCACCATTGACACCGGGAAAATGAATACATAGAACCAGAGAATGGTTTGGAAAGGACCTTAAGCTAACCCCCTGCCATGGCAGGGACACCTCCCACTGTCCCAGGCTGCTCCCAGCCCCAGTGTCCAACCTGGCCTTGGGCACTGCCAGGGATCCAGGGGCAGCCACAGCTGCTCTGGGCACCCTGCCAGGGCCTCAACACCCTCACAGGGAGGAAATTTTGCCCAAAATCTCATCTAAACCTGTCATTTTTCACTTTGAAGCCATTCCCTGTGTGCTGTCCCTGCAGCCCTTGGGAATTGTCTCTCTCCAGCTTTCCTGGGGCTCCTTCAGGCCCTGCAAGGCCACCCTGAGCTCAGCCCAAAGCTTCTCCTGGCCAGGCTGAACAATGCCAGCTCTGCCAGCCTTTCCTCCCAGCAGAGCTGCTCCATCCCTCTGCTCATCCTGCTGCCTCCTCTGGGCTCTCTGCAGCAGCTCCAGGTGCTCCCTGTGCTGGATCCCAGCTCTGCAGCTGGGCTCTCACCTCAGGGGGCACAGGGGCACAACCCCAATCCCTTCCCTGATCCCAATCCCTTTTCTGATCCCCACACTGGGCACGGGGGGCTCTGGGCTGGGGCAGCTCCAGCTCTCCCAGGCTGCTCCATCTGCTCATCCCAGCCTGGATTGATCCCAGGGGCTGCCCCAACCCACGTGCAGCACTTTGTACTTTCCTAATGCAGAACCAGCGGAGACACTGAACATGTCAAGGATGATCCACAGCATTTTTCAGGTAATATGCTCAGTTCCCAAGCTGTGACCAGCCAGACCAGGCCCCACGGAGCACTTATTACATCAAATCCACTTTGCTTTCTCACAGAAATTAATAATTAAGTACCTGTAGAGATAAAACTACATGAACATGCCTCAGTTCTCATCTGATTAAATACTGCTGCTGACAGTTTGAGAACCCAAGCACTCAGCACTCCTCCAAATGTTCAGCTGGACTGGTGCAACTTCCAAGCAGGAAACTCCAAATTACACAAGAAAAAAAAAAAAAAAATCCAGTAAAAAAATTGCCACTTTATGTGTTTAAAAGAGAAAGCAGCAGCAACAAATATTCCTCAATTAAGGCCCCAGCAAGAGCTGGCCTCACACTACACTAAAGAGGCATTTACTCACACAATTGTATTCTTTTCCCTTTTTATTTGTAGTTCTCCAGCAAACATTATCCATGACAACTTTCAAGCTACAGAAGCTCTATATGGCAACAACTCATGGCTTCCAACCCTGCTGAAGAATCTCAGTAATTATTTCAACTCTTGGTATTGAAAGGAGGACAAATGAAGGAATAACACAAGTATTTGGTATATATTTGTCTGTGGCTCTTTTAATCATTGCTTGGACAGCTGGGAGTTGGAATGCTCAAGGAGTAGGAAAAAAAGGGGGAAAAAAACCAAAACAAGCAAACCCAAGAAGCACCTCCTGTTCCTTCAGGACATGAACAAAAGAGAAAGAATTTTGAACTGGGCCCAGCAGAAAAATCAGCATCTTCCAATCCTGAGATCATCCCCTCAGCTTTCTGAGAGGTTCCTGTTTAAGAGCCCCAAACAAGGGCTTGCAAGGGCCTCCCAAATCCTGGCTGCCAGCAGCCTGCACAGTGTCAGAGCACTGCTAAAATCCTCCAGGAACTGGAGGTGCCAACTGGGAGAATCAGGCTGGAATGAGGCAAAGAAACTGTGCAACAGAGCAACTCCTGTGGGCTGAGGAGAAAATGCAACACCTTGGGACAACGTGCACTAGAACCTGTCAGGGTTGACAACCACCATGGAAAGGGGAGGCAAACATTCCTGAAACACTGATTGGCAGGGCAGAGCTGAAGCCAGAAATCATGGAATCCCAGAAGGATTGTGTTGGGAGGGACCCTAAAACTCATCTCAACCAACTCCCGGCCACAGCAGGGACACCTCCCACTGTCCCAGGCTGCTCCCAGCCCCAGTGTCCAACCTGGCCTTGGCCACTGCCAGGGATCCAGGGGCAGCCACAGCTGCTCTGGGCACCCTGTGTCCTGTAGCCCAAATCAGGCCACACAGAGGATTAAGTTTTGTGTTTTTCTCACCGACTTCAAAATTTGGAGAGTCTTCTGTGAGTCTTTCTTTGAAATTGATTTCATTGCTGACAGTTCAGGAAGCTGTTAGACCACTTCTAAATATAACATGCAGGATATTAAAACACATCCAAACACACCTGCCTGAACAGGCAAACACCACACGTGGCTTCCCCCAAACCCTGGAGAGAACATTCCTAATAAATCCTGCAGGGAAACAAGATGAAGGGCATGAAGCACCCTGCCCACACCCCGTGTTTCAGGCTGGTTTCCCTAAATACTAAAAAAGCTTTGATTAGGTAGGTAAAAGCTTTAGATTTGATATTCCACATGGGAATTCAATAGAACCCTGGAAAGCACTCTGTGCGACAGAAGAATTGATCTGCTTTGGAAAACAGCAGTTGCAGAGCATCAAGCCTCAGCAACACACAGAGATCATGTGTGAATTAAGCATTATGAAAAAAGAAAAACATAGAGGAAAAACCCCAAAAGCCTGAGGGGGAATCACAGATGTTCCAAGCAGGATCTCACAGTTGCAAGTGAGATTTAATTTGGTTTCAATGCAAAGCTTAGTGTTTGAGACTCATAACAAACTCAGAAAAACCTCATTTTTCAAATGCTTCTCTCTAGACTGAACAGATACACAGAGATCTAAGGAAAAAAGGGGAAAAAAAAGCCATAACATTAAAATGTAACAGCCTGGCCAAAAATATGAGTAACCAGATCCACAGTGCCAGAGGTCAGAGATCCACCAGCACTGCTCCTGCCAGCCATTGAAAACCAGGAATAAAGAAGTCCTGCAAGGAGGCACTAAGCCAGCACCGTCCCCAGGGACAAAGAACTTCACACATTTTTGTTCAGTTACCTTGCCAATAACTTCCCCACTGTATCCAACACTAACCATTGAATCTGGAAGGAATATAATGATTCTATAGCAACCAGCTGTGGAGGTATTTCTCAAACAGAACAAATTGGATACAAACGCCAAATACTTTCCCAACAAATTTAGCCTGTTCCTAGTGGGAGGAGAAAACTCTGCTCACTACTGTGATCCAAAACACAGCACAAATCTGAGTTCTGTAGAGACCTCAGGCAGTTTAAAACAAATCTGATAAGCAGGAGCAGATAAACAGACATCCCAGGTGTGCACCTTTTGTTACTCTGCCAGGACATCGCTCCAGCAGCCTCTCCTCTGGAACAGCATTTCCATGAGACTTTTCCACACTGGTTACACTTCCCTCACCAACTTTACTAATATTTACATAAAATAAATTTGTTTTATAAATATATTTTAAAATTACTAATATTTAATAAAGGCCAACTTTACTAATATTTCCATGTCCCTTGGAAAAGGTTATCAGGGAATCTTGTGGGGAGGTGAAGCAGTCACAGAACACACCAGCCCTACAGCAGCACCTGCACATGAATCACAGCAGGAGAGCCCTGGAGGGGCTGGAGCGTGTCCAGGGCAGGGAAGGGAGCTGGGAAGGGGCTGAGGGAGCTGGGAAAGGGCTGAGCCTGGAGAAAAGGAGGCTCAGGGGGAACCTTGTGGCTCTGCACAAGTCCCTGACAGGAGGGGACAGCCGGGGGGGTCGGGCTGTGCTCCCAGGGAATAGGGACAGGAGCAGAGGGAACGGCCTCAGCCTGGGCCAGGGGAGGCTCAGCTTGGACAGCAGCAGGAATTTCCCCATGGAAAGGGGGCTCAGGCCTTGGCAGGGGCTGCCCAGGGAGCTCTGCAGTGCCCATCCCTGCAGGTGGCACCTGGAGGTGGCACTCAGTGCTCTGGGCTGGGGACAAGGTGGGCACGGGGCACAGCTGGGACTCCATGACCTTGGAAATCTTTTCCAGCCTCAGGGTTCCTGGGATTCTCTAATCTGGGTCCTCTAAGCTCTCAGAACAATGCAGTGATCTGGCTGTCACCATGTTCAGATGAAGCTCTAGGTTTCCTGGTGTGCAGAGCCATGAAAAGATCCAACCTCCCTCCTGCAGGCCAACAAGCACCTCAGCTGAAGCATTTTTCTCAGCAAAACAAGACCGAGACACCCTGAGAATTCATGTGGGTGCTTTCCCCTAGCTCAAATACACAGCAGGACACCTCCAGGTAACTTGCAAAAATAATGAAAATCAAAGCTCATATTAGGTTCGTGTAGATCAGCCCAAGTGCACATCCTCAGAATGTTTATTTTAGGAATCTACAAATCAAAACAGAAGTGGAAACCACCGAACTAGGTAACAGCTCTGCTTCCTTCTATCACAACAAGGCTTTGTTTCTATTTAAATCTTCACAGAACAAAGTCTTTAATCTTTAATGAGAGACAAAGCCATGCTAATGCAAGATGGAATTATTGGTAGAAGGCATTCACCTGGTTTCATAACACTGTACAGGGATAACAAGAGAACTCAACAGGCAAATGTTCAAAATCACAGGATGGTTTGGGTTGAAAGCCACTCTCCCAGGCTGCTCCAAGCCCCAGTGTTTACTGCCTTTCCAAACCTCTCCAATAAAAGGTATCTCAGATGGAGAGGAATTGCACACAAGGGTCTCTGGGGAGGAAGAGAAGTTCTGGGAAGGAACTTTTGTTTAATAAGAATTTATTTATTTCTCCCCTTTCTCTTTTTTCCCCTCCCTTCTGAAGCTGGGAAAGGATAGTAAGGCACAATAAACCTGCCAACAAAAGGAAATGAAGTGTCACCAGAATTTCAGTGCTCAAGTTCCCCGGGTCCCATTTCAGCGCACAAAGCTGGACTGAGTCAGCAATTTCCATTCATAACACTGCCAGGATTTCAAAGGGGGTGTTTTAAACACGAGGACTCAGTTTCTGTCACTGCTCTGAACTTCCCAGAAGAATGTCTCACTTTAACATAAGAATTGAAGAGATTCAGCACGATTATATTCCCTGCACACACGTAGTTGCTGCCCTGCCCCAGCTGGATTGTGCTTTCCCTAACAAACCCCAGGTGCTTTAATCCAGGATTGCATCAAGGTAATCCAGGGAAAGCCGGAACTTGGCATTATCGTAACAGATTCTAGAAACTCTAGGAACTGAGCAACTCCAGCAGGACAGCCTGATTTCCTTGGAGCTACAGAGTAACATTCTCCTGGTTGAAGCACCCAGAGCAGGAAAAAATGCAACATTATTTCCGATGCTTCACGTGATTCCTGATTGCAGCAACTTTATGACCCATCAAAAAAATCCCCCCTGCCTATTAATTCCACAGAAATCCTTAAAACCCCCCAAGACACAACGGGCACAAGGTTTATTATGCAGCCATCAGCAGAGCCCAGCCAGCACCCAGGAACAACTGCAGCTGAACAGAGTGCAGCCTGCGAGGCTGAGGTCCCAGCTAAGGCATCATCCCTGGAACGCGCTCAGCTCCGCGAGCCAAGACGCAGAAAGGTCAGAGCTCTAGTTCTCTTACCCTGCCTGCAAGCAAGTGGGGAGCCCAGCGAGGAAAAAGTGATCCTGCATATCCCTACTCTTTTCTGTCCTGCAGTTGTCCTCCTACCTCAGCAAGGACTCCAAAGTCTGTGACGAGAGACAAGGAATAGAGTGAAACCAGCTCAGATCCCACCAGTTCACCTGAGAAATTCTGAATTCTCCAACTGAAACCTCAAGAGTTTGGCTGCAGCTTGGCCCAGAAGCACAGCACAAACACATCAGCATTGGAAAGAGCTGCCCAAGGAGCTTTGCAGTGCCCATCCCTGCAGGTGGCACCTGGAGGTGGCACTCAGAGCTCTGGGCTGGGGACAAGGTGGGCACGGGGCACAGCTGGCACTGCCTGGGCTGGGAGGGAATTGCCAGCCTCAGGGATTCAGGGATTCTGTGAAATGGTGATGTTTAAAGGCTCAGAGATCCCACATCACATTTTGCAATACAAAGACTGTATTCAAGTTAAAAGTGTGATTAACAGAAAACTTTGCCAGATTTCCTAAAATCACAGAAGCACAGAATATCCTGAGCTGTAGGGGCCCACAGGGATCATGGATCCAGCTCCTGTCCCTGCCCACACCCCCAACAATCCCAGCCCGTGCATCCCTGGCAGCGCTGTCCAAAGGCTCCTGGAGCTCTGGCAGCCTCGGGGCCGTGCCCATTCCCTGGGGAGCCTGGGCAGTGCCAGCACCCTCTGGGGGAGAACCTTTCCCTCCGATCCAAGCTCCATCCCTGCTGTGCCAGCTGCAGGCGCTCCCTGGGCGCTGTCCCTGTGCCAGGAGCAGAGAGAACAGCAATGGGCACCACATGTTCATGGAGAGCTGGGGGAACAGGAGAGGCACTCAGGGGTTTGGTTTTCAATTCTAAAACTCTTGGGGTTAAATATCCCCAGTAGTTAATAGAGATAAAGTGATTTTTTGAGCCGTACAATAGCATTTGTCAGCAGCTCAGAGTAGCATTGAGAGCACTTGACTCTAAAGGATGCAGCTTTCTCCCTCCTCACAAAGCAAAATTGTTCTGCTTGCATCACCCGCAGACAGCACGAGTTTGAAGCAATGCCCTCGGATTTAGATGCTGAGTTGAAAGAGCAGCAAACAATCCATGCCAGACAATCCTGCCAGACTGCAGCTGGAGAACTTCCTATTCCTGTGTCACAAGAGCTTTCCAGTCACCGCACAGAGCTCTGGGATTTATGGGTCATCCTTAACTTCTGACTCTGCAAAAAGGATGACTAAACAACCTAAAAAAGCATGGAGCTGGTAAATCAAAAATGCTGCACAAGCTTCAGCTCCATTCAGATTGCTCTGATAAGAGCTGTGATAAGGAAGCACATTCTGAGCATGGATAAAACAGCAGGTCAGGGTGAGAGACCAGCAGGCACCAAATGGGAGGATCCATCTGGTTCAATCCCAGGCCAATTCAGGATCTCCTCCTCACAAGCCCAACATCTCCGTTTGTCCCACCAAAGCCATCTGAAGGGCTCTGAGCCCACGGGAGTTTCCAGCCCTGAGACAGACACCCTGATCCCAAGGAAGACAGAGATCCCTGAGCACAGGCAGCTGGAGCTGATCAGTAACACCAACACCGAGAGTTACACCACCCAAAAAATGAACAACATTTACCTCCTTCCTCTGGCAATGTCATCGTTATTTGACAACATTTCCTTGAAGGAATCTTATTTCTCAGCAGCAAATATCCACAAAAGCTATGTGATTGTGGTCACATTTCTTAAAATCCACGCATCATGCTAAACAGCAGGTTGCTGTTTGATCTTTAATCAGCAGGTTATATTTGTGTGGTTTGAAGCAGAATGAGAGCAGAACACGCACAAGTTTCCAAGGAGGATAATAGCTGTTTCCAAACTTTGCCCTTTAACACTTCAACCACAATGCCATGAATTTAAGTATAGATGACCTTATGTGAAAACATATTTTAACACCTTTATGCTTTGAACTCTTCCCCTGAATAGAACTTTTACAAACCAGAGCTTTTAAAAAAATTATCAAAGACAACTCTAAGGAGCAGTTGGAAAAGAATAGGGGGAAACCTTGTTACATGTCTGCTTTTTTAAATTTAGTATTTCCCTGAACACCTGCAGTAACTTCATGCCACGCTATTTTATTTCACAAAATAAACCTGCCCTCTTTGATGCTCATTCTGTTGTTTGCAATTTGAGCCCACGCTGAAGAATAGAGGCATTAACAAGGAAGAAAACTTTTAAAGCTATTTCAGATCTCTCTACAACCAAATTCCAGTTACAAAGTTTTTTCTGGTTGGGATTGGCTCTTACAATCACCAACAGAACAAAACCCACGAACGTCAAGATACAAAGGGTAAGAGGGAGAGAACACCTGCCAGCTTTCAGATAATGCTGAAACTCAAGAGACCATTAAAATGAAGGAATACAGATGCAGGACAAAAGGAAGGAGAAAAAAGAATTGACAGGTGAGAATGGTGATGGCTGCAGGCAGGGAGCTGGGAAAGCAAGCACAGGCACAGGCAGCAGCTGCAGCAAAGATGCAGGGCAGAGGACTGCCTCTAAAAAAATCGAATTACACCAAATGTCCATGCAAAACAGCCAACCACCAAGGCCAGGCCTGAGCATCACAGGAGCCTGTCTGTCTGTGAGCTCCAGAGAACTGGGTTCATCCAGCTGGGGCTCACATGTGACTCTAAGGAAAATGTCAGGATTTTTGCTCAAGAAATTCAATGATTACATCATCCCATTTGGTACATGACCAGATTACTGGCATTTTATTGCAAAACACAGCTCTCAAGTTGTCAGCTTTTATGATTCTCTGTAAGAATTAACTGTACTTCCCCAAAATGCCCTGAAGATTTATGAAGTTATTAGAAGTTGCACTGGGTAACTGAGCTCCTGGCTGCACCAAAAGCACAGGAATCCTCACAGAATCAGTCCACACCTGAAAGCCACATGCAAAATTTATTTAAAAACCATTAAATACTGCACCTTGCAGTTCACAGACCAGCCCATAACCTGGTGCCTGGGAATCTGAAATTGTAATATAAATAAAAAACATATTTTTACAGTTAGAATAAGAGGCTTTATCCCCATAAGGACACAATGATTAACATAGTTCTGTGTTTAATTTGTGATTACCACAAAATTGGCTCGACTGTATCTTCAGTTTTCAGATCAGTTTTGTGAACACCGAAGAAACAAGCAGTAAGTTTCCAACACACACGAGCAGAGGTGTTAAATTGTACCGCAATATAAAGACTGGCATCTCCCAAACTCACCCTGACCTTTGGAAGCTGAATGTGCAGCTGCCTTTCTCCAGCCTCAGCTCTCTGGGCAGCTGAGGCTGTTCAGGCTGTACAGACACAGCTGAATTCCCTGCCCAGCAGCCAAGGTTGGATCTCCCCAGTTCAGCTGGGAGGGCAAGGAACAAAAAGTCCGTGTGTGCTTGGCAGGAGGAGCATCAGGCCGAAAACAAGAGAGGCCTCTTCTCCTTCCCCCAAGATGGGTGGGGGCTCTTGTGCAAACACACAGCCAGATATCATTCAAACATTGCTCTCATAGCCTGGTTCAAAGGACTCAGAGAGACCTAAAGGTGCTGTCAGAAAACACTGGAAGTTGTTGTTTCCCCCAAGCAGCTCTGCCATGGGCACCCTGTGGGTGTCAGCAGCCCTGCAGGATCCCAGACGTTGGAAAAGCAAGACTACCACTCCCAGCAGGTGTGATCCTAACACAGGATGGGCTGGGCTGGGAGGGACCTCAAAGTCCATGGCAGGGACACCTCCCACTGTCCCAGGCTGCTCCCAGCCCCAGTATCCAACCTGGCCTTGGGCACTGCCAGGGATCCAGGGGCAGCCACAGCTGCTCTGGGCACCCTGTGCCAGGGCCTCAGCATCCTGCCAGGGAACAATTCCTGATTCCCAATCTCCCATCCAGTCCCTGCCTGCTGGTAGTTTGGATTATTTCACAGGAATATTTAAATGCAGTAAATATTTACAGTTCTTTATGGAAGTACAAAAAACCCTACATGCTCCAGCAGAGATTCGTTCTGAGTCCTGCAGAGAGGTGCCAACCATTCCAAGTAGCTCCATGGGAATCCTCCTTCAGGAATCCCAGGTTTAAATCCAGGTGCTCTGTGTATTTTGAAAGTGTATTAATAACTATTTCTGTAACTACAAACTGTGCATTTCTGTGGAACAAGCGAACCTGTATCTTGAGATGATGCAAAGCTAAACCCCTGCCCAGCCATTTACAGCCAATTAGTCATGCCCAGGGCTAGAGCCTCCAAAGATATTGAGGGAGAGAATACCCAAGGAAATCTGAAGGATCAAAACACGAAGGAAAACCTGAACTTTTGAGACAATGGGTCTTCAGTGGAATTATTTTAATAGTGTCGTTAGGGTTTGTTAATCTACGTTATTCACAGCAGTATATTTATCACTAATATGGAATTTGCCATCAGGCCCTTGATTTCCCAGGACTGTCACCCCACAAAACCTTACTCTTACAAACTCCTAGGGTGGAGAGGTCAGCTCTCACAACTGTAGGCACACACAGCCACGAGGGACAAGGCAGGGAAAGCGGATTGGAAACTGCTGCGGAAGAGAAACACAGCAGAGACTGAGGTTTCACACACTCACGATGATTTCACAATTCCACACACACATTTTACCACACAACTTGTTGAAAAGCAGAGCTCGCAGAGAAAAGATGTCCACTTGGACACTGACACTAATTAATTCAATTACTTTAAAAACAATGCACGAAAAAGTAAAATATAATACGCAACACAAGTAAGTTTGATAAGAGAAAGCCAAACCGTGGATGTACTATGTCAGTTAAGTTTTCTGTGTTTTGACTGATTACAATGAAGGGAATGCTGTAAAAATGCACCTTTTGCATCAAAAATAGAATAACCTTTCTTCCTGGGAATGCCCAAGGATACCTCTCTTCATTCCTTCCCGCTCAAAATTATTTAATTTCTATTAAATAGAAATTTTCTGTTCTGCTCAAGAAGCTGATCCTCTGGAGGGGACAGACAATGCCCTGTTTGCATAGGAGAGATTAGTTTCTAATTACTATCAGTAATTAGCGCTTTCCTGCAGCTAAAGCTGGAATTTCTCTGTCAGGAACCTGCCACACACCGAGCTCCAGAGAGAGATTCATTCCAGACAGGTGGATCCACCAGACACCTCCGTTGGTGCCCTCCCAAACCTCACAGCTCATGTTTGCTGTACGAGGGGCTGGCAAACACTGTTATAAATCCTTCCATCTGCAATTAAAATCCCAACACATGCCTATGATGACAACGCCAGCCAAAAACAACCGCTGCAGTCCAGCACATTCTTTTTAAACGCTACAAAGTGCACTTTAAAAAGAGAGTAACTCCTCGTGCCACAGATCCCACAGAGGTTTTAGCACCTCACAGTGAGGTTTCCTGTGCACGAGTCATTCATCACCACATCTCAGTCTGGACCCTGTTTCTGATTGTCCAACATCCCCCCCCCGCCCCCCAATTTCATGCTTGGCAAGTAAAAACAAAACCAAGTTGCTGTGGAGGGGGCATCCCAAGTTCAGCAGCCGTGTCCAACACAACAGCAACGAGCACTGAAAGCTCCCAGCACACAAGAGGAGCTGACGCAGACCTTGGGTTGTTTTATGGTAAAAAGAAAGCAGAACCCCTCACATCTCTTGGGCTCCAAGTAGGTCAACTCTGAGCCACCCTCAGCTGAAAGGTGCCCCTCGAACCAATCTGCTGATGGCTCATTCTGCTCTGGTACTGCACACAGCACAGGGAAACGTTAGTGGCTGGTAACTCCTGATCACACAATCCCAGAATTGTTTGGGATGGGAGGGACCCTAAAATTCATCTAATTCCACCCCTGCCATGGCAGGGACACCTCCCACTGTCCCAGGCTGCTCCCAGCCCCAGTGTCCAACCTGGCCTTGGGCACTGCCAGGGATCCAGGGGCAGCCACAGCTGCTCTGGGCACCCTGTGCCAGGGCCTCAACACCCTGCCAGGGAAGGGTTTCTTACAGAAAACTTCCATCACACTGATCTCCCCATTCCTCAACCCATTGCTTGCGTTTTCCTTAACTCCTTTTTCTTTATTTTTTTATTCCTCTTTCCCCGGTGTTATCCTACTAAAAGCTAAAATCACAATCCCCGATTACAGCACAAAGACACCCCATAAAAGGCTATCCAACGTCATGACTTAGAAATGTTTCATTGCTAGATTCACATTCTTTCCTGAATCCAAACCTCTACTAATTAGAGGCATTCAGAAAAGGCCACCAAACAGCAGTGACAGACAGAACAGGCACTGCAGGTCATGGCTCTGAGACCCCAATTCTAAAAACCAGGACATAAAGGAAAATGATCAAGCAAACACAGCTACTCTGCAAAGGATCTTATGTGGAACGATGGACAGTGGGATGACACAGAGGGAACAGAGGAGCTGAAAGAATGGAGTGTGGTTTGTGAAGCGGCAAGCGCAGAGTGCAGCCCACTCAGCTCCGGGGAAGCCTGAGCCTCAGACACTGGAGAAACTGTTCGGAAACCGCTCGTCTGCACGAAACATGACCCCTGTCAGGCTGCCAAAATCAGGGAGAGCACAGCAGGGCTGAGCACGCAGGCTGGGCTGCCTCAGCCTGCCGGGATTTACAGCGATGGCTGCAGCCCGAGCTCCGAGGGAACAGAAAATGCAGCTCTTTTCTCTGCCTGAACTTGGGAATGCAGTCAGCACCTCTGCTCAGCATCCAGAGGATGAGCAGCTGGGAGTGGGCACGCAGAGACAGGCAAGACTCCTCCTCCCACACCTCGGACACCCCTCTGGGGTGCGTTGGGAAAATTGTAACAGAGAGGAGAATTTTGTATCAATTCACTGCTATAAACTATCAGAGAATATCCTGAGTGGGAACAAGCTACAGGGACCATCCAGTCCCACCCTGCCCCTGCCCAGACTCCCCAACAATCCCAGCCCGTGCATCCCTGGCAGCGCTGTCCAAAGGCTCCTGGAGCTCTGGCAGCCTCGGGGCCGTGCCCATTCCCTGGGGAGCCTGGGCAGTGCCAGCACCCTCTGGGGAAGAACCTTTCCCTCCGATCCAAGCTCAATCCCTGCTGGAACAGCTCCCGCTGCTCCCTGGATCCTAAGGAAGTTTTCTGTGTGAGAACATCACCAGGTCATATCCAGCAAGGAAGGTTACAGGTGACTACAGCAAAAGGTAAAAGACAGAAGGAAAGACCGTGTGGAGTAACACCCTCCAGAGCCACCAACACCCAAAATACAGTGTGGCTTTTTCATTTAAGAAAATGTATCCATCCAGAGCTTGAATCTGACATCTTCAGTTAATATCCACAGCTATTGCCTTAAATATCTATTGCCATATAAGCTCTAAACAAAAAGCACTTTGGAACTGGCAGTGGGGAGAGGTGGGGGAGGATAGACTGTTTCTTATTGTAACGACGGCCACACTATCCCACTTGCAATGCCAGTTGGTTTACTAATAAGAATTATTTACTAAACAATACTCTCTGATGAGCCATGGCAGTGTTTTCCCGTCATGCAGCAGAGAAAGGTAGAATTCACAGAAGACGTCGTTTTTTTCACAAGCAAACCCTACATTTCACCCCAAATAAAGCAGCAGCTGAACCAGAACAAAAGATATCCACAGGGAATATCATCCACAACCTTGTCTGCTCATCCGAGGCAGGGACACACACACAGGGACAGAACCCCAACCACGGACCGGCTTCCTTTTTTTGACAACATTCTCTCGTTCCGCTGGTGCCCTTTGCCGAGCCGTAAGGGACGGCACTCCCAAGGGATGGCGTTCCTAGGGAATGGCATTCCCAACGGAGGGCACTCCTCGGGGGTGGCATTCCCAATGGATGGCTCTCCTCTATTCCCTCGCTCAGGGCGCAGCGGGTGCGGGGAGCAGCGGTCGGAGGCAGCAGGACCAAGGTGATTTCAGCTGAAGAATCCTCGCGGCGGTACCGCCGCACGTTACGGTAACAGGAGCAGGACAAGGCAGCCGGCCCCAGCATCACTCAGCGCCCGCCGCGGCTACCGAGGGAGGCGAGGAGGAGGAGAACCCGGGCCCTGGCACCGCGACACGCCCGGGCACCGAGAGGGGCTGAGGCGGCGCTGCCCCCCCGCCGGCCTGGGCTGAACCGCCGCCGGCGCCGCTCGCAGCCCGCGCCCCCCGCTGCCCCCGTCCCGCTGGGCCGTACCTCATGTCTGTGCGGGCCCTACTCACAGCCCCGGCCGCGGCCAGGGGACCGAGGGGCCGGAGGGGCCGGAGCGGCGCCCGCAGCCGCCTCCGCCGGACGCGCCATCGCCGCCCTCGCCCCGTCTGAGGGGAGCGGGGAGGAGCCCCTCGCGGCCGCCGTACTGACGCGCGGCCGCGGCTCCGGTGTGATCGACAGGGCATATCACCAATCAGAATCCGGAAAAGCAGCGGTGCCCCGCCCCCTACGGCCAATCAAAGCTCTGACAGCCCCTGCGCTGACGCGCGGCCTCCACCCGCCCCCCGCGTGACGAGCAGGGCGGTTCACCAATCAAAGACCGGGACAGCAGCAGGACCCCGCCTACCCGACCAATCACGGTCCTGTCAGCCTGAGGGGATCAGCGCTCAGAGAGCGGTGAGGGGCGGCCACGCTCCCTCCTCGCTGCCCGCGGGAGGGGCCTGTGTTGTGCATACGATATTAGCCCATGAGGTAATTGTACGTGTGTCTCCTCCCTCTCCCCGGCGATGTCCCAGAGGTCGCGCCGGGCGCAGTAGCCTCCCTCCTCGCCTCATGAATGAGTGACATCCGCGGAGGCCAATCGCACCTGGGCTTCCATGATGCATGGCGGCCACTGTCACCAATCCGAGCGCTCACGGTGCTGCCGGAGGCTATGATTGGTTGTAGTGGGGGGGGCGGTGCCTGAGGACGAGGCGGAAGTGCGGGAGTGTCATGGCAACCGCGGGCGCGTCGCGGCGCTCGGGATTCCCGCGGAGCCGGAGTCCCTGAGGGTCGGCCCGGGGCTGCTGGAGCCTCTCGGTGCGGGCTGGGTTCGCTCGGAGCCCCTGAGGGCCGGTCCGGGGCTGCTGGAGCCTCTCGGTGTGGGCCGGGTTCGCTCGGAGCCCCTGAGGGCCGGTCCGGGGCTGCTGGAGCCTCTCGGTGTGGGCCGGGTTCGCTCGGAGCCCCTGAGGGCCGGCCCGGGGCTGCTGGAGCCTCTCGGTGCGGGCGGGGTTCGTTCGGAGCCCTTGAAGGGCTCCCCGGGGATGGCAGGGGGGGCACGGGTCCGACGTGCGGAGGGGACTCGGGGTGGTCCCTCAGGGATTAGACCTGCAGTAATGGTCGTGTGATTTCCTGCCTCTCTACTCCCTGCTTTCCTTTTTCGTTGTTCACTCAAATTTATTGGGTTTGTTATTTTTTTTTTTTTTTTCTAAAAGGTTCGTTGAGGACGACACGGGCCGAGTCGGGAGAGCAGAGCAAAAACCCAAGTGGTGATTTTTGGTGAAATCACACGTAAGTTTTGCTGTATTCCTGCACGGGAATTCCCTGTGTTCCCTTTGCAGTGCCCCTGTCTGAATTGTGTGGGACACACAAATCCTGTGTCCTTCAGTGCCTTTTTTGCTGTACCTACATCAGTACCTGAAGGGATTCTCCAGGACAGCTGCAGAGGGACTGGGGACAAGGGCTGGAGGGACAGGACACAGGGAATGGCTCCCAGTGCCAGAGGGCAGGGCTGGATGGGAGATTGGCAATCAGGAATTGTTCCCTGGCAGGGTGTTGAGGCCCTGGCACAGGGTGCGCAGAGCAGCTGTGGCTGTCCCTGGATCCCTGGCAGTGCCCAAGGCCAGGTTGGACACTGGGGCTTGGAACAGCCTGGGACAGTGGGAGGTGTCCCTGCCATGGCAGGGGTGGCATTGAGTGGGATTTAAGGTCCCTTCCCACCCAAATCATTCTGGGATTCTGTGATCCTCAGTCCTGTGGATTTTCTCTGTTATGGGCATCTAAACCTGTTGATCTGGGATAGAGCTTCTGTATCACACAGACTCAAATTGCCTGCAAACAATGGCTGTGTTTCCTATGGAATGGTTTATTTAATTTAATTTGACTTAATTTAATTTAGCAGGGCTTTAATGCCTCGATTGCCCAGAGACACTGCAGGTGTCACAGTTTTGTTGCTGTGTTTTTCAGGTCGCTATGAAGGCCCTGTATGGTCAGCAGAATTCTCCTGGAGAGGAAATGACATTTGTGTTCCAGGAAAGAGTGAGTTCCCATCAGAGCAGCTCTGGCCATCTGGCAGTGGGAGGAGAGAGTTTGGCTGAGTGCCACGGGGGAATTGAGGCACAGAAATCTTGTGCAGGCTTGGGAAAGGACTGGTAGGATCCTTGCACACACAGGTAGGGGAGGTGCATTTTGTCATCAGCCAGCCCTTGCCAAGACCACTGCTGGATTTCCCTATAGTTTTGGTATCCAGACTTTACAAACAAGCTTTGCAGGCATGAAAAATAAGCCCTGGATCCACATTTCCTGGCTGAATTTTCTAGTCCCTGAAAAAGTAGAAATAGAGCTTGAGGAATTTATCAGGTTTGGGGTAAGAGGACCGGTTCTTACTGGGGTTATTTCTTTGCCATCATTTGGACTTCATTTTGGACTGGAATATTAATCTCAGTGGGTTTGTCAGGATTGGTGCCTCAGATCAAGTGAAAAAAAAACCTCAACAGAAAAATAATGTCCGTGTCTGATGAGGTTTAGTAAGGTCAGTTTGCAATAATAATAATAATATCATAATATAGTGACATAATAATAATGATCGTGATAAGTAAGGTCTAGTGACCAGTTTGCAATAATAATATAATCATATAATCTTATAATCATATAATCATATAATGCTAATCCTGTTGCTAATAACAGTATAATAATGTACATGTACTTGAAATGGTGTTATAAACCCATTTTCATTGCAAAACCTGCCTGCTCTCCCTACAAAACAATCTGAGAAGTGGAGAAGTGCTTTTGGGAGCTGGAGGAGCTCCTGTGGGCACTTCCATTGTCTAACAGAGCAACTGTGAATCTGTCCTAGGAGAACCTTCCTGCCACCAGAGCCCACGATGTGAAGGTGCAGGTCAGAGCCTGTGCTCTCAGCTGGGTGGACACAAAGGTATTTGCTGGTGTTGTGTAAAGCTGGGGGTGTCTGTGCTTTCCTTAGCTGGTGACTGGCACAAGCTGAGGACTGGTCTGGGCTTCTTGCACAACTCTGAATAAAAAGCAGCTGGAATTTGGTTCCTAATTTATGGTCAGTTGTCAGCTGTGAGATCTCTTCCAGTAAATCCCTTTTATCTTCATCTGCACTCTAAGTCATAGGTTGGCTTGGCTGGTAACAACTCCCTGCTTTTATTTTTTAATGTGTTTCTAAATTTAAATACAGGATTCAGTGCCATGGTTCAGTATTGACTGAGGAATGTGTGCGCTTTTTAACCCTTTGATAATGGCCCAGCCTTTCTGTGATGATCCAACACTGTAAGATGATAATAAATATGTAACTATGGAGCAAGAATGTTGTAAGCATTGTTTCCATTTAGCTCCTGTCAGAAATTAAACTGAAGAAGGAACTCGTGCCTGTTGGGCGAGAAATTTCAGGAGTTGTGCTGGAAGGTGAGTGAGTGGCAGTGCCCAGGGAGGGGAGGGAGCAGGGATTCCAGTCAGAGCAAAGAACTTTGCAGCAGGAACTCTTTGCTTGATTGCTGTGCCAGTGCTGTTATCACTCCCCTGAGGTGGAGTGTCCAGCCTGCCTCTCAGACACCGCCTGGGTGTTCCTGCATGGAACTCCTTGTGGCTGTGGTGCTGAAGTTTAGGGAATGCAACATTTGGGCTTGGCATCTGTGAAATCAATAGGATCATGTTTTTTCATTAGAAATGTGTATCTTTAGTTTTGTGAGTTAGTGATAACCAGTGCTTCCAAATGCACATGCCATTCCAACTATAAATATTTATCCTCTTCCCTTCTTTCCTCCTTTCCACCCCTCCGTGGTGAGTTGGAAGCAAGGTGACCTTTTTCCAGCCAGATGATGAAGTGGTGGGTAAGTTAATGCTTGTTTGCCTCAACTGACACCATTCAGTCATCTTTTTATAATGAATGACCGAGGTTAGAATCATTGCTAAAGCTAAATTGACCATTTATCTTCAAAACTAACCTGCTGTCACATGCATAAACTTATAAATGGGAATTATGTTCTAAGAATGTTCCCTTTGGATTTGAAATATGATGTTGTATTAACCACCAAATTGTGAATGATGCCTTAGGAGAGAGGGGTTATTTCTGCCCCATGTGTTTATATTTTGTGTGCTGAACCAAAGGATTAGAATATGACTGGAGTTTTGAAAATAGGACAGAGTGGAGGGTGATGTGGGGAGAGTGTGATTTTGGACACTGTGGTCCTTGCATTATCCCCTCATTGCACAAGAGCTGCTCTGGGCAGCTCCTAGAGACTGAGTATTCCGTGGATAAACCCTGGATAAACAGCTCCAGGTGTGCACAGGCACATTTCTAATGGGAACTGTGAAGGACTGGACACAGCAGCCAAATTTGCAAGGCAAAGCAGTTTGGTCTAAATGGAGTGTGAGATTTGTGGGGCCGTGGGAAGAAAAGAATGGTTTTCCCTGGGATGGAGGGGACATTAATTCAGGAGCTGGAGCCAGAACCTCCTGTTCAGGAGAGTTCTGTGGTCAATGAAGGTAAAAAGCTCAGTTATGACTAAAACAGAGGAGGTTTTCTGCCTACTCTGCTTTTGCTTTCTCTGCCTTCCCTGGGTAGTTTGGTTTTCCTGCACTTCCTTTTTCCTATTCCTGCTTTTTAGCACTCCCACATTCCTGTGTGCTCTTCCTCTGCTTCTTCCTTTGTTGCTTCCGTGCCTTTGTTGCTGCCTTTGCAAACCACCCGTTCAGGAACTGGGATGGGAGAGGAGAGGGGCTCTGGGGTGGCTGCTCCGTGCCTCAGATCCCTCCTCTGTGATCCATGGCCTGGAGGGGCACGGGAACACTCAGGGTTTGGAATGAGAGCAGACATCAGCAGCTGGTGGAACCCTGGAAACTGAGAATTGCAGAGTTCCTGTGCTGCCAGGCACTGAGCCCCCAGCAAACACTGCACTGACCTGAGCCCGTGGAACAGCTCCCAAAATGGAGTGACAGCACTGGGATTGTGGCTGTGCAGTCGGGATAGAAGTGTGTGACAGCACAGGGTGCAAAACTCACAGCTGAAGGGTTTAGAGTGCAGGAATAGAGAGAAAGCAAGGTGGAGGATTTAGGGCAGAGGCTGAGTCCTTCTTTTTCACCTTCTTCTCCATGCTCTGGGTGGGATTTTGTAATGGGGTAGAAAAGTCCCCATTGCGGGCCAGGGGTGGTTGGTTATTGGGTTAAAAGTCAAAATAATTTAGGTGTTGTTTCATAATTGGACAATTCATTCTCTCTTGTAGAGAGACAGAGCCATTTTCCACGTTGTTAGCTAGAGCTCACAGCTTGTGAGACTGCTGTAGGTAAGAATTAATAAACATCTGAGTCCGAACAAGAAACAATGTCTCTAGAGCATTTAATCCCAGCTTTAACAGAAAAAAAGAAGATGAAAACCCACAACCGGACAAAAATGAGACCTGGCAGTACCAAGTAGCACTCAAATTCTTTCTCCCTCAATCCCAAAATGCTGTAGAAGCCCCTCTGGAACTGAACTGCCTCGTGCCCACACACACCCCGGGCTGGGACCTGACCAAGGTCTCTGAACTGTCCTAAACCTGCCAAGAGGGGACTGAACCCAGACCAAGTGGGACCAGGGAATTCCTTGGGAGAATGCTTTGGTTGGAATGATTGCTTGTGTGAAATTCAAGGTCTGTGTTCCTTATTTTTTCAGGAATTTTGCCCCTGGATTCTGAGGAGTCTGGTGTCTGTGAAGTTATCCTGGTTCACGAGCATTATTTGGGTTTGTAGATTATACATTTTGCTAATTTTTTTTTTTTTTAATTTTTTTTTTTTTCTTTATCTGTAGACTTTGTTTTAGCTTTTCTAAAAGGGAGCCCATTTACCCTGGAGCTCTGGGCTCCTTCTATTCCAACATTCCAAAACTCCAGCTGTCACAAAAGTTTGAACACTCAGTGCTCTCAAGAGTTTTTTCCTTTGCTGTCACCATTTCACAGTTCATGATGGCCTAAACCACACAAGCTGACCCTGTTTCTTGGGGTTTTATTCCCTTTTTTTTTCCTTACTTCCCATTTTGCTGCTTCATTGTTATACTTTTTCCTAACTTGTCAAAAAATTTAATGAGGAGAAATTTGCTTTTTTCTTCCCTTTGACTCTGTCCATTAATATCACTTGGGACCAGACTAACAGAAAAAGTGAAACAAGCAGACTGGAACTGGAGAAAGGAATTTTCAGGGGTGAGGGTCAGGGAAAGCCTAGTATTGAAACATGGTTTTCAATTATTGTGAGTTTCTAGTTTTCCCTTTCTGGGCATAGATTGCTTTAATGACTAAATTAGGAGTCCCTACCCTTCTTCCAACAGTTTATTACCTTGAGCAAGCTATTCTTTTGTTCAAAATTTGTTCTTCCCAGAGCAGCTGTGGCTGCCCCTGGATCCCTGGCAGTGCCCAAGGCCAGGTTGGACACTGGGGCTTGGAGCAGCCGGGGACAGTGGGAGGTGTCCCTGCCATGGCAGGGGTGGGATGGAATTTTAGGTTCCTTCCCACCCAAATCATTCTGGGAATTGTAAAAATCTAAATTTGGCTTGTGTTTTTTTCTGTGACTGCCCTTGAATTCCAGCTGTATAGTTATGGGGTGGCTCCCTTCCACTTGGTTATACCAAAATTGAATCACTAATTTAATTGTGTAAAATATGGCAAAATATCCTCTCCATGGCTTCTTGATATGACAGGGAAACAAGAGTCAGGGATGTTGACCTATTTGCTTCCTGACTCACTGTGACAAATTTGGCTAAATAAGCCCCAGGGATTTTCCTGAGGTTTTTACCATCTCTTTTGTGTGTTTGCTTGTGTTTATTTGTGTTTGTTTGCATTTGTTCCCCCTCAGTTCACAAGCCAGAGAAGGTCTGTTGGGCAGAGGCTGCTGGGACGGTCCGGGACGGGCTCCGCGCGTACACGGCCCTGCACTACCTGTCCCAGGTGTCCCCTGGCAGGAGTGTCCTCATCCTGGATGGAGCCAGTGTGGGTAACAGCTTCCCTCTGCACAGATCTACCATCGGACATGATGCCTTCAGTTTTCTCTTTGCTGTGTTCCATGTTGTGTGCTGCCCAGGTGCAGCTCTGAGCTCACACTCAGGCTCACTCAGCTCTCTGCGCACCCCAGCCACACAAAACAAATCCTGTTCCTGCTGCACACCAAGGACAGCTGGGACAAGTGTTCAGCCCAAAAGCACAAACAACGGTGGCTGAGGGGAGAAAACAAGAAGGATTGGACTGCAGAACCTGGAGCTGGAATTGGACAATGAAACCCCAAGGTGCAAATGGACCCAAACTTATCAAAGTGTGAGACCTCGTGACTGGGCTCCATTTTGTGACCCTGCTGAGTGACACTGAATGTGAGCTCAGAGCTGCACCCCTGGGCAGCACAGAACCTGAAATATAGCAAAGATAAAACTTAAGATCACCATCTGCTTTTTGCCTTTTTCTTGGATATAAATAATTCAGTTTGCATCCCTGCAGTTCTTAGCGCTGATGAAGATGTGGGGTTCCCTCAGCCAAGGTTCTGTAATGTAAACATGGCTGGGGCTTTTTCCTTGGAGCTTTTTTCCCTTCAAGCTCCGACTCCCAACTGCATTGAAGGTGGCTGTGGTAATTCAAGTGGAATCTGAGCTATTTTGTTGAAGCCAAGAACCAGTTACTGACCAAAAGTTCATTCAGTGCTTCCCAGTCACTGAAGAGTTGTTTTGGCCTGACTTAGGACAGAAGCAGGTCTGTGAATATTCAGTTCTTGGTTCAGCTGTGTTTTGTTGCAGGATTAAGTTCCTTTTTGGGTACTCTTCTGAGTGACCTTTGCAATATAATTGTTCTTAAACAACATCAAATTGTTGATGTAAATAAATATGGTAAGCCACAAACAGAAGGATAGCTCTTGCCTCCCTATTCTCAGGAGGGAGGTTTTAAATGAATCTGAAAATAGCCATATTTGCAAAGTAGAGTGCAAACAAAACAACTTAGTGCCTTATGTATAGCTGGTCCCTGCACAAGCTTAGGAAAAGACAGAAAAGGGATGTGCTAAAAGAATGCTTAGAAACTAAAATCCAAAAAAGGTGTTTTTACCACAACATTGTTAAAAACAAACAAACAAAAACCCCCATGAGGTTTAATCGGATGCTGTGCTTATGTTTATTAGCATTGCTTGCTTTTACTAGCACAGCCTGGCCTGTGCACAACCCAAAACTAATGTTTGGATAACTCTGGCTAATGTAACCAAACAAGATACCTTATGCATCCCCAGAAAATCCATCTTCAACCTGTCTTGCCATTAGATGGCTGGCCAATTCCAAAAAATACCAAAAGCATTGTGCAGAGCTCAAATCCCGTTGATACATGGGATCAGTGGATCCCTTTCCTTCCTAGAACACCCTTGGACCCCCAAGAATTGGAACTCCTGTGTTCTGTGAAAATGGATTTTTGTGTTAATTTTAATTACACAGGTAAAAATCAGTCTAAAACTTGGGATGTTTTCCCCTCTCACCCCGTCTATAAGAATGAGACCTTTTGGTGCAATCACACTCCTGGCAGCCCTTGTAAATCCAGTAACTCCTCCCCGTGGCTGCCACCGGGAGTGTTTCTGGTTTGTGGAGATGAGGCCCGGGCTGCCATCCCTTTGCAGGTAAAGGGAGCTCCCTGCAGGCCGGGACGGCTGACTGTGCTGACACCTAATGCAGCCGTGGTTTTACAGCACAAATATCCCAGAACTGGGCTGACTGTGCTGACACCTAATGCAGCCGTGGTTTTACAGCACAAATATCCCAGAACTGGGCTGACTGTGCTGACACCTAATGCAGCCGTGGTTTTACAGCACAAATATCCCAGAACTGGGCTGACTGTGCTGACACCTAATGCAGCCGTGGTTTTACAGCACAAATATCCCAGAACTGGGCTGACTGTGCTGACACCTAATGCAGCCGTGGTTTTACAGCACAAATATCCCAGAACTGGGCTGACTGTGCTGACACCTAATGCAGCCGTGGTTTTACAGCACAAATATCCCAGAACTGGGCTGACTGTGCTGACACCTAATGCAGCCGTGGTTTTACAGCACAAATATCCCAGAACTGGGCTGACTGTGCTGACACCTAATGCAGCCGTGGTTTTACAGCACAAATATCCCAGAACTGGGCTGACTGTGCTGACACCTAATGCAGCCGTGGTTTTACAGCACAAATATCCCAGAACTGGGCTGACTGTGCTGACACCTAATGCAGCCGTGGTTTTACAGCACAAATATCCCAGAACTGGGCTGACTGTGCTGACACCTAATGCAGCCGTGGTTTTACAGCACAAATATCCCAGAACTGGGCTGACTGTGCTGACACCTAATGCAGCCGTGGTTTTACAGCACAAATATCCCAGAACTGGGCTGACTGTGCTGACACCTAATGCAGCCGTGGTTTTACAGCACAAATATCCCAGAACTGGGCTGACTGTGCTGACACCTAATGCAGCCGTGGTTTTACAGCACAAATATCCCAGAACTGGGCTGACTGTGCTGACACCTAATGCAGCCGTGGTTTTACAGCACACATATCCCAGAACGAGGCGCAGTTTGCATGCATTTGGTGGATACTGCGATGGGCAATTGTCTTTGTGGTCTGAGAGCCAGATGAATTGGGCCAGGACTGGCTGCACAAAAGGCCTTAATTAAATAAGGTAGCCTGCTGGCTGGCCAAACAGACAAATGCCAAAGTTATTAACAGATGTTGGCAGTGTAAGGCACGCTACTTTGCAAAACAGGGCTGTGGTTGACTTCTTGCTCCTAGCTCAAGGATGTGAAATTTTAATAGAATGTGTTGTCTCAACCTTTCTGCTCACTCAGAATCTATCCACAGAAGCACACAGCAGCTAAAGGATAGTGTGTTTAAACGAAGAGCAGAACGTAGATCTTAGCTAGATAACCTCTTCAGTGGCTGGGGTTTAGAACCTCGGCTAAAGGATTTTTTTGGGATAGGTGTGCAAGTCATGATTTTAATAATAATTGTATTAATTGTGATACCTTGCTTGCTTCAATGTGTGCAGAGATTAATTAATTAGGAATTAGGAATTAATAAGGAACATTAAAACAATGTTCTTAATTAGTACAGATGGGGGTGATATTAAAGTACACAGGACAGAGAGCACTACAGATTTAATTATCATAGCCAGTTTGATGACCAAGATGCCTTGGCAAGAACAAACAGGGCTTGGAAGATTGCACAAAGATTAGATTAAGTCTGGTTACAGGAAAAGAAGATTGAATCAACTTCTACAAGCAAGAGATGTTGTAAAATGTATAAGTTTGTCTGTGTGATGTTTAAACTAATCATTGTAGTAAAAAATTACCAGCTTTCCTAGAATAGTATATGAGCATTTGGAAATCACAGTAAAAACGGATTATCACCACTGAATCAGTCTTTCCCATCTGTCTATCAATCACTGATAAATAAATGAATTAATAAATTAATCAATGAGCCTGCTTTTCCCTTCTCAGCCCTTCGGTACCATCGCAATTCAGTTGGCTCAACACAGAGGGGCCAAAGTCATCTCCACTGCCCACAGCCTGGAGGACAAGCAGTACCTGGAGAGGCTCAGACCTGCTGGGGGTGAGTTTGAAATTAAATTAAATTAAACCTTCAGTGCTAAAGTTTGTCCTAAAGAATGTCTCAAAATGAATTTTTTTATGTCAGATCTAGAGACTTACTTCTGTAAAAAGTAAATACAAATTGATAAATAGTCTAATTAAATAGTTTTCAGGTGTTTAATTTCTGGTTTGGGTGTACTTAATGGCATTTTTCCTCTCCATTTCAGTTGTAATGACTGGCAGTACTTTCCAGCAGTGCTGAGTGCTGGCTTTTGGCCTAAGTGCTCAGGAAATCTTTCCACGTGACGAAGTGATTGCTGTGGAAGGAAGGATTGCTGAGTCCCCGGTACCCCAGTGTGTGCCAGAGCTCACACACCTGACACCAGCACTCAGATTACTCCTAGCAGTGTTTTATCAAGGGTCAGGTACTGCCACAGCTGGAGCTGGGCCTGCACAGGCTCTGCCTTCTCCTGCTTTCTAAAGGAGCTTGGCCTCACACACAACACTTGCATTCTTCCCTGACTTCTTCTCTTTGATACTTCAAGTTTGGTGGTTTTTTTTTTTTCCTCTGAACATAACACGAGAAAATACTTTGTGTAGGAGCTCCGGACATCTTTTCTGATCAAAGTTTTGATGGTGTTTTGTGGAGGAAAGTGGAATATTCCTTTATTCAGATAGTTTTAAAACAAAGGCTGGATTGTCAAGTCTGGCTGGAGTGCAGCAAAATGTTAAAACCGGTGCCTGCTACATCCTCCTGCAAATACCAAGTGTAATCCCCAGGTTAATTTTTCAGAGTATGATTTTTTGTTGGCATTCACTGAAGTTACAGAGCAGCAGCTGTAAAATGCCTTTGGGGAGAGCTTTGTGCAGCCACATCTGTGTGGTTACATCTGCACCCACCCAGCACCCTGGGCTGGGGGAGATCAGCACTGCAGCACCTCCAGACTGATTTCTCTAGCTTGATAGTGACACTTTTTTTTGCAATTTGTTCCAAAACCCCCTATTTTTTCCTAATTTCAGCAGCCTTTTTTACTGAGTCTGTGTTTCTATATTTTACTGCACTAGCAGTCGTGACAGACATCAGAACTGGAAGGTTTTTGGGAATGCTGTTGCCATGCAGAGCTTTGTTGCACCAGCTGTTAGAGGGCCAAAGAGGAAATAATGAAGACCTAAAACTTCCTTTTGTAACATTTTATGGGTATATTTTGCTAATTATATGAAAAAATAATGAGCTGGGAAAGGATTTGCCAATTTATTTCCACAGCCCTGAGTTACTCTTTACAGCATTTTTAAGTTCTTTGAATGTTAATATCAAATAAATCCTAAGTAACCCAAGCTCTAAGTGGCTTCTTGTGTCTGTGGGTGGAGAATTTTCAGTTTTGTGCTTGTTCAGTGGGTTTTTGCTTAGTTTTTGGCAGTTTTCAGTGAGCAGCAGTTTGTGTTATCATTGCTGAGCATACCAAGCTGCTTCCTGGAATGGCTGAGGGGGAAAAATGATAACTGCAACTTTATTTCAAATAATGAGATAGAACCTGGGTAGAGCATTAAAGAGAGAAACAGTTTGAGTACAGAAGGAAAAAGCTTTTAAAAGTGTTCAGACTTTCTGTTTTGTTAATTAATGTGATTCCAGTGCCTGAAGTAGAAGTTCCTGGTAATGTTTCAGGATTTGTATTTAGACCAACAAGACGGGGCTTTTTTTGTCTTCAGTAATCTCTGGAGTAAAAATTAGAATAGAATGAAGGGAGGGCATTTTAACAAATGTTGACATTTTAATGCCCGTGTTTCAGGCTGGAGACAGAATCTTCCATTAACAATGGGATGAGTTTCTGTTGGAGAACTCAAGGAAAAGTATGTGTGCCTACATAGATATCTCCTCCGCTGCCAAGGGCACCTCCTGCTTTTCTTTTACTTTGGTTTGTGAGATTTTATTCTGTGCTGAGCTCTTGGGGGATGTCTCTGCTTAGAACCCCAGAGACGTCCTGGCTCTCCTGAGCACGGTCCCTAAACACATCCTTGAGGTGACAGGGTTTAAACTCTGCAGCTGAACTTCCCAGGGAGAGCAAACTCTGGGATCAGGCTGTGGAATCCTGGAGTTTCTGCCCCTCCCAGCAGTGGAGGGGGAGAGAAACTGAAGTTTTGCCAGTCAGAAGTTACTTTGGAAGTTGTGCAAGTCACGGCAGGAGAAACTGAAGTAATTTACCAATATTTTGTGAGAAATACACAAATTATAAAGGATTATGGAAAATTATATTACAGTTTGTTACTTGGCCTTTTCTGCAGTGGTGAGAATTTTTCCAGAATTTTTTAGGAAGGAAGTTGACCAGGATTTTGATAAGTACTGTTTGAACTATTGTACTGAGTTAAGGAATAAAACTGGACGTTTTTGCTCTGCAGAAATCAGAAAATAATCAGACTGGTGGAGCTCTGGCCTTTTTTTTTTTTTGATTGCCAGGCTTTGGGTGTATGAAACCAGAATAATTTTCAAAAAGTGAAATTATTTGCAGAAAAAAGACCACATCAAATTGTGTGTTTCTGTAAGGAAAACCTTTTAACTTCTTGACTGAAGGAAACTAAGAAGAAAAGGATATTCTGGGGGTTTATTTGCATATGGGGAATGTGGCTATCATAATAATTAATTATTATCCCATCCCATAAATTTTGACCGTGAAATCTCCAGTGAAACCATTTGACTTCAGTGAAAAAAAAGGGATTGCCAGGATTTGAATGCATCCTGTGATTTGATTGGGGATTTGAAGGGACACAAAGAACCAAACCCGAGGCATTTATTGATGATTTGTTAATATCCTTAATGATCATCTCCTTGCATTTTTTCTTCCCTCCCTCCTTCCTTCCCTCCCCGCTGGATCACATTCCAGAAGGAGCCCGGCAGCCTTTGGTGGGTGAGTGCAGATCGGAGCTCAGACCAGGAGCATCTGGAAATTGGCCTCCAAATCTGTTTGATGTTCTTTCAGTTCTCATTTTCCTGTGAAGTCTTTGACCTGTTCCATTTCTAAATGTTTCTTCTACCTCGTACTGATGAAACAAAACCTGTAGCTGCTCTTTCTCTGCCCCTGTGTTATTGTTATAATATTAAAAATGGCTTTTACCTGAAGGAGGGCAGGGCTGGATGGGAGATTGGGAATCAGGAATTGTTCCCTGGCAGGGTGTTGAGGCCCTGGCACAGGGTGCCCAGAGCAGCTGTGGCTGCCCCTGGATCCCTGTCCAAGGTTGGACACTGGGGCTTGGAGCAGCCTGGGACAGTGGAAGGTGTCCCTGCCATGGCAGGGAATGGGATGCCATGATCCTTAAGGTCCCTTCCAACCCAAATTCTGGGATTCTCCCATTCCTGATTCTATGGTTCATCTTTATAACCAACCATAAACACAGCATCATAGATACATGACAGGAAAATGTTTTGGTGGCTTTCAGTTCAGCAATATTTCAAGAGTAGATGTAAATCCCTTCATCTAAACATTTAATGGATGACCCAGAGAGCCAGGACTTGGAGAAGAACAGCAAAGAATGAACTTAGAGAAGGATTTCTAATCTTAGAGTGCCACATTTTGTCCTTTTGGGCCAACAAATTTACGAGTTGAACTTCTGCATTCATACTTTTTGGTGCTGATTTTGCACTGTGATGAAAATGAAGATAAAAGACGTGCCAGGGTTTTTTTGGGTGCAGGTGCTAACTCGTCGGTGATACCTGCAGAGAGCAGAAACTGCGTGTGCTGCTCGGGATCTCAGCGCTCAGTTTTGAGCACCTAAACTCCATTTTCATGGATCTGAGGTTGTTTTTGTTGGTGTCCTGCTCTGGCAGCCCGAGTGATCGACGTGTCCCACGGGAAGATTGACGTGGCCGAGAGTTGCCTGGAGGAGACGGGTGGGCTGGGCGTGGACATCGTCCTGGATGCCGGAGGTACTCCTGGGGTTCTGCTTCCCTGGGAATTCCATCTGCTTTCCTCCACAGAGCTCCTCTACCACCCACTGCTGCAAGCACCTCCCAGTCAGCTGCTGAACGTGGCTGAAGTATTCCTCTGCTTCAAACTGAAAGTTAAAAAATGCCTTTAAAGGGTAGAGCTGTGACATGGTTGTTTATGCTGCCTTGTTTGAATAGAGGAATTAACCCTAATTAACAGCACTGTCAACCTCTGTTGGAAACCAGCTCTAATAGCTGAAACCTCTGAAGTTATTATTCAGAGTAAAATAAATTTTAAAAAATATTACTACATGTTATTATATACTATCTATTATATGCATTTATTACTGTTTTTATATATTTTATATATAACCTATTGATATATATTTTATATAATAGTAGATAAGTACATAGTAGTATATAGATGTATAATTTATATCTTTAAATTACATATTATATAGACTATGTTTTATAGTGTGTTATATGTTGTATTTTATGTATTATACATTATGTTATATATACTATATATTATATATTTATACATTTTGCATATTATATTTTATATAATAGATAAATATATAATAGTATATAGATGTATAATTTATATCTTTAAATTACATATTATATAGACTATATTTTATAGTGTATTGTATGTTGTATTTTATAAATTATACACTGTTATATATACTATATATTATATATATTTATACATTTTACATATATATACACTATTATGTATAATATATATACTATTACGTTTTATACTATATAATATAGGCTATATTACAGTCTGTTATTACTATATAGTAGTATGAATATAATCAAAATATAACTCTGAATAGTAACTTCAGAGCTATCGTAAAATATTATTCTGAATAAAGCATATAAAATACTCAGGGTATAAATAAAATAATAAATTCAGAGTTTTCAATGATTTTTAGCTGAAACAACCGAAGAACTGAGAACATTTCCACTGAAATGTGTGGAAATAAACCCATACTGAATTTTCCACGTTTTCTTCTGAGCTCAGAGGAATTTATTCTCTTTCCCCAGTGAGGTTATACAGTGCTGAAGATGAAGCAGCTTCCAAATCCCAGCTGCTGCCTCACAAGCACGACATCATCACTCTGCTTGGGGTCGGGGGACACTGGATAACGACGGAAAAGGACCTGCAGGTAAAGATGCCCGTGGCAGGCAGTAGTTTGTCCCACAGAAAATAGAGATACAGACACATAAAACTGTTGTTTCAACCTGTCAGTGATACAAGTTTCCTTACTTTTAACAGTGGGCGAGGTGTGGTTTTTTTGTTTTGTTTAACCATCTCGATAAAATAACCATTTAACCTTTATTTTTGTATTTTGTAACTAAATGACATTTTTTTTCTTGGATTTGCTTCAGCTGGATCCTCCAGACAGCCATTCCTTGTTCCTTAAGGGAGCCACAGTGTCCTTCCTGAACGACGAGATCTGGAACCTGTCCAATGTGCAGCAGGGGAAGTATCTCGATATCCTTTGGTGGTCCTGTGGGATTCTCACTGCTCAAAGGAGTGAAAATCCAACTGGGAAATCCCACTGAGGGGTTCTCCTCTGCACGGAGCTGCAGCCCAGCTGAAACTGGAGCTAAAGTATGGGAGACACTCAGGTTTTAAGGTATTTTCTGTATTCCTTTTAAATACATCGTGGAATCCCAGGCTGGTTTGGCGGGAAGGAGCTTAAAGCTCATCCCACCCCTGCTATGACAGGGACATCTTCCACCATCCCAGGGTGCTCCAAGCCCCAGTGTCCAACCTGGCTTTGAAAATGTCTCTGCAAGCTTTGTTAACAGTAAAGCTGCAAAACACCCATTCTGGGGGGAAAATGCAGTATTTTGGTTCACTATGGAACCAATTAATTGAAGATTTGATTCTATATGTTTTTATTTTATGCAAGTGACATTTTTGATTTTTTTTTTTTTTTTGTTGTTGTTGTTGTTGTTGTTGTTATGCTTCTGAGCATTAGATGCATCACCTGTAAACTTAATGCACTCCATGTTCACTGCAAAAGTGGAAGTGTTTTGGCTTCCCTAACTTGTCCTTTATTTGCAATGCACAGAAATATTATGTATAAAATGTACTGATTTGTTTGTACCTAAAATTTATGGAGGGACAATGTGGGTTAGGAAAAAGAAAAGGAATGTCTCCTACATTTGGGCTGATTCAGCTGGGCTGAGCTTCCTGGGCAGGATCTTTTCAGCCCTGGAAGGTTTGGGTGCTTTTGACTTTAGGGACTTGTGTATGTTGTGAAATTCTGGAGCATCTGGCCTTACTGTCACCTGAAGAAATCACAAATTGATCACTTTTTAAAAGAACTTGAGCTTGGAATATCAGCCTGATAGCCCTTGAAATGAAGGATGAACCTTATTGTTTGAGTTTCATACAAAGACTGAATACAGCCCCCTGTGCTGTGCTGCCTTGGCTGGTGGTCATTATCTCACAGACCCCTCCCATGGCAGTGGCTCCAAGAATCTCCAGCCTCTGCTGTGTTCCCAACTTCATTTTGGCTTTTTATCAGGTGCCTGTATGACCAGTCACAACAGCTCTCTGGTCCCAAAATCTCTTTCCTTCATTCTGCACAAAAAATGCCATTAATTAATGATTGATTGATGTGGTACTAATGCAGCTGCACTTGTATTTCACATTGAAATACTGAATATTTTCATATTGAAGTAATTGAACAATTCCATATTTCATTTTGCATCCTATTTCAGGAAAGGAGGTTTCTGATACAGAAATAAGTGCAAAAATCTGATCTAAAGCCTGGAATTGAGGTTCATTTTCATTTGCTTTGACCTTGCTGAACTTACAGTACAGGGCTGTGACCAGCACATGTGATTGTAAAGAGATTTCTCTCAGCTCTATTGTTCCTTAACAGTGCTCTTGGATACCTGTCCTGGAAGACATCATGGAGAAATTATCAAAAAGCATTTTCAGGTGAGAGATGTGGAGGTTTTTGTGGGTTTTTAAATTCAGCATTAGAAGCAGAAAACTTGCCAGCACTAACCCTCCTGAGCAGAGCTTCGGGAGATAGGAAGACTCCCACAACAAGGTGAGAGTGGAAGATCCCTTCCCTTAAAGCAGGGTAACAACTGCCGTGGAGCAGAACCCTGCCCACCACACCCCTTTTTCCCCTGCAAGAAGGATCTCTCTTCATTCACTTGTGCCTCTTGTTTGCTTTGGGGCTTTTCCCTTCTGTGCCCTGGAGCAAAGCCATAAAGCTGTTGCTTTGTTTAGGGGAAGGGGATTGACACAGTGAAAGTAAAGTCTGTCCTGTGATATTTCTGTTGCTCTGAGTGTGCTCACCAGCACTTTTTACTGTTTCATTTTAGGCCTCAGCTGGATGAACCGATCCCATTGTACGAAGCCAAGGTTTCTATGGAAATAGTTCAGAAGAACCAAGCAAGGAAGAGACAAGTCATCCAGTTCTGACACACAACCTCTGATTTCTCAGCCTGGGGAAGATAAGGAAATGTATTTGTGGAGTAAATCGGTGTACACTTGCAGGCAGTAAACTGAATTTAAACATTCTTTGTACCTCAGCACAAATGGTCTCTGAAGCTTCCATGACTTCAGGGTTTTTTAATCCCCCTGAGCAGAAGGTTCCCATCAGCATCTTCTAAAGAAGCAGCCTTGCAATAAAAATCTTGTCAGCCCTGCCACAATTACAAGTGTCAGAAACATCTACAGGCAAACTCAGTCGCTGTTGGTATCCTACACTAAGAAATCAAAAAGGGAAAAAAAGATGTTTTATTAGTCTTTTTGGCTCCAACCCCTTCCACTAGTTATGTTTATAGTTACCTTTTGCTTTTGACTGCACTGAGACCGAACACTACACTTTGAGATCTTAATCCACATTTAAAATTGTTATTCAAGTGAAGGACAGGCAAAACTACAGAGCTTGGCAAGGGTGCCAGAGGAGAAGGACGTGGTACTGACAAGCAGGAGTTTCCCCAGCTCTTTCCCTTAATTTCAGCACTAAGGCAGTGAACCTGGTAAATCCAGAGTCCCCAAGCTGGTAGAATTGCTTGAGTCAGAATGGTTGAGACACTTTGTGAAGCCTGTTACCTTTGATATCTCCCTGTGCTGTGCACTTTGATTTCCCCTCTTCTAACCTCAGCACAGCTCAGATCTGTCTCTCCAGCATCATCCCTAA
Organism: Progne subis subis; assembly: GCA_022316685.1. NCBI lineage: Eukaryota > Metazoa > Chordata > Aves > Passeriformes > Hirundinidae > Progne > Progne subis. The sequence continues at coordinate 226,842 of JAKJHU010000267.1, read as the reverse complement.
GTGTGACCCATGTGAAAGTCAGCAGTGCAGGAACTGCATTTTGCTTTCCTCAAAGCATGCGCCTTCCTCCATGATCTGATTTGAGAGCAAAAATACTTTTTCAGCCGTGTTGCTCATTTTCAGCTGTGGATCACCCTAACCATGGACATAGACACCTCAAAGCCGTGTAAGTGGGAAAATTGGCGAGAGAACAGATTATCCAGAACGACACTCGATCTGTCTCCTCTCACGCACCGGACTGGCAGCAGGTTCTGGATAAACAATGCACGGCAAGCCTGTGAAATCAGGAGGAACTCTGATCTCACTCCTTGCGTGCTGCCGTGCAGCCTCTGGAAAGGAGAGGTGCTTTTGTGCGCACCTGAAGCGTGGGAGTCCTCCGGGACTCGCACATCGCTTCTGGAGCCTTGGACCCAGCTGTTGGTTTTTTCCCTCAGATTGCTCAGTTTTTCTTCAGTGTTTCCAAAATACAGCAGATGAAATAAGAAATTAACAAGTTGAAAAAACCAAGCACAAAGAGTGTCAATAGTGCAGATTAAAGATCTTTTAATAGTATAGGGGTTTTTTATTATTATTCTTTTGTCAGTAGAGATGTTGCTACTAACTAGCTCTATGACATTTGAACCACATGTATTTTTGATTATACCTTTCTCGTGTTTGTTATGCCTTTTGAACTCCACGTAAAACAGCCGAGTGCCATCGAAAGTACTTTTCTCTCCCAAAGAGCCTCAAACACTCGTTTCTTTCTCCCGAGGAGACTGAAGCCCGAGTGTTTCGTGTCCCACGGCACAGCCCCGGCCCCGGTATCTGCGCAGGGGATTTGGCGCCGGGGCAGCCGTGTGGCGATGCTGCCGCAGCCGAGCCCGTCCCTTCGGGCCGCTGTCCCGGTGCATTTGGAAAGGCACGGACACAACGCGGAGCGCCGCGTGTCTCTGTGCTCCGTGTTTGTGTTGCCCTCAGGGGCGGAGCGGGGCTGGCGGGAGCCGCGCTCCCCTCAGAGCCCCTGAGGGCGGCAGCAATGGCGGCGGCGCTCCCTCAGCACCGCCCCGGGGCGGAGCGGGAGCCCTTTGGCGCCAAGACGGGACCGGGGCTCTTCCTGGCCCTGCTCTCCATGGCTGCCCCCGCCGAGCCGGGGCACTCGCCCGGCTTCAAGAAGCCGCCGGCGCTGCTGCGGCTGAAACGCAAACGTCCCTGGCGGAGGAGCGACCCCGCCACCGCCGCGGGAGCTGCCGCTGCCCCGGCCCCGCGGGGCCCCTCTGCGGCCGTCCGCCGCCGCAACCCCTTCTCCAGCCTGGACAACGCTCCGCGGCGGGCGGCGGCCGCCCCTCAGCCTCCGGCAGCGGCCCCGGCGGGCGGGGATCCATCGGCAGCGCCTTTCTGGCAGGTAGGACCGAGCCCCGGCAGCGGGGTCCTCAGCTCTCGACCCTCAGCCATCGCCATAAGCGCTTTCGGTGCAGCCGGGCTCCTCCCAGGCCCTGCCGGGCGCCTTGCTCAGCGCTGGGTGCGGATCTGGTGCTCGGACCCAGCGGGGCTGGTTTGCAGCCCGGGGTGCTGGGGATCACTCGGGAAGTGTCGCTGCATGGGCAATATTTAGAATGGTCAGCCCGGCGCATCCTTCGTGCTGTGCCTTATGCTGCTCTTTAGTTTTTAGAGTCGGCCTGTGAAGAGAAGCCCTCCAGGAGAGCGGAGCCTGCTGAAAGTTCCGACATCCTCGCCCTAAGCAAGGTATGGAACAGCACACACTGCTGAAAAGATTCCAGCTGTTCTCGGGGCACGCAGAAAGCTGAAACGGGTTCACTTGGTGTTTGATGACCCGTGTGCATAAAAGAATGTATTGAAATACTCAAGGAAATTTCTTACATTGATATTTCCTGTTCTGGTGACGGTCTTTTAAACCCAACCTTCTGCCTGAGCTCACTGCTGTTGTAGTTCCATGGACAGAGATTGTTGTCTTTCAGTTTTATTAACATGTTGACTATAATTTTATTGTTTGTTAGTTTTTTATGTAGTTGAGATGAAGATGTTTTTCACCAGATAGACCTCCTGCAGTTTGGTTTTCAGCTACAGAAAATGAACGCAAGGCACATAAGAAAATGAACATCAGGCACATAAGAAAGCAAGATTTCCTGAAAACCAGCCCTTGAAATTGAAACAGAGTTTCAAAACATTCTCTAATGTTGTTTTAGGTCCAGAAACTTAAGTTCAAACTAAATTAGAAGTATAGAAAAAAGAGAACAAACTGTCTTGGAGGTGCCCAGGGCTTTTTGCGGCATGTGACCTTACAGTCACCAGGAGAGGATGAAATGAGACGAAATAATCATTTTAGCATGGAAATTCTTGTCTTCATAAATATCAGGCTCAGGGCTTTCTTTTTTTATTTTAATCATTTATCCTTACATTTGTTCCTAGCTTATACTGATGGAAGGCCTCGTGAGTGCAAGCCCTCTCATGTGGTTTTATAGGCAATAGAATGGAGTGTTTCTATTAGAATCTGGTACTGAGTAAAATAATCAAAAGAATAAACTGTGCCTTTGGTTCAGCCCGTGAACAGGTTTAATTTTCTGCGAGTTAACCGACGCTGTTTCCGTTTGCTCAGGACCTTCATTCACCTCTGGCTGTACCCAGAGCTCCCTCCTCGCCACAACAGGAATTCCCTGCAGACTGGAGCATTAAAACACGGGCTCTCTTCGTGTCCTCCCAACCCTTCAGCTGGGCAGAGCATCTGAAAGCACAGGAGGAAGCGCAGGGCTTTGCTCAGCACTGCAGAGCTACAGAAACCGCCTTGCCCCGGAGCGTGCAGGTGAGAGGCCGGCGGGCAGGCTGGAGCCGCAGCTTTTGTTCCTGGCAGCTTCGCTGTGCCCCTCAAACCCTGTGGGATCCGCAGGAGCCGCGGCTGTGCACGGAGCTGCGCTGTGCCTTCCAGCAGAGCCTGGTCTACTGGCTGCACCCCTCGCTGCCCTGGCTGCCGCTGTTCCCCCGCCTCGGGGCAGACAGGAGGATGGCTGGGAAGGCCTCTCCTTGGGCACAGGACGAGGCCCTGCAGCAAGTGCTCATGAGTGACTGGTAAGGGCAGCCCAGTTACTGATGGGCCGGGTAAGAGGGAGAAAAGGAGATTTTAATTCATCACAGAATCGTGGGATGGCGTGGGTTGGAAGGGACCTTAGGGATCATCGCATTCCCACCCCTGCCATGGCAGGGACACCTCCCACTGTCCCAGGCTGCTCCAAGCCCCGGTGTCCAACCTGGCCTTGGGCACTGCCAGGGATCCAGGGGCAGCCACAGCTGTGCTAGGGCCTCAACACCCTGCCAGGGAACAATTCCTGGTTCCCAGTCTCCCATCCAGCCCTGCCCTCTGGCAGTGGGAGCCATTCCCTGTGCCCTGCCCCTCCCTGCCTTGTCCAAACTCCCTCTCCAGTGCGTCAGCAGCGGCTATCTCCCTGCCGTGCCAGCGCTGTTTATCCCCACTGCCAGGTCGGTGAGCTTCACCTCTCTGTACAACCTGCTGCGGGCGCGGCTCTGTCCCTATTTCTACGTGTGCGCGGCGCAGTTCTCGGTGCTGTTCCGCGCCGCGGGGCTGGCGGGCAGCGCCGTGCCCACCGCCGCCGTCGTCCCCACCACGCGCGGCCTCCGCGACGCCATGAGGAGCGAGGGTAAGGAAGGGCTGCGGGGCCGAGCCGCACGGGGCAGGGCTGGGACAGAGCCTTCACAGCCCCCGTTCCTCCTCCCCAGGCATAGAGTTCTCCTTGCCTTTGCTGGAGGAGAGTAGAGCCAGGAAACAGAAAAACTCTGAGGAGAGTTTGGAAGCAGGAACCGCTGACGGCCTGGGAGGGGGCAGTGGTGTGGAGGATGCAGGGTAAGTAAAGATGTTGTGCTGTGCTGGAGTTCATCTCCAGGCTCCTGCACAGTCCGTTTGGAAAACCTTCCTCAGAGGCACTGTCCTCCTAACACTGATCCTGTGTCTCCAGGGAACCAACTCCCAGCGACGACGATGATGATGATGGAAGTTTCTCTTGGCTTGAGGAGATGGGAGTCCAAGACGAGGTGAAGAAACCAGACACTCTTTCCATACAACTGTATCCTTCCTTTGATCTTCCACGTGTAACTCCAGGAAACCCTGCAGCTGTTACGGTGCTCTGGTACACATTTAAACTGTAGTTTTTGAGAACTGTTTTCCAAATATGAATCTTCACATTCCTGCTTGTTAGGAGATACTGAATTTTTTTTTTTTAGCTACTTTGCAAGTATTTCTAGGATTTGAAGCCAGGATTAAAATGCTACTTAACATTTGAAGAACAGATCTGGACGATTGCACAGCTTGGTGGGGTTTGGTTTTGGGGACTTGTGGTCAGATGGGGTGTGGGGGCGGTTCACCCCTCCAGCTTTTTGGGACACGGATGCTTCCCACTGCCCCGTGGTTTTCCCTTGACCCGGCTCCCCAGGCGCAAGGAGAAGCACGAGGTGCAGGTGGATCACAGGCCCGAGTCGCTGGTGCTGGTGAGAGGCAGCAACACCTTCACTCTGCTGAACTTCCTGATCAGCTGCCGCAGCCTGGTGGCCGTGGCGGGGCCGCAGGCGGGGCTGCCCCCGACGCTGCTGTCCCCGGTGGCTTTCCGGGGCGGGACCATGCAGACGCTCAAGGTGAGGGACACGACTGGCTCTAGGAAGGGGAAGGAGGCGGTTTCCTTACCCAGAGGATCAGACACTGACCTAGTGGCATTTCCCTCAGGCACCGCAGTGGGATTTTTGTGGCTAAAGCATTTTGTCTGCAGGCACAGCCTGTCCCTACATCCCTGCTGACATCCCAGTGTTCCCTTTCCTCACCTCCCGAGAAACAAGAGGCTGAGCAGAACTGCACAGAGGGAAAAATGGTTGTTAAGATTCTCCCCAGATCTTGTGAGCCCTCAGACTATCCCAGCCCCTTGCATGAGGAGTTCTCAGCCACAGCTCACCAGCTGTTCCTGCAAGGAACGGGATTGGGAGGGACCTTCAGGGTCATCCCCATCCCAACCCCTGCCATGGGCACGGACACCTTCCACTATCCCAGGGTGTTCCAAGCCTCACCCAAGCTGGCCTTGGACACTTCCAGGGATCCAGGGGCAGCCACAGCCGTGCCAGGGCTTTCCACCCTACAGCCAAGAATTCTTTCTCTAGATCTAACCCAAATTTCTTCCCAGGAAGAACAGGATGAGCTACTTGTTCCACCAGAGAAGTTCTGCACTTCCCAATCCCTACAGCAGTCCAGGGGGTGCATTTCAGGAGTTGTTGCAGGGACAGTAAAACCCCATGCGTTGCACGGGGAGTCGTCAGTACTGAGAAGTGTTTATTTCCAGCGTGCCTGTGGCACTGCAGCGCGCTAACGGCGCCGTTCCGCCCTCAGGCTCGGACCGTCAGCGGCCGCGCCCGGGTGCAGGGCGGCTTCGAGGACGCCTTCAGCCTGGAGGTGCTGGGGCCCATCCTGCCGCACGCCCTGCACGCCCTGACGCTGGTGCTGGGCCCGGCGCAGCGCGGCGCCTTCCGCGCCCTGCTCAGCCCCCACGAGCCCAGCGCCGCCTTCAACGCCCGCCCGGCGCAGGTGAGGACGCAGCCCTGGCCCTGCCCCGGAGCCGGGAGATTCCCTTCCCCAGAAGGCCCGGGATCAGCACCTGCGGCCCCCGGGGCGGTGGGGAACGGGGAGCTGTGGGTGCCGGAGCCACGGGCGCTCCCGCAGAGTGTGTGTGTGTGTGCCCTTCACAGGAAGATGGGCACCAGGAACTCCCTGCCTGCGGGCTGCATGCCAAGACTTTGGATCAGCTGAGGCAGAGCCCCACTCTGGGAAAATCGTCCATCCGCCTGCTGGAGATGAAGGATTACGCCTATACCTGGAAGGTTTAGGAATGCTGCTCCCTGGAGCGGGATCTCCCTCCCAGGGGTGAAGGTGCTGAGCTTGGGGCAGAGAGGGAGGAACACACCCCACACAGCTCCTGCACATGAACGCTTCCAAGGGCTTTGAAAGGACGGAGCACGAAGGCCTTGGGATATCTCCTTTTTCACTCTTTTTTAAATAAAACGTGGTTTTGTAGGACTGGTTTGCCCCTGGCAGGTCCGTGTTCCCCGTGCACGCACAGCTCCTGTTCCAAGCATGGAATTTCTGCTCCTGTTTGGGGCAGAACTCACAACCAGGTTGGAACTAGAACCCTCCCCAGGGCAGGGCGTAGGAACCCGATGAGCTTTCAGGTCCCTTCCAGCCCAAACCTTCTGGGATCCCATGGATGGGTGGGTGGAATGCTTAGCAAAGCCCCTTCTCAGACTGTGCACAGCCCCCTGCCACCCTCGGTGTGTGGCACCTCTTGGGTTGGGGTCATCTCTGCACTACAGAGGGCAGAGGGCCCCAGAGCTGCTCCCACACTCACCCCGGGCTTCCAGGGAGCCCTTTGTACAAACCCCAGCCTGAGGGGGAACTGAGGGGAGGAGGAATTGAATTAAATGGCTGCAGCACCTGAAGCACGAGGAAAGGGTGCTCAGGCCTTGGCAGGGGCTGCCCAGGGAAGCTTGAGGTGCCCATCCCTGCAGGTGGCACTCAGTGCTCTGGGCTGGGGACGAGGTGGGCACGGGGCACAGCTGGGAGGGATTTTCCAGCCTCAGGGATCCTGGGATCAGAGACAGAGAAGAGAGCTGCTGTGTGCTCCCAGCAGGTGCTCAGAGTGTTTCCCTGCAGGTAGAGGGGGCACAGGGGAGTGTGCCGCTTCTCCACAGCTGTTGGGTGAGCTCATTCCTGCAGCAGGGAACGCCAGAGCTGAGTGGGAAGTAGAACCCAACTCGTGCTTGTGCTCTCCAGCCGAATTTCTGATCTGGTGTTTCTTACTGGAAACGAAGCCAGGGCAGCAAAGCTCAGCTTTCCCTGCTGGTGCCCCTCAGGGTCCGGATCACCTGAGCAAACCCCTGCTGAACCGAACACGGGCATGGAGCAGCCCCTGAGCCTGGGCCAGCAAAAGCTTACCTCCGCCTCCAGATCCTTTTTGTCCACAGCAGGGGCAGTGTCCTGCCCCAGGGATCCAGCAGGGATGCGGTTCTGCTGGAATTCCTGGTCATTGATGATGGCTTTACAGAGCTGCTGTGCCCTGTCTGCTCCAGAAGCAAACCCCAGCTGCTCCCAGCTCTGCGATGAGGCTGTTCCTGAAGGGTACGTGACTCCAAGGAACACACAGACCCCCACTCTAAGGCATGAAATCCAGACCTTTCCTAATAGTTCTTTTTCAAATGGAAATGTTAGTGGGACTGGATTTCTCTGCTGCTACGAGAGAACACAGGTTTTTACCTTACACACAGGAAACAGGGATACAGAAAAAGGAACAAAACGAGTGCAGGGGGTTGTACATTCCCAGATTTGATGGTGTCTGGCTGTGAATTCTGAGCTGCCGTGGAGAGCACAGATTGAAGAGAGCCCTCAGCAGCTCTGGGGTTTGAGCTTCTGCCAAGCCACCGAGTGGGGTGAGGAGCTGCTCCCAGCCCGTGTGGAGCCAGACAAGCCCCAGCCCTCTCAGTGTGTCTTCCCACATTTCCTGGGGATTTCACACCTCCCAAGCAGTTTGCAGGACAAGCTCCACACATTTAGTCAGAGACCGAAGGCGAGATGCCAAAGGGAAAAAAGTTTAATTCAAGACAACAACGTCCATGAAATGAAGATCAACCGAAGCATTTCCAGAGCGCTTGGACAGACTCCGAGGGGCTTTTCTGTCTCCAAACCAACCCCAATTCTCTGCTGCACAGGAAAACACCAACCCTTGTCCCTGCAGAGCAAGGGGACTCCATGTTCCGTGACACTGACGGGATCCACACGGCTCCAGGTACCGGGAATTCCTCAGCTCCATGGCCCCAGGGCCCCTCACGGAGGCCTGAGCAGCCTGGCTGGGTTTGTTCTTTCCCCAGACCCAGCTCAGGTTCACACCTCACAGAGAATTGTCTGGGACAAGCACCTGAACGACCCCAGTGTGGAAATCCTGGCAGCCTGCTCCTAACTCAGCTCCATCAGGGAGGGTGCACTGCCCTTCCCAATCCCACGTGCACGCAGATCAAAGAACTGCTTCTTAAATAGAAGCATAAAATAAAAAGCAGGAAAAGCTTTCTACATCCTCTCTGCTGTCCAGCTGCCCAAGCTCTGGACAGGGCTCCTTGAGGGCCGAGGATCCGTAGTGGAAACGTTTCATCCCAAGGAGTTATTTTGTAAAAGTTCAAAGCAACCAAAAATAACCAGACCTGCTCCTGCCGTCCCACGGGCTGTTCAGAATCCTCACAAAGCCACTTCTGTGTCGTGGGTGTCTCTTGCAGAAGGCATTTTGGCGTGTTTAAATTCCCGCCTCCAGGCTCGGCATCTGTCGGAATTACTCGTTTACCGACCAGGGGTGAAGATTATGAACTTGTGCTGCTTTATTGACCAAGTTGGGTACAACAATTGAAGCGTCATTCTACCCCCTCCCCTCCCCCCAAATCCAGTTGTAGATTTGTTAAAGAGTTTAAAATTCACATGAACCACAAATCCGAACAATCAGCATCAGGCAGTGGATTCACTGGTTGGGAAGAGCGGCCCCGGGCACGGAGGCCGGGCGGTGTCCGAACCTCCGCGTCCTCCTGGCGGGTCCGGCTGTGCCAGGGCACGGCTGGCACCGAGGGCAGAGCCTGGGCACGGCCCAGCACCTCCCCGAGCCCAGGGAATTCTGCAGCCGCTACAAAACTGTATCAAAGGGTCAACGTTCCGGCAGGAGAGGAACTGCAGGAGCTTCGGCCAAGGGTCTGGATTTTCTGATGCCTCCAGAGTCTGTCGTCCGATTTAGTCGTTTAAGAAATAATTACATCACTAATGTAAACAATATAAACATACCAAAAACTAAGTATGATTTAAATACATTTGGATGGTACAAAAGAAAAACCTGCGGGTGTCTGTACAGTTTTTACAAGGTGGGAATCGCCGATGTATTTACAACATGAGAGGGGTAAATACCATTTCTTGTGCAGAGTAAAACGCTCAGAACCAGTGTCCCAGTAAAGCCAAGCTTAGCGGTGTGAGGCACTCCTGAACATGGTGGTATTGACCATGCTTTCCTTTGGTACGAGTCCCATGGCCTGCAGCGCCGCCGTGGCCGCCGTGGCTTTCGCGTGCTTCTTGTTAAGGCTGGCAAAGGTGGGCCTGTACTCGTTGCCATTGACTCTCACCTGGCACGGGGGAACCGGGGGTTAGCGAGAGCAAACCCTGGGCACTTCCTCCTCAGGGACACACAGAACCCATGGCTGCCTGTCAGCACGGCCATTCCCTGGGATCCCACACTGGTTTGGGGTTGGGAGGGACCTTAAAGCTCATCCCATCCCACCCAGTGCCACCCCTGCCATGGCAGGGACACCTCCCACTGTCCCAGACTGCTCCCAGCCCCAGTGTCCAACCTGGCCTTGGGCACTGCCAGGGATCCAGGGGCAGCCACAGCTGCTCTGGGCACCCTGTGCCAGGGCCTCAGCACCCTGCCAGGGAACAATTCCTGATTCCCAATCTCCCATCCAGCCCTGCCCTCTGGCACTGGGAGCCATTCCCTGTGTCCTGTCCCTCTGTCCCTTGTCCCCAGTCCCTCTGCAGCTCTCCTGGAGCCCCTTTAGGTGCTCTGAGCTCTCCCTGGAGCTTCTCCTGTGCAGGTGAGCACCCCCAGCTCTCCCAGCCCAGCTCCAGAGGGGCTCCAGCCCTGGGGTTGAGTGTCCCCAGCTCCCAGATTCAAGTGCTCCAGGGACCCGATTTGGCCTCTGCAGGAACCGGACTTGCACATTCCAGCACCGAGACGGCTCCGCCATCCTCAGGCAGCCCCGTGAGGAGTTTCTATCAAACAGAAACATGGATTTCGTCCCCGGCACGGGGGGAGCAGCACAGGGGCGGCCCAGACCCACCTTGAAGATGAAATGTTTGCGGTGATCAGGCCCACTGTCGTCCACCAGCACGAACTCGGGGGGCGTCCACCTCCTCTTGTTGCAGATCTCCATCAGCGCAGACACCGGGTGCTTCCCTGGCACACAGACATTCCAGGGTCAGCACCCAAGCAGGCACTGGGAATCGCGTCATTCGAGCCAAGAACCTCACCTGAAAGATCCTTCATCACCACGTAATGGCCGGACCTCTTCTGGGCCTTCTCTCCCACAGCAACGAGCCCTGCAAACAACACAGGCACACTGCCATTCCCCATTCCCACTGACCCCTGTGTCCATCAGCACAGCACCAACAGGGATCACGGGGCACCTCGAGCCTCCACCCAGCTCCCAGACCTCCACCTTCTTCCCTCCATTCCACTCATCACATTCTTCCCAAAGGCTCCAGGACGACTTGTGAACCAGCCAGGAGGAGAAAACTCTGAGCAGTCCTCCACATGCCAGAGAACACCTGGTTTTCCATGGAAACCTGGTTTTCTGTGCCCTCTTCGGAGAAACGACCAACAAGGGAGAAAGTGGAGAACGTTCTGCTGCTGCTTTGTGCAGCCCAGAGTCACCCCCAGCCTTCAGTCTGCCTCAAACACAGGGAGCACAGGAAGCACTCCCATTATCCAGGAGTGTCCCTGTGTCCCCTCCTGGCAGGAATGAATTTACCAGTGCCCCAAGAGCCACCTCCATCCCGCCTGGGAACAAAGCAGCAGAGCAGTGGAACAGCCCCAAGGGGATGCAGAGAGCACAGGCTCTCCTGGAGTCACTGGCAAACACCAGAGCTCAACACTGTTCTTCTGAAAGTCTTCCAAGACTAAGAAATAAACTCAAGAATTGGCAGAAATGTCTGAAATCCCAGTGACAATCCATGAGAGAAACTTGAATTTCTCCCCATGGATTTTGCCACTCTCAGATTTCAACCTTTCGATATTCCTCTTCTTACCTCAAGTTTTCCTGTGGCTTTGGTGAATAAAGACAGGGAGATACTGAAATTGCTTCCAGTGTCTCTTCCTGTTCCTTCAGCTTTTTTGGGTGGCATTTACGTTTCTTTTGCTTTACAGGAAAATCCTTCCCTCCTTGTCAGATACTGATCCCAATATTCCTGCAACCCCAAAGCAGGGACCCTCCAAGGGGCATGACGCCATCAGAGACAATCCCTGAAGGAAAGGCTGAGGTTTTTTCCCCCCTTACAGAATTTTAAACCCAGACCTAACCAGGGATTCTCATCCTCCTCACTGAACTCTCTCCCTTGCTGCTGAGTCACTGACACTCCACTCCACCTCCTGTCTCTGGGACCTCAGCTGGGAATTTCAAACAAGCTGCAGCCTCCTGAGTCCCCTCCTGGGACCTGGAATAGTATTTTATGGGGGGAGGGAAATTGAAAAATGTCTAAAAAATCCCTTACAAAACAAACCTGGCTGGTGGGTTAAAAAAGCCTTCCTGTCAAACAGTGTTGGACTTTAAAACTCTACACAGAAGTTTAAAAAAAAAAAAAAAAAAAGTATGTTTTATCCATTTAATCACCCAAGAACACGGATGTCTGAAAAACTACTCGTCCTCAATATATTATCCCTAAATATAAATCATATATATACAGTATATAATCATGTTTCCTGCTGCTCTGTGAGCAGGACACCTCCTGCCCCTTTGTCTCCCTGTGCCAAAGACCTGGGTGGCCCAAGAGTAGAGGGAATTCTGCATCCAGGCACAACTTCTGTGGGAATGATCAGTTAAGGCTGCATATGAGCATAAATATTTCATAAGCAGGAAATCCAAAGCAAAGGCCAGCTGTCTGAAGGCTCCCCCTGGTTCCAGGTGACTCTCACAGGCCAGGAGGAATCCTTGGCAATCACTGTCACCAGCCACCCTTTGGGTTTCATTTTGGTCTTTACACAGAAAGGTTGTAAAGAAGAACACGGGAGGAGTTTGGCCATTCCGAGCTGAATTCTGAGCAGTGAATCCCTGAAATCCCAGAAGGGTTTGGGTGGGAAGGGACCTGAAATCCCAGCCAGTGCCACCCCTGCCGTGGCAGGGACACCTCCCACTGGCCCAGGCTGCTCCAATGGCCTCGAAGTGAAAATTGTGAGTATTTCCATGCTTTGCTTTGAGATGGGATTGAAGGTTTCCAGTGCAGAAGAAATCTTTAGGGCAGTAGAAATCTGTGCCACAGTCAATGTGGAGTTGTTGTTTTGTTTCATGCACAGAAGAACAACTCAGAAATCCTGATGATGCTGAATTGTGCACCTTGGATTTAAAGCAGTCAGAACCTGGTTTGTTCACGGTTTCAGATGGAAAATCTCCATCAGCACTCGGCACACGAACCACAGTGGCCAAGCTGAAGGAGCAGCACAGTGCCTGGGCCTCACTGGATGGTTCTGCTGCACCAAGTGAGCTCTCCCCTGTGAAACCATGGAAATCAGGGGATGTTTCCAGGGAAAGTGGAGGCTAAAGCTGCCCCTGGAACCAGCCCTGAGGATGAGCAGGGCTGCCTTCAGCAGGATCAGACTGGAGATGAACAGCAGGGAAACGAGGGACAGAACAAAGGACCAGAATCCACAGGGAAGCCCCAAAGCCCTGAGTGTGAGTCACAGAGCTCAGCTTTGGGGGGCTCTCAGCTCTGTCCTCACCCCAGTGTAAAAGTGACCCCACTATTCCACCTTCTACCCCTGTTCCTGCTCCAGCCACTTCCTCCAGAACCACCACCACAGCTTTTCCACGAGGACAAAGCTTTGGAGTGACCCCAGGCCTCGGCATAAATCCCAGGCACATCCCAGAATCTGTTCATGAGCCAGTGAAGCCAGAAAACACCTCCTGCCTCTCCAAGGGCCTCTGCCACCTCCAGGCAGGCGTGGGAGGTGAGAAGCCACGAGACATTTGGGAGGCAGGACTCACCTTTTCGATCTGTCTTAAAATCCACCATGATGGGCTCGACGCTGCCTTCCTTGTTCTTCCCAAGCCCTTCTCCTTCTCTCCAGCCCATTTTCCTCATCAGCTGAGCTCCCATTCCTCCAGTTACAGGGGCTGCTCTTAAGAACTGATCCTATCCAGAAAAAGAGAAGTAAAACAAGGCCTAAAGTTAGCGCTGGGATTTTAAAGAAGAAGTGGGAACTTCCAAAAAAAAAAAAAAAAAAAGTTTCTAACAACTTTTCACAGACTCAATTAAAAGAAAAAAAAAAAAAAAAAAAAAAAAAAAAAAAGAATTAAAAAAAAAAAATCCACCTGAGAGCTCTGTGGATTTTTAGCCCAAACCAGTGCGTGGAACCCGGAATTCACGCGGACACACGAGACACAAATCAATGTTTGGCCAAAAAAAGAACAACTTAGGAAAAGTCTAAGGTGATCCCAAAGTGGCACAGTGACCCTTTGCAGACAGATGCGTTTAAATCAAGCGACAACCGTCCGGTTTCTAAACACTCTGCTCTGATCCCAGAGATCTCCTCGGCTCGGGAAGTGGGAACTGATCCCGGCACAGCTGTGCCAGGGGCACCTCCTCGTCCGACAGAACACAAGCACATTTAGTCATGACATTCACAGGCTGTTTAGGAGTATTTAAATCTAAAAACAAAAAAACAAAACAAAACCTCTCCCCCACCTGACTCCTTACACGGCAGTTGCACGTTTCAAGTTCTACTCTGAAATTCCACGTGGAACAAACAGGTTTTGCTTTCCCCTCTCTTTTATTTTAATGGAAAAAAAAGGCGCTTGGCCCCCCGGCTTAGCAGCAGCAGTCGTTCACATTCTTTCAAATGAGCATTAACAAAAGTTGTTAAACGGTGAAAGCTTATCAACAGAAACTTTAAACATCCGCTTTGATGTAAAGAACTGTAAAAACTCCTTAAATGTTACGTACCTAGGCCTCGCTGGCCGCAGTGTTGTGAATAGTAGGGCTGGCACTGACCGTGGCAAGAAGGCGGCTACAAGGATTTGACCCTGAAACAAGTTTCCATATAGAGGGGTGAAAGTTCACAGGTTATTCTGTGAACTATCATCTCTCGTGCCCCCCCGCTGACCCCATAAGCAAGTCAAGCATTTCCATCACAGCAGAACCTTGCTTGCCTTCCCGCACACGCGGCTGGAGCCCGGCCCCGGGCACGGCTGCCTCACTGCCCGGGCGCTTCCGCACAACACTCGGGGCTTCCGCTTCCTTCGGACCCTGCCGGAGCTCACGGAACCACGGAACGGCCGGAGCCGGACCCAGGGGCGCCACGGGCTCCGACCGCCGGCCCAAGGATCCCGGCCCGGGCACGCCGGCGGCTCCTGGAGCTCAGCACGGGCAGGACTGACGCGTCCCTGCCCTCCCAGGGCTCCCAGTGCCCGGCTCGCGTTGCAGGGTAACAAAGGCACGGGCGGACCGACCGCGCGCGTTTCGGGCATTTCCGCCACGCGGCCGTGCCCGGCCCCCGCGCCCGAGGCTGGCAGGAGTGTGACGGGAGAGCCTCGCCGGAGGCTGCGCCAGGAACGCTCCCAGCCTCTGCCTGCGCCCAGGAAATCCCCGTGCGGATCCACACGGATCCACGCGCCGGGAGGAGCGGCGCTCGGACGCAGCATCCGCAGCCGCCCGCGGCCCTTCCCTCGCTGCCCGCTCCCTCCTCCCCTCTGTGCCAGAACGTCCGTGAGAGAAGCAGCCCCGGGCTCTGGAGCTGGGCTGGCTCCTGCTGGGAGGGCAGGATTTGGGCTCCCTGGCTGTTGCAGCACCACGGGGTGTGTTCAGTTCACAAAGGACACAGCGCAAGCTCCTGCTGAGGTCACTGCGGGCTCACTCAGCTTTCCCAAACACCTGGACGTGTCCTGGCTCAGGGCTGGAGCAAGGACAGAACAGAACCAAAATATCCTGTTCCTGGTCAAAAACCCGAGCCCTGAGCTCCTACAGAGGAATTACCGGAGCCTGAACAAACTCCAGAAACTGGAAATGGGAAGGTCTCAGTCCCAAAGGGCAGTTTGTTAAAGCACCCCTTCCATGGGTGAATTCAGGATCCTGGCGAGGAACTGCAGCAGGAATTTTGTGCTGACTCTTCAGTGTGACCAACAGAACCAGGACAACAATGAGTTACTAATTCATTATTATTAATAATTAGTATTATTAATAATAATTTAATTCCAGAATACAGAAATACTTGTGCATCCCACTAATAGGCTAGAGGGAGGAATTCTGGTACCAGTGGGAAAGGAGCCAGGAGAAGCCCAACTTGCTCCCAGGTCACAGAGGAAGCAAAGGTCTGCAGCAAGGAAAAGGCTCTCGCATTTTGATCCTGCTTTGGCTTTTTTAACAATGTAAACCTCTAATGCCACCTGTACATTGTATTCTTTTTGGAGTTTAGTAACAACTTCCCTCAGCCCATGATTTAATGGGTGGGAGTGGAACTGCTGCTGGGTTTGGAACTCACTGGAAAGCAGAGAAGTAACAGAAATGTTCACAAAAGCAGGGACGCAAGAGCCACAGCTCTTCTCATTTTAAAAACCATCCACGGGTGAGGCTCCCAAAAACTCCTGAGCAGCCCTGGACCTTTGCAGACACAAATTAAAGGGGATGGAATCCAAGAACCTCCAGGTTTCTGGTTATTGCTGTCAGAACTAGCTCGTTATTTACCAAAGCATTTCTCTTTCACTCACTAATCTTCATTTGAGGAAACCTGCAGGACAATTTGAGACATTTTTCCTTACATTTTGAGCTCTAAATTCCGTGAAATCCCACTTCCATTCCGCCAACACGCGGAGATGCTAAAGAGCCACATTCACGTGTCAGCAGTTTAAAGAGAAGGTAAAACCTGATTCCTTCAGAGGGTTTAGAGCAGTTTTAATTAACTTCCTTGCTGATCCTTCAGGCTGATTCTTTGGAGCAACAGTTTCAGAGGCAAAGACAAGAAAAGCCTTGAAGGCAGGGGGTGGCAGCTCAGGTACAGCACAGGGCTGGACTAAAGGCTCAACTCCAAGGAAGTTCAAGTTCCAGGAACAAGCATCACTTTGGGAGAACTTGTGCCAAGGCAGCAGAATTTCCCATCAAAGCCCAGCATCTCCTGAGTGGAAAGGGACCCACAAGGAACATCCAAGTCCAGCTCCTGGCCCTGCACAGCCCAACAATCCCAGCCTGGGCATCTCTGGGAGCGCAGCCCGAACGCTCCCGGGGCTCTGATCGAGATCTGCTCCCTGTGGCACCTTGCAGGGATCCTGAGGAAGGGAATTTGGGTTGGGTGCTGAGCTGGAAGATGCTCTGGCTCTTTCAGCAGCAGCCCCAGTCCTTGCCACAGGCAGGAGCAGGAATCCCTTGCTGAAGAAGCCCAGCAGATGCCTCACAAGCCCTGCAGGTGCTGCTCACCGCTTTTGAAAACAGCGGGGAAAAAGGAATGGCTGGGAAAAACAGCAGAGGACTGGGGGGAGCCAGTCCAAGAGAACTCACCTACCGTGGAATCGTGGAATCCCAGACTAGTTTGGGTCAGGAAGGACCTTAAGATCACCCCAGTGCCATCCCTGCCACGGGCAGCGACACCTTCCACTACTTCCAATGTCCAAGCTGGCCTTGGGCACTGCCAGGGCTGCTATGGGCACCTTGTGCCAGGGCCTGCCCACCTTCCCAGGGAGGAATTCCTTCCCAATATCCAGCAGCTGGTGAGCACAGAGCTGCTCTGCTTTGCCAGGCTCCCCAGGAAAGCTCCTTGTAGCCAGCAGAACTGGCTCAGGGAAGCTCAGCTGTGCTGCAAGGGGCAGCCACAAGGCTCAGCTTTACTTTTCACCCTAGAGGAGCTCTGCTCTGCTGTGCCTGCAAGAAGGGGAGGGAGGGAGGCTTGCACTTTCCAGAACTTTCTGGACCCCAGGGATCAGCACAAGTGAGTGACCCAGCAGCTCTCCAGGGCCACCCCTGAGCACAGCTCTGGGTTTGGGGAGCGAGTTCAGGCTCCAGAATTGAGCTGATAAATCCAGAACCGAGTGGTGAGTCTGGGAAAGGGGGAGTAAATAGACCTCAACAGAATTTGCTTGGAGAAACAGAAAATGTTTGACCACTTGCTCTGACATTTCTTCAGCAGCACAGTGTGTTTCGAGGGAAAGAGAGAATAAAAATAGAAGCAACCTTCAGGAAAGAGTCACATTTGTGAACTGATTACACTGATGGTGACATACTGAAACAGAAGCCACTTTTTCAAAGGGAAAGGTGAGACTGCCCATTAATTTTTTATACCTAACACCACATCGCTCTTTTATGGACCCTGCTCAGGCCCCTGCACATAAACACCACAAATTAGTCCAGGAACTGAAAACATAAACCTTATTCTTACTCAATGTCCCCAGCCCAGTGCTCCACATGAACCCCTGGAGAATCTAATTCCCAAACTGAGATTCCAGGCAGAGTCTGGTTTGAGTGCACATTACCTCTCCAAAATCACTGGGAAAGGACAAAAAAAGGTGAAATCCACGAAATGCAAAGTGAAGAGAGAGCTCAGCAAACAAATTCCCCCAGTCCCTTCCTGCCCTCCTGAGTCACTCTCCTGTCCCACCTCCGTGGCATTGTGGTGACCTCTGTCACACCCAGTGTCTGTGACTGCTCTAATTCCTTCTCTCCTGAGACCCAAATGAAGCGGTTGCCATGGGCTCAGCCTGTGCTGGATGGTCACAGCTCCTCCCATGGCAAATCCCCAAGGGAAACGTCATCAGCAAACAGCCCCAGCCCGAAATGTGCATTAATGCACAGACACAACATCCCCCAGGAAACTCCACAGCCCTGCTTGCAGATAAAAACCACAGAAACACACAATGTCCCGAACTGGAAGTGACCCATCAGGATCCAACTCCTGACCTGAGCAAAAAATATTCTTTTTAATGTGAAGATGCAATTTTTTGGCCAAAAAGGGAGCACAAGCCTGACTCCTTGGTGCTACACTCAGTAACTGAGTAACTGCCACGCAATTTCAGGTGTCCAAACAACACACAACCAGTACTTTGCATTTCATGGGTGGTTTGCATTCCTGTCCCTGAGAAAGATAACATGGATTCAGAACCACATCCCTACTCCTTCCTGTGAAATCCTGCTGCAGCCACAGGAGGACTCCACATGAAGCTGGGTGAGGCTTCCCCGGGCCCCACCATTCCTGAAGCTCCAGTTCACTTCCAGGCAGCTCCGGGCCCTCTGACAGGAGGAACCTGAGAGCAGGAGAGCAGCTGAGGAACACCAGAGCAGGGAGAGGACTTTGTCCTCGCCTCCCGCACCCACCAACTCCTCCTGTTCCCAGCAGGAGCCTCCTCTGTGCCCAGCCCCAGAGCCTGAACTGCAACCACAGCACATTCCCAGCTCTGGGCAGGGCAGGAGAGCTGCTGCTGCCTCACTGATGCCCAGATCCAACAAAATGCTCCAAACACTGCTCTGCTCCTCACAGCACAGACCACATTCCTCTGCTGTCTTCTCGCCGTGAAGCATTTTGTTGGGTCTGTGTTTGGGTTTTTTTCGGTTCTTGTTTTAGTTCGGTTGGCTTGCTTCAAAGCAGATCCCAGAGGTGAAGCTGGAGGACAGGAAAACACACCTGGCCCTCTCCACTTCACCCTTGTGAGCAGCCCCTCCTGTCACTGCCATCACAGGAGAGCCCAGCGAGGAGGTTTGGGAAAGAGCTGCTCCCCTTCCAGGGCCTTGGGAACCCGTTCCAGGTGCTGCAGGCAGGGAGAACCCTCCCCTCACAGCCCTGCTGATCTCCTTCCCAAAGCTCCTTCCTCACCAACACAGCCCTGTGCTTTCCAGTTCTCTCTGCCAGGAACAAGGATTCTTTCATCAAAGGCAGCATTTTGCTCCAACCTCAGATGTTCACAATTGTTAAAATCAGACTTTATCATGCACGTTCTGCATTAACGCTGACAAGATCCCAGAAGATTCCCATCTGGCCAGTGACTCAAATCTGTGCTCCCTGGCTCTCTGCACTGCTTGGCCATATGAAGTGGAAAAAGAAGTTAGTGAATCCTGGCAAAAAATGTTTCTATTTTCAGGATACAATTCCAAACTTTTGTGTTCAGCTGACACCAACTTTTATGGAAAATTCCACCGAAGCCTCAAATGTGACCTCCCAGCTTGGAAGGTGTCCTAAGCCCAGCTGATACACACTCAACTGCAGCACCTGCCAGACTGAGCAGCTTAACTCCTTACTCCTCGTGCCTGCAAGGTGGATGTTGCTTGTATTCCACAGTTCTCCTTCCTGACAGAGCACCAGATTGGTGTTCATCGGCAAAGATGCAGCTCGAGGAACTAAATGTATAAAACACACGGATGGAGGACGCGCCACACCCCAAAACCAGCCAGCGATAACCCACAGCGAGAGGGAACTACTGCACTGGATTTCAACAGTACCAGAGTGAGAGTAACTGATTAACTGCAACTCCTGCCTTAATCCTCCACATCTCTGGCTCCCAGAAAACCCTGGTGATCCAGAGAGAGGCAAAGGAGCAAGCAGAGAGAACCAAGGCGAACACCAGGGCAGTGTGGGACTTGGTTCTCTGAAGCTGACGCCAAAAGCAGCTGATTTCAAGAGCAGCAGGATCAAACCCTGCCTGCTGTGCCCCAGTGAGGCAGTGAGGGATCTGCCACTGCCAGCACCAGCAGTGTCCTGTCAGTGGCAGGCTGTGTCTCGGCGGTCACAGCCCCAGGGACACCGAGGGACAGGGACTGAGCCCAGCCTGCTGCACTGGGCACATCTCTGCCACAGGGTAAAAGGCACTTGTCTTGCATTTTGCAATCCTTGAGTGCTGTAAAGTGTGCTGGAGAAGCAGCAGTGTCTGTGTCACTTCTACCTTTCGAATCCACGCCTGGGGCCCGCTGTTGGTGAGCTCGTCCGAGGACAGGATCTGTGCTCCGGTGCTGCCCGTGAACTGCCCGGGGATGGAGTTGGACTGAGCCCAGGCGTCGATCTGCAACGGCAAAACCCTGAGTGAGACCAACGTGAACATCCCCACACCGCCCCTGGCAATCCTCTGCTGCCTCTCAGGAAACTTTCAGGTGATGGTGTTGATATTTGGTGCGTTCACCAACACTCTGATGAAAAGCAGGCGCTCCCAAAATCTGAGCATCTGAAGGGTCACCCTGAAACCTGAGCTAAACTCCAGGGCCTCCTCGCCCCCAAAACTGCTGAATCCACTGTTTGCTAAGAATTACCTACATCTGTGCTGCTGAACTACAATAAAATTTAAAGACAAATAAATTTGAAACTATTTCAGGATGACTTGGGTGAAAACACGCGACGCACGATGGAGCTCATCAAAACTCAGCGTTACGAAGTGTAAAACCAGGAACTTCAAAATGCTGGCCCACAACTGGGTTTCCAAAGAAAAGGGCAACGTTGATTTTCCTCAAGCTCCCCAAAATGCTGCTGGAAGGCCCCAGCTCACCTGCTCCTGTGCCCGGTTCAACATGCACATGGCCTCCAGGTCAAAGGAGTTCTCATTGAGCCTTTTCTGGGCCACGGCTCTGTCGTTCATGGCTGTGGTTATGTCCACGCACTAGGAGGAAAGAGAGCATTTGTAAAAACACAGCAGAGCACAGCAATGTCCACTCAAGCTGGAAAAAGCTGCTGGAGAGTCAATGCTGCCAAGCAGGGTTACACAGTGAAGAGGTGGTTGGACAAAGAACAGGATGGAAATCCTGGGACTCTACTTAAACCCACACAAGATGGGCTTTGCTGAACAAAGACAAACCTGAGTTTAAACTGTAACAGCCTGGTAACTTAAAATCACCTGTACACACAAAATATCCTCCGAATTATTTTCTAAGAACTATCTGTCACAAAAAAATTCCGGTGTGTAATAAATAGAGAAGCATTTTACTGTTCAATGAGATCTCCTCAACCAACAGAATTTAATGCAATTTAACTAAAAATTCATGCAGAGTTCTTCATGTGAGCACTATATAAAGTCACACTAAAGCTTGTCTGTATAAAATAACTCTAGCATGAATCAGATGCATTCCACAATCTCGACTTTAGTGTCTCTAAATTTCATCTTCAGCCTAAACCAGAAGGGAATGAAGATGGGGAAGGGGCTGGAGCCTCAGGAGGGGCTGAGGGAGCTGGGAAAGGGCTGAGCCTGGAGAAAAGGAGGCTCAGGGGGAACCTTGTGGCTCTGCACAAGTCCCTGACAGGAGGGGACAGCCGGGGGGGTCGGGCTGTGCTCCCAGGGAACAGGGACAGGAGCAGAGGGAACGGCCTCAGCCTGGGCCAGGGGAGGCTCAGCTTGGACAGCAGCAGGAATTTCCCCATGGAAAGGGGGCTCAGGCCTTGGCAGGGGCTGCCCAGGGAGCTCTGCAGTGCCCATCCCTGCAGGTGGCACCTGGAGGTGGCACTCAGTGCTCTGGGCTGGGGACAAGGTGGGCACGGGGCACAGCTGGCACTGCCTGGGCTGGCAGGGATTTGCCAGCCTCAGGGGTTCTGTAAAACCAGGCTGTGAGCTCACAGAATCCACTGCATTGGAAAAAATGATCTCCATCTGTGCTGCTGAACTACAGTAAAACACAAAGAGAAATAAATCTGAAGCGATGTTGTGGAGTGACTTGGTGAAAACACGAAATGCAGGAAGGAGCTCACTGCAAACCTTCACTCTGGGCAAAGCCATGGGGAGAGAAATCCACAACATTTGGGGCTGTAAAAATGTAAAACTGTAACACATTCTGCATGGTGTGCAGCTTTCTATAAAATCCTCATGTCCTGCTCCTCAAAGGGCATTTTATGGCTCGTTCTGCTTGGAAAGCAGAAAGGGAAGAGGGTGCAAAGACAAATGGAATTTCTTCAGATGAGACAGCAGCTGGCACACACACACATCGAGGTCATGGGTTAATCTGAACTTCATTTTCATTTGCTTTGTAAAAGCCTTGCCTCTTTTGTTGTCACTATCTCCACCACAATCTCTCACACATTTTGTACTGAAGGGCCACCAGGAGAAACTGAAACTCCTTTAAAATTGACTCAGCTGAACAAAACAAACACTGTTAAAACGCAAACCCTGTCCCAGGAACCCGGTCAAGAATTTAGTAAATATTGAAAGGAAGAGATAGATATGAACATCTACAATGGCATCAAACACAGGATTTGCTTTTGTGTTCTATTAAATCTGATTTTAAGATTTTTTTTTTTTTGCTGTTGTTAGGACAAAGGTGAAGATCATTGCTGGTATCTGGCACTGAACAAAACAGAGCTAAAAATCCCCCAAGTCCCAGGTGTCTAAGGACTGAGTTTAGTGCTTATTTCTTGTCACACAGAACATAAAAAAAGGCAAAAGAATTATTAAAATATTATCCAACAATCCCCTCACACAACAGCACGGATGTAAAAATCCCTGTTTCAAATGCACGCTGGTTGAGTTTTCAAGCTTCTCTCACGTACTTAAAATAATTCTTTGATTTTCTGTTTGTCAAACTGGTCCAGGAGATAAATAAAAGTTCTTCTACTCACCAAAAGTTTCAATCCAGCAATACACAAAGGCATGGAAGCAGTCCATGAAACCACAGGGGACCACTGCCCATGCTAAACAGGTCTATTAGTGCTTTACCAGACTGGGGCCTAGCAACATTCCCTGCTGGGTTAATTCCCAAACACTTCTCCATTTTGGAGACCATCAGGGCTCTGTGTTATGTCAAGACACTCGATGGCAGCTTTGGATCTTGAACAAAAACCATCTCTGCTTGAGGTATAAGAAGTTGTTGTTATTCCTGAGTCAAGGAAAACACGTGGAAGTGAGGCGCTGTTCTCTCCCAGAGCTCTCCTGGCTGTTCCCCTTTCTCAAGACTTTTCCCCCACAAATCACAAACACTGAAGCAAACAAAAAGGAGGTTTTTACACACTCTGCAGCTCCATGAATGCTTTTGCTCCATCCTTAGACCCCAACAGCATCTCTGCATGAAAATCACCTGGGGTAACCCAAACCTTCAACTCTACACTTCCAAACACCCCTTCCACCAAAACTACTTTAAGGCATCAGGGTTTATGAAAACGAGCTGTAATGTATTAGCAGGGTCATTCCAGGCTAAGCCCATAATTAACATGTGAATTAAAGCACAGCAACAAAACCACTTGTGTGGGGTTTAATGTCAAGACTCGCATCAGAACTGTCACAGTACTGCAAAATCATCAGCAATGAACGGAGGTCAATTCTAGGTGAAACTTCCAGAAGCTGCAAGCACCCCCAGCTCTCTACTCCCCCAGCAAGGGAGCTGATCTGCCTCACGTTGCTCCAAGGGAGCCATTTCCACCACAGAGTCCTCCTGAACACTGAAGAACTGAAGCAGAGAAGCACTGTGTTACCTGTCAGACTCCCTGGAGGAACACACAGCAATCCTGTACCTGCACTTCCCAAACCCCAGGGGATGGACAGCCTGCTGGGAGCTAAACGCCCCTGAAATCACCCTTAACACAAACCAAGTTAAGGTAAAGGCAAATAAAAATATTTATTTACAAAATATAAAAACAGACATCATAGTTACAGGCATTTATAAAGGTACACACAACAGGAAGGAAAGGAAGTTATGTTAAAATATATTGACTGCAATGAAAAGTGGGAACGACATTCTGCACAAACATCTCGGGGTTTTACTGGAGCACGAGCCCAAAGTGCAGCTCCCACCTGTGCTGAGGAACAAGGAACTGGGTGCCCAACCATCAAATTCTGAGGGATTCAATGAAAATGCTGGCTAAGTTACAGCCTCTGTGCTTTCAGTGCTGTAAGAGACCCAGAATAAAATTCCATCTGTGCCTCAGGGAGTGAACTGATCAGCAAAGTCTTGAGAAACAAAATGCACCAAGTGCTGAGGTCAGGAATTTGTCAGAAATTGATGGGGAGGCTTTGGGGTTTGGCTTTGGAAGGTGTGAGGACAAGGCTTCAGGTGCACTGAGGCAACATCCACTTAAAAATATTAACATCTCTCTTAAATATTTAATTTACATTTCCTTTAATTTAATTTAATTACAAAGGCCCCCATAAATGTTCTTTGAAAGAAATTTCCAGGAGAAAAACACTTGCTTTGTTTTTTGGTTTTTTTTTTAGCCATACAATTAGATTCTCCTTTGGAAGGCCACGTGCAACACAGTCATGGGAGAAAAAGTGACTTGGAAAGCTAAAAAAAAAATAATCAATACATCCAGAGGAAGCGACTTACAATTTTTAATGGATTACATTCCAGTGTGACGCTCTTGTTCTAAAACTGGTGGGACAATTTTAATTAACACTATATACATTACTGTGCAAATCTCCAGGTATTATTAATAAATCTGAACAGGAAACTGAACTGGGAAGTTTCTTTCATCTTCCAGCTACAGTTTAAATTCTGTTGAGCCCAAGAAGTCACCACTTCCCATGCGAGCATCCCCGTGTGCAGAGCTCCTCAGCTTAGTGCAATGTTAGGCACTGCTTTTTTAAGTGCCTTTCTTTTTTTTCCCCTTCCCAGGCTGCAATTTGGTACCAGACTGCCCAGGGGATGGTTTTGCTTTTCTTATATGATATGCTGTCCTTGCCTTCCTTACCTCAATGGCTGGCTTGGGGAAAACATCGTCCTTGCCGTCGTCTTTGCCGTTTTTGTCCACGGGAACCCACTCTCCGTACACGCTGTCCGCCTCCTTCTTCCTATGCTGAGACCCAGAGGAAACAGGGAATTCCTTGGACAGGATCACCTGGTTTTTTGGTTGGGGTGGTGGTGCTGGTTTTATGCTGGGAGTCTGAGAGAAAGAAAAGGAGAAGTTAAGACTTGAAAACGCCCCAGAGTCATGAGGCGGTTTTGTTGCGAACGCCTGGGGTTTGGTTTTGACAGAACACTCATTCTTGCTCTAGAGTAACAAACCTTTGTAACTAATCATTTTGGCACAGCCCTAAAAAAACACAAGTGACCCACAAATTGCGCTATCAAAGATGAAAAACCCCTTAAAACAACTTCAGCAACCCAAAATCCCTGACCCTGCTCTCCCAACCGACCCCATTCACACGGAGAACAACCTCCACCTGCCACACAGGTATTTTGTATGGAAAGCCCCAAGATAAAAGTCCTGGGAAGCAAAACATTGCCTGTGATCAAAAGCTCCCCATGAGTGGAGAGAAAGCAGCTCTCAGCATTTGGGTTTCTAATTCTGCTCCTATTTTTAGCAGCAGCCTGAGTCTCTGAGCAGATGATGTCTATGGCCTTGTTTTGCTTGGTGTTGTTATTATATTAAAAACCTGCAGAAATCTCTGCCAGGTTCCCTTCCAAGAGGCAAACACAGCTGGCAGCCTTGGATAATATTGGATAAACTCCTAGGAATATGGATGGGAATGGTCTTAGTGGAAAGAACAAAACTAAAAGGGTCAAAAACAAGACCAGGATGCAGAGCTGCCCACAACCACTACAGAACACTCCTCCTCAGAGCCTGGAAGAATTCCAAGGTTTCTCGAGTTTCCTTGTAGCCTTTTCTAACAATAAAATACAAAATCTAAATCCATTTCTACGTTACACCTTATGTAAATGTGCACTGCTGCTAATTTTATGTACACCACAAGCTATATATATTTATACACAAA
Organism: Progne subis subis; assembly: GCA_022316685.1. NCBI lineage: Eukaryota > Metazoa > Chordata > Aves > Passeriformes > Hirundinidae > Progne > Progne subis. Next base: position 201,426 of record JAKJHU010000267.1, on the reverse strand, counting down.
ACCAGGAACGTTATTTCTGTTTTTGCTGAGCGTATTAAAGCTTTTTTAGTGCTTCATATCCTGCAAAATCAAAGCAGACTTTCATGGGCACAACCCCCCACCCCAAATATAACTGAAAAAACCCACCACCCCAAAAAATCCCAACAAAATTTACACAAATTCTAATCCACACTTCCAAGCATTTGCTTCCCTGATGCACTTAAAGAAACGCTCACAATTTTACCACCATTATCAATTTAATCGTGATGGAATCAGGAGCGTTTCTTTAAATTGATTAAAAAAATACTCCCAGTTTCACCAAGATTAGGAACCCCTGACAAACTTCTGTAGAATTCCTTGCATAATTTAAAAAGAACCAAGGATTTAAAGCATTGAAAATATAAGTAGAACTCACACTTAAGTTGAAGAAAATAGGTTTGGGTTCGCTCAGCTTAAAAGGATGGTTGTAGAAAGGACGTTCCTCCTCCTCTTCATCAGACACGTGAGGCTTGTTCACTATCACATCATCAGTGCTCTGAGCAATCTTCTTGCATTTCTGAAAAATAAAACAGGGAAATGTCAGCTCCAAGTAAACCTGAACTTTCAAGCCAAACTCACAAAGGATGTTTCCATCAAAAAAAAAAAAAAAAAAAAAAAGTGGTTTTCTTTACTAAAGCCAGAAGGTGGAAGAATCTTTTAGCGACAGCATCGAGATGCACTTTGGATGTTTTAAACAAGTTATCCAACACCAGCGTGCCCTTCCTTGGTTACTGACTCAGCTCCCTGGCAGTGCAGGGCCTTTGTCAGAAGTGATGGCTCCAGAAGAGCTCAGATCCTTCTGGAATACTGTGGTGTTGCCATGCAAGACACTGGTGTGCAACAGAACTAGAACACAGAGGTGTTATGGGGATACCACAGTCAAACTGGGAGGAGCCTCCATGGGGTGAAATGAAGAGAGAGGAAGAAAAGGACCAAAGACAAAAAGACTTTCTCGAGAGGCCAGAATTTTATGGTTACGATGTCTTTACTGATTTCCTACTATCTGCACTGCTTCTGTAGACAGTTTAGAGTCAAAAGAACAGAAATAACACTCAACAGATCTCCAAAGTTGGAAAGAGAAGCGCAGATTTGGGGCCTGCAGATCAGCACAAGCTATGCTGGATCTTGTTCAGGGTGCGTGAAAAACCACCCAGGATGTCACCACAGGGCACCTGCACCACCTCAGCTCCTGGGCAGTACTTCTGCTCCCCCAGCCCAGGGCCAACTGCACATTATTTCTGCACCTGGACATTGCTTCATCTCCGATTATTTCTATAAACGTGATTTCAGAACTGTCACACTCATTATGTAATTAAAAAAAAATAATTAAGGTACTTTTTTATTCCAGATTTTCTCTGTTCTGAGGGAAGTCCAAGGCCAGCCTGGACAGGGTCTGGAGCAACCTGGGACAGAGGATGGTGCTCCTACCCATGGCAGGGGGTGGACAGGCTGAGCTTTGAAGTTCCTTCCAACTCACAGCATAACTAACACCACTAGAACAAAAATCAGGAGTGAAAGCTTTGAATTTCACCGACAGGACTGCAGGGACAACTACCTATTTGTACAAAATTAGAACAGAACCAAAACGAAAAATAAGAAAAAGCAAAATACTTTGATTTCATGTACTTAAATGGAATTAAAAATACCAGTTTTGATGACTTTAAAAAAAAAAAACAACACCTGTGTGGAGAATAAGGGCTCAAAAGGGTGCTCAGGCCTTGGCAGGGGCTGCCCAGGGAGCTTTGCAGTGCCCATCCCTGCAGGTGGCACCTGGAGGTGGCACTCAGTGCTCTGGGCTGGGGACAAGGTGGGCACGGGGCACAGCTGGCACTGCCTGGGCTGGGAGGGATTTGCCAACCTCAGGGATTTTGGGATTCTGAACACAAGGCAGCTCCCAGGTGACAGCAGCCCTCAGTGACAGCCTCCCACAGGTCACCAACCCCCAGTGTGGTCATTTCCAGGCTTGCTGCTGCTGTTCTCCCTCACCTCAGTGAGCTCCTTCAGGGTGTCCCTCGAGGACTTCTGGTTGGCTTTGTCATCCTTCTTCTGGGACAGCAGAGGCATCAGGCTCGGGGGTAAGGGCACGCCGGACTTGGCGCACATGGCCGCTGCGTTGGCTTTGGCGATTTCAAGTAGCTGGGCCTTGTCTGAAAAGGTTTGGGTTTTTTTAAAGAGAAGTTATTATTTTTGTGCACAACAGTTCCAACTGCAACATCCTCACAGCCCTCCCAAGCTCTGATGCCTCCTACTTCACTGATTCATCCCTGTCTTGGCAATACTGAGTCCTTCCTACACAACATAAAGTCCAGAGTTTCCTCATTATCTATCTCTGAAAAGCTCCCAAACCTCTGGAGGAAGTCTCATTTTCACAGATGTAGCCCAAAAGCTACTTACAACCACCAAGCAAAAAAACAAGCTCTGAGTAAAACATGCTCCTGCTTAAAACAGAACTAGATGCAAAACGGTTAACAGAAGAGTATTTCGCTTTAATAAGGAGAAAAAGGACAGCCCTAACATAGAAATAGGAAATTAAATTAAATGAAGCCTTCTGCCAGTTTGCAAATAACTCCCTAACTGGAAGGCTTCCATGGTAACTGTGAGGCAGGACTGGAAGGTTCAGCACCTCAAGTCCACCACAGGTTTCCTCACACACTGTACAAGAGCTCATCTCCCAGTTCAAACCTTCTTTCCCCTTATTAACTCACTACCCAAGGAAACAGCACAGCCTCTCTTCCTACAAGTACAGAGGAAAGATGCAGCTCCTAAGATTTTATTTTATTTTCCAATCTGCTGGGTCTAGGATAATTTTCAGAAACAAGTCTCTCTTTCCTTAAAGTTCTTATCACGGGAAAGAGGCAATTCAGAGTCCTGGAACAGCTGACAAAAGAGCCTGGGACTCTGCAACTGGCACCTGAATGACCTCTGCTCTCAGGAGTAGAAATTCTGAATTTTCTTACATACAAGTACTTGGCCTCTATTTGGCTATGTAGAAGGTTCCTGGAGACTGCAACTCGCTACTTTTGTTCAAAAGCTCTAGAACCAAGGTAAAACTGGCTCTGAGGAGGCTTTCATTCAAATGCTCAGCGTTGATTCTGCTCCAAAGTGAAAGTTCTTGCTGGAAGTTACTGCCTAAAACTACTGCACGGAGTGACTTCCAAGAAATCCCTTATGAATGCTCCAGAGCTGAAATCAGACTATGCAAATCCCCCCGCTACCACCTCACCGTGGAACTAGTGACAATGAAGCACTCACTTACCCAGGTCTGTAAGACGTTTGGGTGATCTGCTGGAGAACTCCGAGGACCTGGACCTGCGGCGGTCGGGGGATCTGCTGTAGCGCCTCCTCCCCGAGGACCGGGAGCGCCGCAGCCGGATCGGGGATCTGCTGGAGCTCCGTCTCCTTCCCCTGGACCGCGACCGCCTCTGGCGAAGAGGGGTCCGGCTCCTGCTCCGCAATCGGAGCGATATCCTACGGTCTCTGGAGTCGGATCTTCTCCTCCTTCTGTCAGTAGACCTCGATCTGTTTCTCTGCGACCTCTTGCGCCTGTCTCTGGATAAGGAACGCCGCCTTCGTGATGCCGACCTCGACCTGCTTCTCCTCCTGTGCCTGGAACGTGACAACGAGCTGGACCGAGACCTGGACGCTCTTCTCCGCGTTGCTGACCTGGAGCGATTCCGTCTGGAGCGCGAGTCTGTGTCGTATCTCTTGGACCTGCGCTGGGAGGACCTGGAGCGTCGGCTTCTGGACCTGCGCGACGACTCCTTGTCTGCTGTTTTCTCTACAGATTTGGACTGGCTCCTCTGGCGAGCAGCGGACCGGGAGCGTCTCCGCCTGGACCTGCGTGAGGACTCCTTGTCTACTGTCTTCTCTACAGATGTCGACTGGCTCCTCTGGTGAGCCGAGGACCTGGAGCGTCTCCGTCTGTACCTCCGCACGGACTCTTTGTCCGCTGGTTTTTCTATGGATGTGGATCGACTCTTTTGGCGAGCAGGAGACTTTGAGTGTCTGCTTACGGATCTCTGCGGGGACTCTTTGTCAGATGCTTTATCGACAGATTTGGATCTGGATTTTTCACGTTCGGAAGACTCAGAACGTCTGCTTTCGGGGACAAAGGAAGAGTCCTGTTCTTCCGACTGCTCAAGAGGCACGGAATCCTGCTTTTCCTCATCTGCCAAAGAGGGCTCCGCATCCTCTCCTTCCTCTTCACCACTGGAAGACTCCGACTCATGCTCATCTGACGATGTGGACTCTCTTTGTTCAGCTGTCAAGGAGGGCTCTGCATCCTCTCCTTCTTCTTCAGCAGTGGTAGACCTCGATTCAGCCCCATCAGGGGATGCGGAACGTCTGTGTTCAGCTGTCAGAGGCTCCACATCCTCAGCTTCTTCACCGGCAGTAGACCTCGACTCTTGCTCATCTGATGAGGTGGAATCTCTTTGCTCAGCTGCCGAGGAGGGCTCCACATCCTCTGCATCTTCACCAGCAGTAGACCTCGACTCCTGTTCATCTGAAGATGTGGAATGTCTACGCTCAGCTGTCAAAGAGAGCTCCTGGTCCTCTGCTTCCTCACCAACAGTTGACCTTGACTCACGTCCATCAGGAGACACAGAGCGACGTTCAGCTGTCAAATCCTCTGCTTCTTCATCAGCTGTAGACCTCGACTCACGGTCATCAGAAGATGTGGAGTGTCTACGTTCAGCTGTCAAGGAGGGCTCCCCATCTTCTACATCTTCCCCCGCAGCAGACTCACGGTCATCAGAGGATATGGAGTCTCTTCTTTCAGCTGCCAAGGAGGTCTCTGCATCCTCTGCCTCTTCTCCAGTGGTTGACCTCGACTCGTGCTCATCAGAGGACTCAGAGCTCCGACGTTCTGTTGTCAAAGGCTGCTCCAGATCCTCTGCTTCTTCGCTAGATCTTGACTCGTGCTCGTCAGGGGAAGAGGAACGCCTCTCCAGATCATCAGTTTCTTCATCTGCAATAGATTTCTGGTCATGGTCCTCAGGGGACACGGATCGTCTATGTTCTGAAGTCACAGAGGACTCCAGACCCTCCTCCTCCAAGGGAGACTTTGGCTCATGACCTTCCTGATAGGAGGATGTGGAGTATCTACGCTCAGATCTCAAAGAGGGCTCCAGATCCCCCGTTTCTTCACCAGGGCCCGATCTCACGCTGTAGTTATCAGGAGACACCGGGCGCTCTTCAGGCATGAAAGAAGGCATCGCATGATCCATTTTTTCAACCGGGATGGATTTCAAGTCACTGTCATCAGGGGACATCAAGGCTCTGTCGTTCAGTGTCAAAGGTTCAACACCGTCTGCTTTTCCAACAGTGGTAAATGTCAACTCCTGCCCATCAGGGGATGCTCCATGTTCATTTTCAGGTGTTGGAGAATGGTCCCGCACATCTGCTTTCTGAACAGAGGTGAAACTCACCTCCTGGCTCTCAAAAAGGAGATGGTCATGTTCAGCTGTCAAAGCAGAATCCACACCCTCCGTTTTCTCAGCACGTGCCAATCTTGACTTGTACTCTTCAGGTGACAGAGCATGTTCAGATGTCAGAGAAGGTTCCCTGGCTACTACTCTTTCAGCAGGGCTGGACTGCAGCTCCTGACCTTCAGGGGTCATGGGACATTCACCTTCAGAGGACAACTCCTGTACCTCTGGTTTTCCAGCAACAGCAGACTGCACCTCCTGGCTATCAGTGGATATTGAACTTTCACTTTCAGACGCTTCAGAATGTTCCTCCAAGTCTTCCTTCTCAACAGGACTGGATCTCATATGATGCCTTTCGGGGGATGCATCATACTCGTTTTCAGACAGCAAAGAACACTCCTGCACCTCCGCTTTTTCAGTGTGAGCACAGAGCAGCTCCTGCCCCTTGGGAGATGCAGTGTATTGGTTGTCTGGGACCAGCACTGGCTCCTGCACTGCTATGCTTTCAGTGAGGCCAGACTGCAGTATTTGGCCTTGACGGAAGATGGAATATTCACTGCCAGGTGTCGGAGAAGGCTCCTGTACCTCCTTCTCAGCAGGGCTGGCCATCACCTCCTGGCCCTCAGAAGACTCAGCATGTTCATTTTCAGGCAGCAGAGAACACTCCTGCACTTCTGGTTTTCCAGCTAAGAAAGAGGACAATCTGTGATCTCTAGAAGATATAGCACTGTCAGGAACCACAGCCTCCTCCTGCATCTCTGCCTTCTCAGAAGAGGTGCAACTCAACTCCTGGCCCACCCAGGACACGGCATGGTCATTTTCAGACAACAGAGCAGGCTGTTGCACCTGTGTCTTTTCAGCAGAGGGTGATCGCAGGTCCCGGCCCTCGATGGACTCCATACATCTTTCTTCAGGCATCTGATAAAGCTTCCGCAGCTCCGCTTTTTCAGCAGGGGTTGATGTCAACTCTGGGCCATCAAGTCCTATTGTGTACTCATTTTCAGACACTTGAGAAGGCTCCTGAGCTCGTTCAAGAGGGGTGGATGCCAACTCATGACCATCGGAGGCAACAGAACACCTGCCTTCCAGTATCAGAAAGGGCTCGTGCACCTGTGTTTCTTCACTGTAGGCAGATCTCAGCTTGTAGCCATCAGGGGATGCCAGGTGTTTCAGTTCGGATGAATTCAGCACCTCTGCTTTTTCCGCAGGGAGGGGTCTCAGTTCGTGATTGTCGGGCAACAGCAGAATCCCACCTTCTGATGCCACAGCTGTCACTGGGGGCTGTAGTTTTTCAGGTGTGCTCACTGATTCACAACCATCAGCAGACACGGAGAAGCCACTTTCCAGTGAGAGAGGAGGCTTCTGGATCTCTACTTTTTCAACTGCGGCAGATGTCAATTTATAGCCTTCAGAGAATATGGAACACCGCAGCTCAGATGCCACCGACAGCTCTGCACTCTCTGTTTGCTCAAAGGAATTGTACTTTGCTTTGTGGCCATCGTGGCATATGGGAATTCCACTTTTAGACATCACCAAAGATCCTGCACCGTCTATTTTTCCAGTTAGGTACCTTGATTCGTGCATTTCCGAAGACCTGGAGCAGTCAACCTCAAGCACTTGTGGAAGTGTTGGACCATCTAAACCTTTGTCAACAGATGATCTGGACTCATGAACTTCAAAAGAAGACACCGAAATGAGGTCGGCAGACACCTCAACAGAACCACACACAGATGTCAGGGAAACATCTGGAGTCTTGACTTTTTCAACAGATAAAAATCTTTGTTCGTTTCCATGTGGTGACTTAAAGGACTCGCCTGCAGACAATGGATGCTCCTCTATTGGTGCAGCAAAGCTGGATCCTGATCCATGTCCATCAGGAGGCATGAAGTGTCCACTGTCAGAAGCCGGAGAGGGCTCCTGCATCTGGCCTGACTCATAGCCATCAGGGATGACAGGGCGGATCATTTCAGGTGGCAGGAAAGGCCTCTGAGCTTCCACTGCTCCAGGGCTGTCAGCCAGCTGGGAAGACTCATGTTCAGGGATATGCCGTGATTCGTGACCATCAGACAAGTTGGAGACCCCATCTTCAGACAGGCGAGAAGATGACTGAACTTCCATGTCTCTTTTAAGTGCTGGAGGAAGCTCTGGACCTTCTACTTCTTTGAGAGGTGCAGTTCTGGACTCATCTTCACGGGATGCAGAGAGATGGAATTCTGCTACTGAAGTAGTTTCTAGATCTCCTCTTTTTTCAACAGATGAGGATCTTGATTTGGATGTGGGGTATGGAAGTTCAGGCAGCAGTGAAGACTCCAGAGCTGCTGCTTTTTCAGTTGATCCATTTTCAGATGTTATAGGCAGCTCTGAATCCTGTGTTTTTTCCACAGATGTGGATCTCAATTCCTGGTCATCTGGGGTTTTGGAGGCATCAAATTCAGATGTGGCAGAATGCTGCAGATCTGCTTTTTCAGCAGATGAGGAGCTTTCCTCAAGGCTCTCTGAAGTTTTGGAAAATCCACTTCCAAATGATGGTGGCAGCACTGGGCCATTTACTCCTTCATCAGACAAAGCAGCTGATGTAGGACCATTAGAGGATTTATCTTCACTTCCAAAAGAAGATTGAGGAACATCTTTATCAAGACCTTTGGCTGACTCCTGAAGTTCAGAAGACTCCACGTGCTTGCTGCTGGACTTTGAGGATAATTTATCTTTTTTTTCTACAGATTTGGACCTTGACTTAACGCTGTCAGAGGACTTGGAACGTTTCCGTTTGGATTTTTTTGAAGACTCTTTGCGCTTTTTTTCGACAGACCTAGATCTAGACTTGTAACGCTCAGAAGACTTTGAGCGTCGACGCTTGGATTTTCGTGAGGATTCCTTCTTTTTTTCCACTGATTTGGATCTAGACTTGTACCGGTCAGAGGACTTGGAGCGCTGACGTTTAGACTTCCGTGACGATTGCTTTCGATCTCTTTTTTCTACTGACCTGGATCGAGACTTGTAGCGATCTGAGGACTTTGAGCGCTGACGTTTGGACCTCCGTACAGATGCCTTCCGACCTCTTTTCTCAACAGATCTTGACCTGGATTTTGAACGATCAGAGGAACCAGACCGATGTCTGAACCTCCAGGAGTATTCTTTGCCTCCTCCCTTTTCTGAAGACCTGGATCTAGATTTTGAACGGTCAGAGGACCTGGAATGTCTGCGGCGGGATCGCCAGGAGGACAATCTCTTTTCCACTGACCGTGACTTAGACCTGTAGCGGTCGGACGACCTGGAACGTCTGCGCCCGGACCTTCGGGAGGACAATCGCTTCTCCGCTGACCTGGACTTGGATCTGTAGCGATCAGATGACCTGGAACGTCTGCGCCCAGACCTTCGGGAGGACAATCGCTTCTCTGCTGACCTGGACTTGGATCTGTAGCGATCAGAAGACCTGGAACGTCTGCGCCCAGACCTTCGGGAGGACAATCGCTTCTCTGCTGACCTGGACTTGGATCTGTAGCGGTCAGAAGACCTGGAACGTCTGCGCCCAGACCTTCGGGAGGACAGCCGCTTTTCCACTGACCTGGACTTGGATCTGTAGTGGTCTGATGACCTGGAACGTCTGCGTCTAGACCTTCGGGAGGACAGTCGCTTCTCCACAGACCTGGATTTAGACCTGTAGTGGTCAGAAGACCTGGAACGTCGCCGTCTGGACAATCTCTTTTCTGCTGATCTGGATTTAGACCTGTACCGGTCAGATGACCTAGAACGTCTGCGCCTGGACCGCCTGGAAGACACTCTTCTCTCTCTCTTCTCCACAGACCGGGACCTAGATTTGGAATGCTTTTTTCTGGAAACTGAATAGTTTCTGCTCCTAGAACGTGCTCTTTTAGAGGTCAAACGCCTGGAAGTAGAACGTGACCTTGATTTTTTCTTCCGCTTCCTAGACCTGGACTGAGATTTGGAACGGCTTCTTTTCTGTTTCTTTGAATCATGTTTTTTCTCACTGGTTCTATGACTACTTTTTTCAATTACATTCTCAAGCCTCATGAGAGTCTCCTTCATTCGTGCCGCCACATCAGGTTGCACATCGGATGTTTCTGAGTCTCTTTTCTCTGAGTCCTCTTCTGGAGTTGCTTCTTTGACATCCTCAGCTTCTGGAGTGTCTTCCAACTGGCCTTCCTCTATAGGTTCTGGACCTGCTTCTGCATCAGTATCAGGTACTGGAGCTGCCTCCAAATCTTTTGTCTCTGCCTCCAACCCTACTGCTGCTTCTGCTTCTTTTAGCTCTACATCAGTCCGAGGAGCTGTTTCCAAATCTTGTGTTTCTGCTACAGAAGTCCCTGCTGCAACTTCTTCCTCTGCAGCATGTGAAGAACTAAAAACTGTTTCTGCTGCTAAAGGCTCAGATGTTTGAGCCTGCTCCACATCTTCCTTCTCAATCACCATATCCTCCACCTGCTGACTCTGTACTCCTTCTACAGAATGTACCTCGGCTGTCACTTCATGTTCCTGTGTGGTTTCCAGGTCTTTCACATCCCCTGGTTTTGGAACTGCTTCAGGTTTTATTTCAGAAGCACCCAAGATTTCTGGGGCCTCTTCAGAACTCTTCCATTCTGCAGCAGTTTTTGCTTCTAGAACAACCTGAAGCTCTTGTTGCTTTTCAGTGTGCAAGTAATCTGGAACAGCTGCTGAAGCATCACCCATGGGTACCTCAAGCTCTTCACCTGTTCCAGAACCTTTCACCTCTACTGCTGCAGACTCTTTTGTGCTCTCCAACCACCTCACTCCTCCAGCTTCTGACGTTTGCTCCAGATACTTTGCTTTCTCCATTTCTGAGGGCTCATTTATTTGTGTGCTGGTCCTCCTTGCTGCAATTTCATGTTCTACAGCAGATCCCTGAGTTTGCACATCCGTCAATTCTGTTGGTACTCCTGATGTCATACGGTTTTCTTCCACTCTAGGCAAAGACTCCAATACTGCTGCTGAATGACCTACTATTTGCTCCTGAATAGATTTTGAACTGATTTCTGAAGTTTGCACAGGTTCTAGGATTGCTTCTCTGCTCCTTGTCTCTGCTTCTGGAGCGTGTTCCGAATCCTTTCTCTCCCTCAATACCTCAGTTTGTGAGGTTCTTGTGTGTGTTGTGACCTGCGCCTGTGCAATGATGGAACTCCCTGTTTGGCTTGCACAGAGAGGCTCTCTCTCTGCTGTGGCTTGCCATGGCATCACCCCTGCCGGTGCCTCAGCCGCTCTAACTGGTTCCACACTTTCACATGCAACCATAGGTTCAGGAGTCCTTTCTAAGGCAGTAAGTCCTGGACTTGCAACAGTCCCACAATGCATAGCTTCTTCCGAAGCTTTCACACCTTCCACTTGCAAGGACATTGAAGCTGTTGTATAAGTTTTTGCTTCCACCACAGCCGCTGGTCTCAGGTCTCCTCCTGGACCTTGTGTGTTTTCCTTCTGTAAAGACAGGGAAGGTGCCAAACCTCTCACGTGTGATTCACCCTCAGGTCTTGATTCTCTCAGCAATGACATACCTTCTGAATCTTTTGCTCGTGGACTTCTAAAACCCTCTGCCATCTGGACTTCTGGAGCTGTTTGGGGAACAAAGGTCTGTACAACTGGGGGGGATTCTGAAGTTGCCCTTAATCCTTTTGCCTCTGCAACCACATTCACACCTGTCAATCCTGCTGAAAGTGCAGATCCCTGGGTTCTGTCCACACTCCTTGCTTCTGTCAAGACTCCATGTAGGTGGAACATTCCTGATGCACCCAGCGCCGTTGCAGAACTGGTGGTACTTTCCACATTTTTGCCTTGCAGACTTTCATGAGCTGCTGTGACATCTTTTGCTACAACACCCACAGGTTCCATGGCTGTTTCCAAAGCTTTCACAGTTCCCATAGCTGGTTCCATATCCTTGATTTTTGTAACAGCTCCTGGTCCTGGAGGTGTTTTGGCACTTTGCATTTCCACGTGGGTCACAGGGGTGGCTGCAGATATTGTCAAAGGATGCTGCAAAGGTACATCCGCTTTCAGAACACCGGAAGCCTCCATGGGGCTGCCCTGTGTCACGCTCAAACTCCCAGATATAACTGAGGATTGCAGGGATGACTCCAAAGTTCTGCTCACACCCCCCAGTTCCGAATATCTCTCCACACTTCTCACATTTCCCATGTGCACAGATTTTTCAGTTGTTTCTGGAATTTTCACTTCTTGCCCAGCCACAGCCACGTGAGCTACAGTCACAGCACTTGGATGTGCCCAATTTGCAGGTGCAGGAGTTGTTGTCACACCACTTGCCAAGGACACGGATTCTGAAGCTGTTTCCAACCCCTGTGCTGCCCTCTGAGACACAGACTGGTAAGATGCTTCTGAATAAGTCAACACCTCCATGGTCTCAGGCTCGAGAGCTGCATCTGAAGCTTTTATTTCCCCAATGCCTTGAGATTTCAGAGTGACTTCTGTACCTCTTAGTGCTTCTACTGAATCTTTCTGAATCTCAGATTTACTGGCAATTCCAGATGGGATGCTGGACCAAGTATAATTTCTAGTATCAACAACACTGGCATTAACAGCTACAGGATAAATATTTTCATGGGACTGTTGAATTTGTTCTTCGCTAGTGCAAATTCTAGTTTGATCTATACTAGTATTTTCTGGGATATTAGACTGGATGCTCTCTAAATTGAATGGAGGATTTGTTGCACACAAAGTCCCCTCCCCACTTCCAAGATTTTCTGCAGACTGCTGAGAATCAGTCACTGAATGGGAAACGAGTCCTAAAGCTTGATTATCAAGCCCCTCAGTTGGTTTTGAGCACAGTTCTGGCTGCACTTGGCCAGCCAGGTTTGCATCTGCAAACACTCCAGGCTGTACATTCAGTTGGGAGCTGGACTGCTCTGGCATCAAATGAGGAGCTGGCTGCACGCCTGCAGGTGCACTCAACTTAGATTCCTTTGGTTGCTTTTTATGCTTTTTCTCTTTCTTCCTTTTCTTCTTCTTTTTCTTCTTCTTCTTGCTTTTGTGCTTCTTGTTTTTCTTTGCTTTTTTCCTAGGAATTTCATCTTCACCAGTAGAGCTCCTTTTTGTAGACTGAGTACTATTTTTCACAGTATTTTTGTCTACATCTAGAAAAAAATGACATTTACCTTGTAAACATTTATAAGACTGCATTTAAGAAATTCTTTTCAAGTAGTTGTGAAGTACATGGACAGAGGTAGAAAACAATTAAACTTGCAAATCATGCCCTATTCACTACTACTACACACAAACAGCACACACTCCCTTTTCCAGCTCTCTTTCCTCCCTCTCAGAGCTCCTTTAAGTAATAACACTACTTTCAAAAAATTTCCCCATCTCGTTAGTCAGGACAGAGGTCTAGTGGGAACACAGCTCTTTCCAAGTAGCATCCTAGTCATGGAATGGTTTGGGATGGACCTGAAAGCTCATCTTTTTTCCATCCCCTGCCATGGCAGGGACACCTTCCACTGTCCCAGGCTGCTCCAAGCCCCAGTGTCCAACCTGGCCTTGGGCACTGCCAGGGATGCAGGGGAAGCCACAGCTGCTCTGGGCAACCTGAGCTAGGGCCTCCCCACTCTAATAGAGAAGAATCTCCTCCTGATACATGATCTAACCTTGTCCTCTAGCTGTGAAATTCTATTCCTTTGAAGAAGGGAAGAGAGGATGATTCTGGGAATTACCACCCTGCAGCTTCACCTCTCTGCTGGGAAGATCATGGAACAGATCCTCCTAGAAGCTCTGCTAAGGCACATGGAGGACAGGGACGTAACTTGACACAACCAGCACAGCTTCACAAAGGGAAAATCCTATCTGACTTTCTGTGGTGGACTGACTACATCAGTGTGTAAGAGCTATAGAGAGTACTTACCCGGACTTCTGTAAAGATTTGACACAGCAGCCCCACAACATTCTTCTCTCCAAACTGGAGTGAACAATTTGACAGGTGCACTGTGAGGTGCATTAGCAGTTGTTTGGATGGTCACATCCAGAACGGAGTGATCAAAAGCTCAGAGTCCTGATGGACATCAGTGACCAGTGGTGTCCCCCAGGAGTCTGTATTTGGACCAGTGTTATTTAATAGCTTCATTAATGAACCAGTGTTACTTAATATCTTCATTAATGACAGAAGGATCAAGTGCACCCTCGGCTGGTTTGCAGGTGACACTTCTGAAGGACAGGGCTACCCGGAGGGATCTGGACAAACTCGAAAAGTGCCCTGTGGGAATCTCATGAGGTTCTACAAGGCCAAGTGCAGCACGTAAGTTGGCACAACCCCCAGGATCAATCCAGGCTGGGATGAGCAGATGGAGCAGCCCTGGGAGAGCTGGAGCTGCCCCAGCCCAGAGCCCCCCATGCCCTGGGCTGAGCCCCCAGAATGGGGATCAGGAAAGGGATTGGGATTGTGTCCCCTGAGGTGAGAGCCCACCTGCAAAGCTGCCCCAGCCCTGGGGTTCCCAGCACAGGGAGGATGTGGAGCTGCTGGAGAGAGCCCGGAGCTGGCAGCAGGGTGAGCAGAGGGATGGAGCAGCTCTGCTGGGAGGAAAGGCTGGCAGAGCTGGCATTGTTCAGCCTGAAGAGACTTTAGGTGACCTAACTACGATCTTCCAGTACCTGGAAGTACAATAAAGGTGGTGGAAGACTATTGCCAAGAGCCTGGAGTGACAGGACAAGGGACAGGGGTTTCAAAATGAGGGAGAGTAGGGTTAGATCAGATCTTAGGAAAAAGAAAAACTTCTCCCCTGTGAGAGAGGTGAGGCCCAGGGACAGGTTTGCCCAGGGAAACTTTCCCATTCCTGGAAGTCTTCAAGATCAGGCTTTACAGGGCTTGGAACAACCCAAGATAGTGGAAGGTGTCCCTGCTCATGTCAAGGGGTCTGGAATGAGATGATCTACAATGTCCCCTTCCAACCCAAACCCTTCTATGACTCCCCTGTGTCCTGTAACTCCATTTCTTGGGAATTGTCTCTCCCCATGTTTCCTGCAGCTACTTCAGGCCCTGCAAGGCCACAATGAGGTCACCCCAACCAAGCTGAACAATGCCAGCTCTGCCAGCCTTTCCTCCCAGCAGAGCTGCTCCATCCCTCTGCTCATCCCGCTGCCTCCTCTGGGCTCTCTCCAGCAGCTCCACGTCCTCCCTGTGCTGGGCCCAGGGCTGGGGCAGCTCTGCAGTGGGGAGGGTCTCACCTGAGCAGGGCAGACAGATTGGATGTCCCTCCACCCACACTCAGTGGGGCAACACATTCTAAAATGAAGCTGGAGATCTGCTTTCAAATCCCCAATGCTGCACATGGGAGGTAAACAAGAATTTACATTTTCCAATCAAGTTACCAAAGTGGGGATTAATGCCACAAGACCTGACCAGCCACTCTCCCCTGCTGTGCTTCAAACCCCGAGTAAGTCCAGTGTTGCTGTTGTTAGAAATTCTCAGTGTATTTACTGACCAAGTTACTAACTAGGGTTGAACAATTTTGGGAAAAGAGCATCTATGTTCCAATCCCAAACCCACTTAAAGGCACTGCAAGCTGGAACAGGCAGGACTGCAGCTGCCAAGAGCCACTGCAAAAGCTGCACGTTGCTCTTAGAGCATTCGCTTCCAACAGGAAACTAACAAATTCAGATGAGTGTGGGGACAAGCAAATCACTCATGGGGAAGGAAAAAAGACTGGGGTTTCTGTCACCACCTTTTAATTCTGTACCTCATTTCCCTCTGGTTTTAACCTTTGTTAGGCTCTTGCCCTTCTGGAGACCTAGTGCCATGTTTTCAGGAGAAAGGCACTTCATTAAAGGCAACTTGCTGGGATTTCTGTGAAATATGAGCTGTACACTGGAGTCTGCTTGCATGTTCCTTTCAATGATTCTATTTATACAGGCCAGGGCAGCCACACACACCCTCCAATTAGAATCTGTGATCCCAAAGCTCACTATTTTCCAATGAACACTCCAAAATCTTGCAAAAGCTTTTGGTAATTGCAATACTGTTAAATAAATGTGACTTGGGATTCCGTAGCAAGTACCTCAGGTACATTCTGATGGAAAAAGCAACTTAGAAATAGTTATTCAATAGCAACCAACATTGCTCTGAGTGCATTGAGAGAGAACAGTGAAGCAGAGTCAAATTAAGCACAAAATGTCCAGCCCACAGCTGGAGAACTGCCTTACTCAGTGGGTGAGCAACTGGCCCATGGGTTGGGCACAAAGGGTGACAGTGACTGGGGTAACATTGGGCTGACACCAGTCACTAGAGGCGTTCTGCAGGGCTCCATTCTCAGCCCAGTTCTCTTCAACATCTTCACTAACAACCTGGACACAGGACTCAAAGGGACAATTAGTCTGCTGAGGACATTAAACTGGGAGAAGCTGTTGACTCCCTTGAGGGCAGAGAAGCCCTGCAGAAAGACCTCAACAAATCAGAGATTGGCAAACCCCAACCCATGGGGAACTTAACAAGGGAAGTGCTGGATTCTGCACCTGGGTGGGCAACCCTGACTGTGTGGATGGAGCAGCCGTAGGAAGGGCCCTGGGGGTCCTGGTCCCTGACCAGCTGGAGCTGAGTCAGCAGTGCCCTGGCAGCCAGGAGGGACACGGGGATGGGGAAGGGTCTGGAGGGGCCCCACGAGGTCACTTGAGGCCGGAGGAGGCTGAGGTCAGAGCTCCCCGGGGCTGCAGCTCCTCCCGAGGGGCAGCGCAGGGACAGCTCCGGGCTCTGCTCCTGGCACAGGGACAGCGCCCAGGGAGCGCCTGCAGCTGGCACAGCAGGGATGGAGCTTGGATCGGAGGGAAAGGTTCTTCCCCAGAGGGTGCTGGCACTGCCCAGGCTCCCCAGGGAATGGGCACGGCCCCGAGGCTGCCAGAGCTCCAGGAGCCTTTGGACAGCGCTGCCAGGGATGCACGGGCTGGGATTGTTGGGGGTCTGGGCAGGGACAGGAGCTGGATCCATGATCCTTGTGGGTTCCTACTGCTCAGGATACTCTGTGATTCTATAAAATTAACTTTTCTGCAAAGATAATTCATTAGATTCAGATAATCAGATAATGCCTCTTGTCCAACTCCTTTTTAAATATGGGCAGTAGGAAGGTTTGCCACAGGGTAAGTTAATAACTGCCAAGTTAACACGTCTCACTTCTTTATTACCATGTGACCTTGCCTCAGTCCTCCACAAAAGAACAAAACAAAAAATAAACAAACAAAATTTAAAAAATCACATCACCGAACAAAACCAACAAAAACCACCAACCAATCAAAACCCTGCCCAAACCACCCCAATGTCAGCCTGAAGTGCCGCTCATACAGCACAAATTAAAAACTTGAAAATGCTCAAGGTACAAAAACCACTGAGCAAAAACCCCCAAAGCAAATTCCAAACTCCTGCAAGCAGAATCTCTGAATTTTCTGTGCTGCCTCTGGACTTGTACTCACCCAGCACACTGCAGCCACCTGTGTTTCAACTCCCAAAAATGAGAAATGCAGTAATTACAGCCATCATCACCTCACCAACCCTCCACAGTCAGAAATTTTACAGCAAGGACCAGTCCTTGAGGGGACACTTAGATCTGCCCTTTTAGCATTAAAAAAAAATCTAATAATTTATTCAAGATCTGAGCTTGACACATCACAATCCCACAAACTTCTGCAAGGCCGCAATGTAATATCTACACTTTAAAACAGGAAATCATCTTTTGACTGAACAGTTCATCACAGATCTGTTTTGTAATAAATGTTCTTTTGAAATAATCTTGAAAACCAACTCAAAGCAGAAATTCTTCTATCAGCATCACCTTTGGTACTAAGGACAGCTAAGTGGCCCTGAAGTAGATACATGTAAAATAATGCAGAATTTATACACATATATTTGTATAAATATAGAAAATATTTATCTGTTTCAGCACTGCAAAGAAAAAATTCCACCTTTTGCATGTACCGATGCTTACATAAAACAAGCATCTCAGTTTTTAAATTATGTATTTCTCTGGCCACCTCTGGGTGTAAAATCACAGTAGAGAAAATATTTAACCAATTCACAGCAAACACACGACTTGTCAGAGGAGCAGCTCCAAGAAGCACATTTTCATCCCTATAAAACTGATTCCATTTTAGGTACATTCAACAACCTTCTTACCAAGAACAGATTTGCCAGAGGGAGTTTTATTACCTGGGTTGCACTGCAGTTCTGTCCCGAGGGCTCCGGAGAGCACTTCCTCTACTTTCTGTACTATCTGATCACTCTGACAACTCCCAGCAGCTCCAGAGGCTTCGGAAGGCCCGGCTTGCTCAGCTGGGATCGTGTCACCATTGGGCTGGCCTTCCACCTTTGCACTAATAAAAAAAAAAAAAAAAAATCAAATCAACTTCATACAAGCCATTTTGAGCCTTTTTTTTTGGACATTTTTTGTTTTCCACACACATTTCTTAGATCCAGCCCTTAAGACCGGAATTCCAGCCTCCTGAAAAAGCTGTGCTCTTAGGGAAAAGTCTGCCTTTGGATTAATTTTCACTTATTCAGTCCGGACACTCTGTGACTGCTGAGATTGAGACGCAAGGGAAAAAAAAACACATTCTGGAATGTGCCACATCCACTGTGCTTGTACGACCTGGTAGAAGTTTCCTCCACAGAAAAAAATACACACAATGCGCTCTCTTCCAGCTTTTCCTTGCTCTTTCCAAGGTTTTCCTTGTTTCCAGAGGTAAACTCGGCAAATTTAGCCGTAAATCAGACAACCCATACAGGCGCCCGCCCCGACGTGAGGACAGCACCGAAACCGGAGGGACAGCGGGTAGGCGCGTCCCCCCACCGACTTCTCTCGGCCCCTGGGCCGTGTCTCCCTCAGAGCGCCCGCACGGCCGCGACCCCCCCGGCCCCGCCATGTTGCCGCCGACACGACCCTCAGGCCGCAGCCCGTCTCTCTGCGCCCCGCACCCTTCCCCGCCGCTTCCCACCGCCCCGTTACCCGCCGTGCTGCTGCTGCTGCTGCTCCTCCTGGATCTCCCGAAATTTGCTGACCACAAAGGACCGAAGGATCTCCTCGATATTCGTCGCCATGACACCCCCCTTCCTTCCTGCCCCGACGCGAAGCCTCCAGCATCCCACAGTGCACCGCGGCCCCGGGCGCGCGCTGACGTCCCCGCTTTAAACCCTCTCGCCATTGGCTGCGTTCGATATAAGTCCTCTCGCCATTGGCCGAGGCAGCGTGAGGCTGCGAACGGCCGCTCTAGCGCGGCGCACGGGCCATAGAGCAGCGGCGGGTTCCGGCGGGGGGGGGAGGAAGGTCTCGTGTCCCCTCAGCCGCCGCCGCCATGTTGTGGCGCTCCCGCGGCCCCCCCGCACTCCTTGCCTGCCGCCGCCGCCACCGGCAAAACCGCCCCGAGCGTGTCCCCGTCCCCCGGTGAAAGCATTAAACCAGTGCCTGGCGCTCCGCGCCCACACCGCCGCCTCGCGCAGACCCCTTCCCCACACAGACACACCGCCCCGCCGCCACCGCCGGTCGCGGCCCCTCTCGCACCCCGTACGCGGCGTCCGAGCCCCCGCGGCCCCGCGGAGGGCAGGAAAAGGCACCCGCGGCGGCCGTGACCGCCGCTCCCGTCCCCCCGCGCTCCCGCCCACCCTTCCCTGGTGCCGCTGAAGGCCCCGCGGCGGCCGCTGCTTACCCGTCTGAGGCCATGGCGGGCTGAGGCGCGGCGCCGGCGGCTGCGACCGGGAGCGATTCCATCGGTGCCCATGGAGCGGGGCCGAGCCCCGCGTGTGCTCCGGGCGGGCGGCGGCTCTCAGGGGGCTCTGCCCGCACACGGGCGGTGCTGCTGCTGCTGCTGCATCACCACGGGGCCCTCAGCCCCGGCTCCATGCGAGAAGCGCCCGCCCGCGCTCCCTCCCTCCCCCTCCACCCGGCGGTGACACGCACATGTGCTCCGGGGGCTGGCGGCGGGGCCGCGAAAATTAAAGGAACAAAGGGGGGGAAACCAAAGGGAGGTGGATAAATAAAGTGCGCCTTTTGCCCGCCTAGATAGCCAGAGCTTTTCTGGCAGTGATGGAACGCACCGAAATGAGTTTGTCCAGAGCACAGCCACCCTGGGGGCCCCCTCAGTGCTCCCCCTGATGCCCTAATCAAATCAAATTTTAATTATTTGGGTGTTCAAACAGGCTGTAAAGCCGAATAATCCTACGACTGGAAGGCTCTCACCACACACAGTTTCTGCAGTAGTAACTTAGGGGAGTTAGTTGACCTGAAATAAACATAAAATACCTTCAAATCTGACCTGGTGAGTGGCATCCTTCCTCATGGTAATCACTAAATAGTCTTTAAGGTCCCTTCAAACCCCAACCGTCCTGGGATTCTATGAAAACCCAAGTAAAACTGTTTAATTACTGCTGGGGTCGAAAAATTTTCAACATCAATGCTATTTTATAATCACTGGCAAGACCCCTTAAAAGCAGCATCATTCTTCACTATATCCTGCTGATCTGCCTTAATATTGACTTTGGAGAATAAAATGAATCAGAGACTTGGATCAATTTGCTTACTTTTATGTCACACTTGATTTATTCCGTTTAAAATATAAAGTAGTTACAGTTAAGAAGTCCTTTTACCTGTTCATGCCATACTCAATATGTGTTAGATTTACTTGTAGAACACTTTGTAATTTTTGATAGCAAAGTTAAGACTGAAAATGCTTCACTTGAACAATTTCAGACATATTTAAATTCAGCTGATGCAAATGGTCTTGTATTGACCAGGCATGTCGAAAAACATGAAGAAAGGTGCCCCAAAAAAGCCGGAGGACTTTAGTGTGTGCTTCATGTTTCCATCTGACTCCTTATAAACAAAAGTAATGTGATAATTACAGAAAGTCCCTCCTCATACACATGAGGATCAACAGCCCTATGGGAAAATAACCGTTCTTGCTCTTTCCATCTCTTCTTGCTGAATAAACTCCTTTTATTTAAACACTTTTATTCCGTTTCAGTGTTAGGTAGTTTTCAGATGAATTAAGTATTTTACTTTCTTCTTGTCAAGACCAGTGATTTCTGCTGGTAATGTCCAGTTAGTAACGTTATGGTACTTTAGTAATAGTAGCTCTGCTACAATCATCAGTACTACTTAAAGCACTTATTATTTCCTAAGGTATTTTACACAGAACAGTGATGTTTTCACATTATAGCTCTTGAAGGGAGGAAAACTGTGGATCAAATTTTATTAACAGTATTGTAGCACAGTTGTAATGCTAAATTAGACTAAACGTTGCCCAGCACTCTGGTTTCATAAAGCAGAAAGCTCAAATGTGGGACAAACTAAGGAGTTGCTCCTATGTGGTATTTCAAAGGATGTAGAGACAAAATTCACCTTTGCACAGCGCTCACAGACCACAACCCTCAGCCCCTGAGGTAACTGCCCGAAGGACAAAGTAAAAACAACCTCCGCATCCTTAAGGGCTTTCGGCCGCCCCTCCCCCTTTCCCCACTAGCCTCATAGTCCTAGACTTGAGGAATTTCTGTGCCAAAGAGAACTCCGGCTTCCCCTGTCGCGACATTGTGACACGCTCCCGTCCCGCCTCCCGCGCCGGTGCCGCGGTGCTGGCTGGGTGCTGTAGTTCCGGGCCCGGCGGAGGGTTCTTCCCGCTCTCGAATCCTCCTTGGAGCACAGTAAGTCACCGAGCCGCGCTGGAACCGCGCAGGGGCCGCGGCTCGCTCGGGGTGTGTGGGTGCCGGTGCCCCCGCTCTGCCCGCGCCGGGCTGGGGGCGCGGGGGGCGGCCCGGGGCCATGTGCGCCCGTGCCCGCGCCGCAACATGGCGGGGCACCCCTCACGGCATCCCGAGCTTCGGGGCAAATTCCCGCACGGCTTGGCCCTCGCGGCATCCTCCTCATGGCATCCTTGTCATGGCTTGGCCCTCACAGCAATACCCTCAGGGTATGGCCCTCACGGCATCCCCGCTCTTCAGGGCAAATTCCTCATGGCTTGGCTCTCGCAGCACCTCCCTCATGGCACCCCCCTCATGGCAATCCCCCCATGGCTTGGCCCTCACAGCATAGCCCTCATAGCAGTAGCCTCAGGACATGGCCCTTATGGCATCCCCTTCATGGCAAATGCCCTCACGGCATCCTCTTCATGGCAAATGCCCTCACGGCACCCCCCTCATAGCATCCCACTGATGGCAGTCCCCTCATGGCAATCCCCTCATGGCTTGGCCCTCACAGCATAGCCCTCATAGCAGTAGCCTCAGGACATGGCCCTTATGGCATCCCCTTCATGGCAAATGCCCTCACGGCATCCTCTTCATGGCAAATGCCCTCACGGCACCCCCCTCATAGCATCCCACTGATGGCAGTCCCCTCATGGCAATCCCCTCATGGCTTGGCCCTCACAGCATAGCCCTCATAGCAGTAGCCTCAGGACATGGCCCTCACGGCATCCCCTTCATGGCAAATGCCCTCACGGCTTCACCCACTTGGCACCCCCCTCATAGCATCCCACTCATGGCACCCCCCTCATTGCTTGGCCCTCACAGCATAGCCCTCATAGCAGTAGCCTCAGGACATGGCCCTCATGGCATCCCCTTCATGGCAAATGCCCTCATGGCATCCCCTTCGTGACAAATGCCCTCACAGCATCCCCTTCATGGCAAATCCTCTCCTGGCATGGCCCTCATGGCATGGCCCTCATGGCACCCCCATCATGTCAGATCCTCTCCTGGCATGGCCCTCATGGCGTCCCCTTCATGGCCAATCCCCTCCTGGCATGGCCCTCACGGCATGGCCCTCACGGCATCCCCATCATGGCAAATCCTCTCCTGGCATGGCGCTCATGGCATCCGCATCATGGCAAATCCTCTCCTGGCATGGCGCTCATGGCATCCGCATCATGGCAAATCCTCTCCTGGCATGGCCCTCATGGCATCCCCATCATGTCAGATCCTCTCCTGGCATGGCCCTCATGGCATCCCCTTCATGGCAAATCCTCTCCTGGCATGGCCCTCATGGCATCTCCTTCATGGCAAATCCTCTCCTGGCATGGCCCTCATGGCATCCCCATCATGGCTTGGCCCTCATAGCAATCCCCTCACGGCTTGGCCTTCACGGCCAAAGTGGTGAAATATTTGCTTGAAGTAAATATTAAACTACAAACCTCTCTGGTTTTGGACTTTGATTCACTTGGATTCTTTCCCTGCTCTTTGCAAAGTTGGGGGCTTACCAACTTTTTAAGCATTTCTTTAATTTACCCAGTAGATACTGGAATTAATGAGCAGAGTTAATACTTATTCTGCTATTTTGTGTTTATAACTGAAAGGGTAACACAGAAAGTGCATTTCAAGGGTATTTCTCCCCCTCATGATGGTACAAAACACTGAGTACTTCCAGCACCCTACATCACTTGAAGTGTCAAATTTAGTACTGTGGGGGTGGTTATAAAAGTTTATGATCCTATTTATTTTTAGCAGCAAAACTTGAGGGAATGTTTTGCCCATAAAAATGCCAAATCCAGCTGTTTGGAGGATCATACCTGGACACAAGGGGCCTGTCTTGCAGAGCTTCAACTTGGGCCTTGAAAGACTCATATAATAATGAATTTTCTTCTTTTTTTTTGTTTCCTACACCACACTGAATGGCAGGAGGTGAAACGAGATGATCTTTAAGCTCCCTTCCAACCCAAACATTTCATGGTTCTTTATGGCCGGGTGAGAGCCAGGAATTTGTCCTAAATGAGCAAAAAAAGCTTATTTAACCCAAAACTCTAACTAAAAATTGTAATTGCCACCAGATCTAGACGCCTCCAAGCTACTTAAGCAGCTCTTCATGTATTGACGTCTGAGGAAGTGAAAAGTTTTCTAAGGCTGTAGTTTTTTCTTTCCTTCAGGATGAGACTAATGCTGCTCCGACCTAAACTTGCAGTTCCCTCATGAGATTCTGGCCATTTTGCAGATTTGGTTGCCATGGCTGTTTTTTGTGGTGCCTCAAGCTGCCTGCACACTTGGCACCGTGAATTCCCTCTGGAAACTGAGCCACACAGGAAAAAAATGCAGAGAGAGGTGGATGTCTTCCCCTCCCGAGCCCCTGGTTCCTTGGTGCGTCTCTCCCTGGGACCAGGAGCAGGCTGGAGCAGGAGGTGGGAATGGGAATTCAAACTTGCAGCCACCGAGCGTGTCCTGTCACTCCATCCATCGGGAAGATCCGAGGGCACAGCTGGGTTTGCCCTCTTCACCCTCTCTGGCTGCCTTGTGCTGCTGCTTCCCTTATCCTCGCTGTGGTGATCCTTCATCCCTCAGGGAGTTAGCCCAGCTCACTAAGCTGGGAGCGTTTCCTTTATATATCCATATAGACATATTTACTTTGCTGCACTGCTTACCATCGTGGTGTCAGCTTTCCAGCATTGTTTTCCTGATCCAAGTGGCCGTGCTCCCCTGGCACGGGTGGGAGGGAGAGGGAAGGAGAGCTTGGAGGGGGAGAGGTTGGTGGGACCAATGGGGAGCTGCCCCAGGCGAGGGCAGCTGAGCCCCGTGTGCACCCGCAGTCGCTGAACCTGCAGCTTGCGCATCCCGAGCCTGAACGGGGGCCAGCAGCTGGCAGAGATTCCCTGGGAAGGCTGGCTCAGAGCTCCCCTCCTGCGTGCCGAGCTCTGCGAGCACTCAGAACGGGCGGTGGCCTCCTAAGGAGAGAGGGAATTAACCCATGGGTTAATTCAGAGAGCACATGAGCTGGGTTCAGCCAGCAGGGGTTTGGGGCCACACGGCCTGGCTGGGGGTCAGTTTGGGAGCTGAGTAAAGGATGGTGGATCCTAGGAGGGAATTGAAGTTGAGAGGAGAAAGTTTTGGCTTCTTCTCCAATCCCTTCTTTTGATTTTTTTATCCCATAATAGATCTATGAAAAAACCCCTGAAAGTCAGACTGCTGGGGTCAGAAACACACAGCCTTCAGTGGGGTGGGGACTGCACAGCCTTCCCAATTTGGGCTTTTTCATGACTCCTGTGAGAATTCTTTTTCATCTTCTTCTGCCTGACTGCAAGAGGAAGAATGAACCTTGTCCTTTAGTCCAAGGCCAAGTGATGAGAGCTCCTCTCCGGGGGCTGGGGTTTGTAGATTTGAACCTTTGCAGTGTCACTGGGCTTGGGTCTGTAGTGTTTGGGAAGGTGCTGTCACTGCTGGGCCATTTTTCAGACTCAGCTCTAAGAAGGGTAGGAGTTCATTGCATCCCTGGGTGGTTTGGTTTGGAAGGGACCTCAGAACTCATCCAGTTCCAGCTCCTTGCTCTTTTGAGGGACACCCTCCACTACACCAGGTTGCTCCAAGCCCTGTCCAACCTGGCCCTGAATTAAGACACTCTGGGCACTCTGTCTTTGATCTAAAGAAACTTGAATGCCTGCATCGGTGTTGGGAAGCAAAGATACAGGAGCACAGAGGAAACCAACAGCACTGGAGCTTAATTTAAAAAAAAAAAAATTACACTGTCTGAAGCAATGAGCTTCAGTCAGAACCCTTGCCGTTTGTGCTGGAGTGCAAAGATCTGATTGTTTGTAGTTGCACCTTTCCTGCTGTAGTTTGAGGTGAGGTGATAAGGCACTGCCTTATTAAAATACTCCACCCAGCTGAGACTGAGTATTTAGGTACCTTGCATCACACTTGAGAATTAATTGCTTAAAGAGTTTGTGTTTTCTTACAGAGTTCTGCTCATAAATGCAGCCAAGGAGCTGAGTGTAGCCCCCAGGTGTGTGCACAGGGTAAGTTTGGGAAGTGGCTGCTGTCCCTGGGAAGGGACAGAGGAAGGGACAGCACCTGAGTAGCCTCATGTCACTGCTCCCTGGGTTTGGAGCCTCCCCATGCCCTGTGCAGGAATCAGGACGGGGAAGGCTCTCAGGACTGGGGGGTTTGCCTCCCTCACTTGATTTTCTCTGCTCCGCAGGCCGTGGCCGTGAGGAAGAGTTCCCTGGTTTGCTGGTGAGCCCCAGCTGCCTTCCTGCAGTGAGGATAAAGGTCTCTGGGCTGCTGCTCCTCCCTGCTGACTTTGTCCTGGCATCCTCGGGGGATAAGCTCTGGGAATCTCCTTGTCTTCACTCTGTCCTTGCTTCCTCTCCTGGATACACGGAGTGATTAACTCATTTCTTCTTTCCTGTTCTCACTTCATATAGGGATCTAACAGCAGACCCTCTCCTGAAATGTCCTTTATCTTCATTTTAAAGCATCTTTTAAACAAACGTCTCCTTCTTTACCAAAGCAGACAATGGTTGCAGAAGGTAATGACATTTTGTGGTTTGGAATCTTTAAGGATTTCACATCTTGCTTCCAAAAATCCTGGGGGTGTTGTAATCCTCACAGAGTAAATGTCTACCTTGTGAATGACTTCAGGTCTTTTGAGAACAAATTTTTTACTGCTAGATTAGTGACAAAAATAAAAAGGAATGTTGCTGCTTGGGATCTTAATTTTTAAAGTGAGGTCCTGCTGGGCAGCAGAGGGGCCTCCTTGACATCTTTGAGTGTCTGTAAAACAGAGGCTGCCGTGGCTACATCTGAGCTTCCTAAACTGGCACTGCCATCACAAGTCCTTCTCAAGCCACATCCCTAAATAAAAGTTGCTAGGATACCGTAATGGGATGCACAAATAACACAGCTTCAAAACAAATGTGTGAAACTTCATTTTCACCCACATTTTGATATAAAATGATTAAATATCAGGCATGGCTTGTTCTATTTACTGCTCCCATAGAAAGCTTTGTCCTGTGTGTGATGAGTTCTTTCAGCTGACAGTAGTACCAAAACATGTTACCTCAGGGAAGAAAAGAAGGTGAGTTGCTGTCGTGGTGAGTCCCTTGAGGTGGCCCCAGTGTCACTGCATCTTTGGGCTGTGCTGATCAGCAGTGTGAGCTTAGTGGAGTGTGAATTTCTTAAAGGCCTTAGGCTGAAGGAGGGCAGGGCTGGATGGGAGATTGGGAATCAGGAATTGTTCCCTGTGAGGGTGCTGAGGCCCTGGCACAGGGTGCCCAGAGCAGCTGTGGTTGCCCCTGGATCCCTGGCAGTGCCCAAGGCCAGGTTGGACACTGGGACTGGGAGCAGCCTGGGGCAGTGGAAGGTGTCCCTGCCATGGCAGGGCTGGGATGGGATGAGATTTAAGGTCTCTCCCAGCCCAAACCATTCCATGATAATTTGCATCAAACCCCTTATTTATCGTACTGTTGATGACATAGGCTAATTTTTATCTGTTGCAAAACTGCACATCCTGATTTTAGATATAAAGAGAATGTTCACAAGCTGAATAATGAACATTTTTTAACAGAAAAAAATACCCCAAAAACCTGGGATGGGACAGAATTAATTTTGCTGTTTAGAAACAGCAGGATCAAGCTTCTCCCGTCCTGCAAAGCTTCTGCCTCTCACTCCTAGAGCATTTGTAGGGAAGCTTCTGCCCCTGTTGCCAGCTGGGATGGCTGGAGTTCCCTGTCCATTGGCTGGCTGCGGGGTCATCAGTGGGGCGGGAATGTTGGGGCAGGGACATTTTAACCAGGGGCTGCCAACCTCTGGTCTCTTTGTGCCTCTGAGCTCCTGAGTGCTGCTCTCCTCAGCCTGGTACACATAGCACAGAGTGAGTAGGGGTTCTCTCGGGTTTAAATTCATCCTGGTTTAAAGTTTTAACGCTGTTAAATTTAAATTTTGTAACATTTCAAAAGTTAAAAGTTTTAAATGTTTCTTTTAGAAGATCATGTTGTGTATGGTTCAACTTAATATTGATAAAATTTGCCTTAAAAATACTGTTTAGTGGCCACTGGCTCTGGACACCGCTGGCAATGCTCATTTAACTTCAAGGAGACAGCTGCCTGCTGTGTGATAAACGTTCTGCTACCTTACTATGATATTACTGTCTTTATCTAATTCACCCCTTTGTTGTATCCCTCATTCTTCTATCTTTTCTTCTTGCTTGAGTTGTAGTATAAAAGAGTTGAGCATAATGTGGTTTCCCAAACATCTATACCATAACTGATCATTTTTAGCTTAACCTGAGCTTTTTTTATTGCAAGTGATCATGGAGTTTTATAATTAAAATGTCTGTAACTTTGCAATGTCTATATTTGGCCAAACACTGGATTAGAAACCTGTTGGTCTCCCCCAGCATGAAACTACCTTAAATGTTAGCTCTGGTGTGTTTAGTTGGTAGCAAACGACTCAGTGTTAATTTTCTGTATTTTATCCTTCTATCATGTTTACTTTTACTTGATTCTCTCGGGATATTTTTCCTACTCCAGATATTTTGCCTCATCAGGGCAGCTTTAGTCAAGTCAAGCTGTAGCAGCTGATGTGAGGGAAAAGCACATCCCTGCCTTATCTGAAAATCTGCCTTGGATCATTTTTGCTTTTCCCTGGGAAATCTGCTTGGTTTAGGTTTGGGTTTGGTTTTTTTTTTTTCTCTTTCTAAGATATATTTTGTGTTGTCATCCTCTCTTGTCCTCCTGCAGAGGGGGGGCTCTGAGCTCCCCTGGGGTGCTGGACACGTGCGGGTCAGTGACCGGCTGTTTGAGGAGCGTGACCCTGGCTGTGTGTTGTGTGTGTTGTGATTACATCAGGGACACTCCTTTTGTCCTAAACTCTTCTCTGGGCTCAGTTTCTCCCCCGAGCAATGGGAGAATGGAAGGTGATCCCTACAGTCTCTGCTCTGGAGCCGGGCTGGGAGAGCTGGGGGTGCTCACCTGGACCGGAGAAGCTCCAGGGAGAGCTCAGAGCACCTAAAGGGGCTCCAGGAGAGCTGCAGAGGGACTGGGGACAAGGGACAGAGGGACAGCACACAGGGAATGGCTCCCAGTGCCAGAGGGCAGGGCTGGATGGGAGATTGGGAATCAGGAATTGTTCCCTGGCAGGGTGCTGAGGCCCTGGCACAGGGTGCCCAGAGCAGCTGTGGCTGCCCCTGGATCCCTGGCAGTGCCCAAGGCCAGGTTGGACACTGGGAGCAGCCTGGGACAGTGGGAGGTGTCCCTGCCATGGCAGGGGGGTTGGATGAGCTTTAAGGTCCCTCCTAACCCAAACCAAACTATTATTTTAGCTCCAAATGAGGACATACATCATTCATTTATGAATTATGTCCTTCCTCCCTTTCTCTAGTGTTTTCTGAATTCTGGTGGCTTTTGTCAGTGCGAGTGAACTCTTCCATCAGTAAGTATATGGAGAGTACACACTGCAGTAAATCTCAGAGAGCAGAGGCTTCCAGAGGTGCTCAGAGAACACGTTGTACTTCTGCCGCCAGCGCCACGTGCGTAAGCTGTGTGTGCACACCCCGGTGATGACGTGCTCATCCCTGTGCCCGCTCCCACTGGCCAGCAGAATGTCCACGTGTTTTTCCAAACCTCACTGCAACGGGAGAGTGGAGTGGATGCCCCGTACTACCTCATCTAAGTGAAGTCATTTATTAATTCCACCTGTTGCTGGTCTTGTGGTTCTCTGCAAGGAAAGCCAGAGATGGAAGTTACTTCCTTGTCTCAGTTGCTCCAGACTTCCTTTTCATGAGGTGTTCAGAACTTTTCAGTCATTGCTTCTAAAATTTCTTAAATGGCCCCATCCAGCTTCAAACATTCTGTGTTCAAATGGTGGGTGCATCAAAAGAGCTTTGACTTTCGCATGCTTGGATTCTCCAAGGAATAGTTTTTCAGAGAGGCTGTGGACTCCCCATCCCTGTCCAAGGCCAGGTTGGACATTGGGGCTTGGAGCAGCCTGGGACAGTGGAAAGGTATCCTTGCCATGGCAGGGGTGGCACTGGAGGGGCTTTAAGATCCCTTCCAACCAAACCCTTCTGGGAGTCAGTGATTCTCTAGGCTGCAAGTCCCAACCTGCTCACTCCTCAGGGTTTCTCCTCAGTCCCAGATTTCTGTGTAAGTGGCAGCAGTTTCCAATCAAACCCAGGATGATTTTCCTGCCAGGTTCCTGCCGTGCTCTGGGGTGGCTCAGCCTCGGAGGTTTAGCGTGTATCACATCTGATAAAGTTCTCCAGCGCTTCATGGTCCTTGAAGCTCTTGCTTTCCCTGCCTTCCCCAGCTAATTCCAGCTGTTTTCCTTTGTCCTGGTTTCCTGCAGAGCCATGGCTGAGCGGGTGCTGGTCATCGGCGGCGGAGGCAGGGAGCACGCCCTGGCCTGGAAGTTGGCCCAGTCCCCACAGGTCAAACACGTGTTTGTGGCTCCAGGAAACGCAGGGACAGCTGACAACGGAAAAATCTCCAATTCAGGTAAAACAAACAAACAAAAAAAAGCCATTTTTAAATTAGATAATTCAACCAGGATGATGTTGAGCTGAAATCACAGCTGGTAGTGTGAAAGGATGATGATGATAATGAAAAAATGATGATAATGATGGATTACCATTTTTTAAGGGTTTTGGCATGTGAAACAGATTTTAGATGCAGTTAAGAAGGAAAAAAAAAAAAAAAAATCTGAGCAAAGCCTTGCATAAGTTGTGTCATTAATTTTATAAGATCTCAGCTGTGAAATCTCATTCTTTAGGTTTGGGTTTGGAGTATTCAGCCAGAGCTGTTCCTCTGGGAATGCAGCTCAGGATAGTTGCTGTGGTTGCCACCTAAATTCCTTCCTGTGCTCTCAGAAGTGTGTTGAAACCCCACTGATCCCCACAACCTGTGACAAGAACACTCTGTCACTGTGAACATAAATTCATTCCTTTGTCTCGGTGACCTTAAGAAATCAAGGTTATCTTCAAATATTTCTCTCTGTGTACTGACTGCTTGGTTGGAGCTCTTGGTTTAACATACGAAGCTCTGACTGGCTGTAATTGAAACTTTTCATAGTTATAGTTTTGAGAAATCAAGCTTCAGATGTTGCAAATTGAGCATCTAAATCTGGAGCAAAAAAGCCTGGTCTGAGGAGCTGGCACCCAGGGAATCAGTCCAGACCACAGAGATTCCTGTGTCCTTTACATTACAGATCCTGATTTAGGGGCTTTAACCCACCTATGACTTCAGTTTTCCTTTGGAATGTGTGATCAGACGTGGAATTCAAGTCAACACAGGATGCATATGGATGCGGATCAGACACATCCATTTTCTGCACTTGTCTTGGTGTGGCAGTAGCTTTGTGTGTTGTTGTTTCATGTGGAAACGTGAGTGCTGCCAGGTTCTTGTAGAGCAGGTAATTGTTGAATAGAATTCCGTTGGAATGCTTAATTACAGGCTTTTGAAACCACTTTGTCCTTAATTTCTTTGACCAGTCACAGTGTCAGGAGTGAGCTCCTCACTCCAGGTTTTTGCTCTGTTTGGCCTCTGAGGAGAGGCCTGGAAGGAAGAACTTGACAAGACCACAAAGTCAAAAAACCTCTTTACCCTTGTGCTAAATGGGGTCAGTGCCAGGCTGCAGGGCCTGTGGAATGGGAATTCCAGCATTTTTTTTCAAGCTGCGCCTTTTTAAAATCCCCCTGGTTTTTTCTCTCTTTCATTCCACAAAAAAACATTGCACCAGTAGTGAAAAATGCTTGATCTCAAGCCAGGTTCTTGGAGTCTCCCATGTGGAATAAATTATTTTGTCCTGCACATGGGCTCACCTGTGCTTTGGGAGAGAAATCTTCACCACCCCAGGAAGAACCTAGAATTTATGAAGAGTTTGACTTACGTAGGTATTTAAGGAAAGAATTTGTCTCACCTGTTCAGGGATTCCAGCGCTGTCACTGGGGTCTTGATTTAACACAGGGTGGAAAATGGGGAACAGCTTTACAGGAGCGCATGAGCCCTGTTAGGTTGTGTGGGCAACAATACCTGGGATATCTGGGAATATCTGGGAAACTCCTTCCCTGATTTCTGGGATTTTTTTTGGTATAATCAAGATTTGGCTCTGAAAGTTTGTCCTCCCTTCGTGGGTCATGGAATTGCCTTTAATTAGGATTGCAGCTCTGGGTCTTGGGTGATTACTGAAGCATGAAAAAGTGAGCTGAAAATTATAAATAACCTTAAATCTTTCAAACTTTGTCCATATTAAAGTAAGAAAAAAAAAATTGTTGTTAATCTGAGTTGGTAATTGTCTCCAGCAATAAAGTGGGATTTAGGCTGGGTGCCTAATTACAGGTTTATATTTAATTTAGGTGGATTATCAGGGCAGTTTTGTGCTGAATGAATATGTGGGTCTGTGAGTGGACTTCACCACCCTGGCACCTCCTTCTGCCACGTTTTACCTCTCTGTGTAACTTGTGCTCTTAAATTTAAGCTCTACCCTTGAAAGCCTTGCTCCAGTGTCCTCCTGTCTGGTTCCAAAGGAGTGTTCAGCTGTTGTTCTAAGCAGTCAAACACAGCTACAGAAACGTCCCCTTTCAGTCAACAACCCGAGAAAAATGATATTTGGGAGGAAAGTTAAAATCACGGAGAAACAACATGATTTGTTCCTTCTTGTTTGTTGTTAGGGCCTTTCTCCATCCTGTAAATCTTGTGCCACGCTTGCTGTTCATATCACGAGATCAGACCTGCAGCAAGGAATCTGGGGTGAATTCCAGGCTCTCTCCTTTCCCTGCTTGGAGGGGGACAGGAGTGTCTGGAGTGCCAGGGCAAGGGGGAATGGCTTCCCACTGCCAGAGGGCAGGGTTGGATGGGATACTGGGAAGGAATCTGTGAGGGGGGACGCCCTGTTGGTGGAACAAAATAATTGGGCTGTTAAAGAGGCACCACAGAGGTGATTTTTATTTGTGTTCTGTCTTGGGTGTTCCCCCACCCCACCTGAATTGGGGACATCTATAACCAAAATGTAGATTCTGTTGTGGAATCAGGACATTTTATGAGCAGGAATTGTTCCCTGGCAGGGTGCTGAGGCCCTGGCACAGGGTGCCCAGAGCAGCTGTGGCTGCCCCTGCATCCCTGGCAGTGCCCAAGGCCAGGTTGGACACTGGGGCTTGGAGCAGCCTGGGACGGTGGGAGGTGTCCCTGCCATGGCAGGGGTGGCACTGGGTGGGATTTGAGGTCCCTCCCAACCCAAACCAGTCTGGGGTTAGATGATTTTATGAATTTATTCATCCAGGATAGAGGGAACACAGTGGGCAGTGACCAAAGTCTTGTCATCTCCTTTCTCTCTCATCACTCCCCAGAAACTGGCTGGAGGACCATCAACTCCCAGTGTATTGCCAGTCTTCTGCCATGTCCCAAGGGAAAGGACAAGAGAAAATGCACCTGGGGAGGGTCAGATTCGAGACGGAGAAACAATTTTTCCCTGCCAGAGTGGCCAGGCCTTGGAAAGGGTTGCTCAGGGAGCGGTGGAGTCACTGTCTCTAGAAGTGTCCTAAAGATGTCTGGATGTGGCCCTTGGGGACAGGGTTTGGGGTGATGCTGGCGCTGCTGGGTGGCACTGGGTGATCCTGGAGAGCTCTTCCAGCCCTGGTGATCCTGGGATTCTGTGCTCCCTTTGCCAGCACCGTGCCCTGGTGTGTGCAGTCTCCTCCCTGCACAAGCAGCCAATCCACACTGGGCTCATCTCATTTTTGGCTCTCTGGAGCCGTGTTCCCATCCTCTGCAGACCTTGGCTTTATTTATTCATGATAAAAGCCGTGGAATTGCAGTGCCTTTGCGTAACTTTTGGATCATGAGATTGACATTATTGTCTTTGGTGCAGGACGTTTCTTTTGTTTGCACAGTTTGGGGCATTCCAAGTGTCATCACATTGAATGTTTGTTTTTGGAAAGATAATGGTTGTAACAGCCCGAGCCCACATATCCTCAGCCATAATGACAGCACAGAGTCATTGAGCTCACCATAATGAAAAGAAAAAGTTCTGATTCCCCTTTCTTTCGCAGGGCTCAGTTTAGTGCAATTTTTAGGTGGCACTATGGAAAGAAGAGAAAAAAGAAAAAAAGATGAGGTGGAATTCTACCACCAGCTGTTTGTTTCATCCCTAACACCCTCCTGGCACCAAGATCATAAAATCACAGGATGGAATTCTGTGAATGGAATCGTGGAATAGTTTTGGTTGGAAGGGAGCTTAAAGCCCACCCAGTGCCACCCCTGCCATGGGCAGGACACCTTCCACTGTCCCAGGCTGCTCCCAGCCCCATTCAGCCTGGTCTTACATCTGTAAAGCTCCATGGTGACCCTCCTCAGGGAGAGAATCGCTGGAAAGAAAGTTGTTTTTCTTTTCCTTGAGAGTTTTTTATTTTCTTGGATTCTTTGTGATGCTGCTTGTGCTGGCAAACAGGGTGTTCTAGGGGTCAGGCCAGTTTGCTGACTGGCAATCCCAGAGCTGTTTTTTCTCACCTTCAAGAGCAAGGTGGCTTGACAGGGCTATGAAGGTGGGGAAGGGTCTGGAGGGGCCCCACGAGGTCACTTGAGGCCGGAGGAGGCTGAGGTCAGAGCTCCCCGGGGCTGCAGCTCCTCCCGAGGGGCAGCGCAGGGACAGCTCCGGGCTCTGCTCCTGGCACAGGGACAGCGCCCAGGGAGCGCCTGCAGCTGGCACAGCAGGGATGGAGCTTGGATCGGAGGGAAAGGTTCTTCCCCAGAGGGTGCTGGCACTGCCCAGGCTCCCCAGGGAATGGGCACGGCCCCGAGGCTGCCAGAGCTCCAGGAGCCTTTGGACAGCGCTGCCAGGGATGCACGGGCTGGGATTGTTGGGGGTCTGGGCAGGGACAGGAGCTGGATCCATGATCCCTGTGGGCCCCTACAGCTCAGGATGTTCCATGATTCTGTCATTTATGACACTGACAGTGGATGTCCAACCAGAGGCTTTGCCTGGAGTTTGGGGCTGTGTTTTGGGCGAGTCTCTGTCAGTGTGAGCCTCACTCCTCCAGGTTCCCAGTGACCTGGCAGCCCAGAGGGGAGTGCTCTGGGGTAACTCAGTGCTGAGGAGCACTCCTGGATGGAATCTTTCCCCATTTTGTGTCTCCAACAGCTGTTCCAGTCAGTGACCACACTGCTGTTGCCCAGTTCTGCAGGGACCAGGACATCAGGCTGGTGGTGGTCGGTCCCGAGGTTCCTCTTGCTGCTGGTAAGAGACACGAGCTGGAAATCACAGCCTTCAGCATTTAGGAAGAAAAGTAAATTTTAGTCCTCATCTGTGCATCACTCAGTCTCCAGTTGGAATGGAAACAGAGCCTCTGGAGCAGCTTCCCTGAAATCCAGGGCTGTGCTGAAGTGAAAAGGAATTTTGGAAGGGTAGTGTGTGAGCAAGAAAGCCAGTTTTGGTTTTCCTATTATCTCATGGTTTGAAATAATTATAATTTGTTAATTATAATCTTGGTTAAAAAAATTTTTTTAATTATAAAAAACATTATTAAAACATATTATAAACATAAAAAAAATAATGATGCTGGTAGATTTTCTGCTTAAACCTTTTGGCATCTTCGTGAAAGACTCATGTTGACCTTTTAGCTCAAAAGTATCATAAACCAAAGAGGGATTGTCATCCTTTCCCAAACCCAGCACATCCTGCAGTGGTGCAGAATTACCTGCTCCTGGTTCCAGTGAGGAAAGCAGGCACTGCAGACAGAGATGATTTCTCATTCCTGGCATTCTTGCTCCAAGGAATCGGTGCAGCCGTGGACTTGGCTGGCCTGAGTGCCATAAATCACCTGGAGATTTATACCATGTTTTGTGTTTAGGAATTGTGGATGACTTGACAGCAGCTGGCATCAGGTGTTTTGGCCCCACAGCGAAGGCAGCTCAGCTGGAGTCCAGTAAGAGCTTTAGCAAAGCCTTTCTGGATCGTC
The DNA here is from genome assembly GCA_022316685.1 of Progne subis subis. Classification (NCBI taxonomy): domain Eukaryota; kingdom Metazoa; phylum Chordata; class Aves; order Passeriformes; family Hirundinidae; genus Progne; species Progne subis. The sequence goes on along the minus strand of JAKJHU010000267.1, from coordinate 166,340 downwards.
ACGAGATCCCCACTGCCAGATGGAAATCCTTCACTGATCCCAAAGCAGCCTGTGCCTTCATCAACAGGTACAGGCCTTGGCATTTTAAACACATTCTTACTGCCAGTGTGCTGGATATCCAAACCACCCCAGTGATTGCTCATGTATGGATACCTTTGGGACAGAACATCTACAAAGGTTTCAGAGGATCACCTACCATGACTCCCTCAAACTGCAGCACGTCTGCGGAAAATGGTTCCTCCTGCTCTAAAATGAAATGAAAGTTCAGTGTTCACTTCACAGGAGAATGTAGGACAAGCTGTTATTTTTCTGTCAGCCTGCCTGCTGGGGAAAGGCAGGGAGCAGCCCGGAGCCATCTGTTCTGGCTTCTTAGCCCTTTTCTCTATGAAAAAAAACTCCGGAGAGTTACTCAGCAGCTGATGATCTGCTCATGACAGGACAACCCAGGTGTCCCTAGATGATACAAGAGTGAATTCCCAAATGGAAAGCAGTAATGAACAGTCAGGAAATTCCCTGGTGGGGGAAAGAAGCAGGAACCTTTCTCAGGCAGAGCATAATGAGAGGAGCCTGGTGTGATTTGTGTGTTATTCAATAAGGTTGCCATGAAAACTGAGGAGTACTTTGATCTTTCAACTCTTGAAACATTCATAATGTCCTTGCAAGGACTGTTTGTGTTGAATGTCTGTCCTGTGCCTTGGCAGTGCCACCTTCCCTGCTTTGGTTGTCAAAGCCAGCGGCCTGGCAGCTGGCAAAGGAGTCATCGTGGCTTCCACCAAGGAAGAGGCCTGCAAAGCTGTCAGTGAAATCATGCAGGTGAGGAGGAATGTCTCACACAAAACCAGCTCCTCTCCACCTCAGAGCATCCCAGATATTCCTTATTTCATGTAACAGGAACTTGGCTGTAAGACATCAAACCTTCTACCCTTTCATTTGGCCAGCTGTGAAACTCTTGTATTTATTGCTTGAGGTGCAGTCCCTGTAGGCTGAATTAAAACCATTCTCCATGAAAACCCACTCTTATTTCACTTATTTAAGTAGATCCCACAGTGCAGGAACGTGAACTCAGGGATTGAGGTGGATCTTTACAAGCACCATTAGGACCAAGCACAGCACTTCAATTTGTAGTCAGATTCTGCTTTCAAATGAAGTTCACATTGAGGAAGGATATTCCACAAATATATTTGGAGCATCAAGGCTTGAAGTGAGGCCAAATGAAGTAATTTTATCTGCCCAGTGAAGAGCACAGAGCTGAGGCTCCCAGGTCAGGCCCTCAGCTGGTGTCAGCAGCACAGCATCCTAAAATTGCTTGGAGCTCTGCTGCTCCATGGGAGACATTATCTGACACGCTTGTGCTTCAAGAGTCAGAGCATGGGTGCTGCAGTCACATTTTGGATCATCTGTGGTCACTGGACAATTCCTGTCTGATCAGGGCCCAATGTCTTGTACAAAACACCTGCAAGTTTCTAGAGACCCCCAAAATCCCCTTGGCAGTGTGGGCTGGTTGTTCTTAATTTCTTAACTACCCAGAATATGCAGTCAGTGTTCAAACGTTGCACTGGGATATGAGAATCTTGCTCCCTTCCCATGTGTGGTATGAAATTGCACTTTTTTTTTTTATGCAGTGAGAGTGCAGACTGGAGACCTGGCTGTCACTGCTGTTGGGGTGAATTTCAGAGCACAGAGCATGAGGAATTGCTCAGTAATCACAAATATCCTCTGCCACTGGAAAACATTCAGTAATAAACCCTGCAATTATGTCAGACTAAACAGAAAAGAGAATTAGGGATTTCACCACTGCTGACATCCCTGGGGGGAGAGTGGATTCATCATCTCAAACCTATGCTGCATTTATGGCTGTATTAAAAATAGGTATTTCTTGTTGTGTTTTCAGTAGTTTAAAACTGAAACAGAACTGAAGAGATTTTGTTTCACTGTAGGATAAGAGTTTTGGCACAGCTGGGGAAACTGTTGTTGTTGAAGAGCTTCTTGAAGGAGAAGAAATTTCTGTAAGTGCATCTCACTGTAGCACTGGTTCTACCTGTTCTAAATGGTTTGGGATTCACTAAGTGCCTTCACCTACAGAGTGGAGGATTTTATCAGTTAAATTAAAACCATGCCCTGCTGATAAATAAAATTGGATCGGTTAGAGACAGGCTTACTTTGGATCCTTGCTGGTTTCATAATTAGCACTGTAAAATGGTTTTGAGTACTGCTCCCATTAGTCCAGACAGGGAACATTACCCAGTTGGACTGCACAACACCATCCAGTTCCAGAAGATGCCAGCAGGCTTGTTGTTCTGGAGATGCTGAGGATAAAAATGACTGCTATACAAATGATTTATGAATATTTCACAAGCAAATAGCTTTATCAGCAAGGAAAAGGAAGTCTTGAAAGGAATGTAATGCCTTCCTTCCGGGCCAGGGGCTGGGAGGGGAAAGGAAGAAGTCATTTCCATCATGCAGTATTTAAATTACATTTTTAAAAACCTTTTGAGTGGTTCTTTTCAGTGTAACTGCCGATGGTATAATTTTTCTAGGTTTTACTAATTTCTTAAGGAAGGTCAGACAAAACGAGTCCCCACTTCCTACTTTGAGCCCCATCATTTATTTTATCAGGGGTGGCAGAGTTTTATCCTCTTAAACATCCCTTTGTCACGCTGCAAATCAACTCTCTTTGCACTAATTGCGCTTTAATTTTCAACATCCCCGGGAATTTTACCTCTCCTTGTTTCAGTGCCTGTGTTTCAGTGATGGTGTCACCATTGCTCCCATGCCCCCGGCCCAGGACCACAAGAGGCTGAGGGATGGAGATGAAGGCCCCAACACAGGAGGGATGGGAGCTTATTCCCCAGCTCCTCAGGTGAGAAAGGATTGATAAGGCAGGGGAAAATGCACTGATAAGGAAGGGAAGAGGGACTGATGAGGGGATGTTTCGCTCCAGCTGTCACTGAAAGCCTGTGGGAATGTTTCATTCCAGCACGGGGAGCAGGAGGGAATGGGCTCTGCTGGATGGAGAGAGCTGCCTGAAGCACACATGGCCAAGTGAAGTCCCCAGCTCCACTAAAGGGGAGGATATCTCCACTGAATTACTCAGAATTAGGAAGGGGGAAGGGTTATTCCTGCAACCTTCTATTTGATTGGGATTGAAGTGTTAGGAAATGCTGCTCCTTAGAAGCAAGGGCTTAAACCCACGGTTTTATCTCGTGCCAAACAAAGCTGATGGTGAATTTTGGCTGTGGCTTAAGGTGGTTTGGGGTCTGTTTGATAGGGAGCTTTTGTTGGCAGAAATAGAGAGGAAAACATTCTTAGCTTTCCTTTGGAGTGAGCAAGAGATCATCCAAGAATTCTGCTTGGCTCTTAAAAACACAAAGCCAAGCCCTCCCTTTTTACAAACTCTGGTTTCTAATCCTTTTTTATTAGATTTCTAAAGACATGCTGCAGAAGATAAGAGAGACTGTTCTTCAGAAGACTGTTGATGGCATGAGGAAAGAAGGTGTCCCCTATTTGGGTATGTACAAAACTTTGGGATTTTTAATTATGAGGAGAACAACCTTTTATTTCAGAGTCCGTGGAAATCAACAGGTCATTTCATCAACAGGGCATAATTCCTCAAGTGAGGAGGAACAGAAAGGAAAATGTTCAAAATAAGCTGTAAAATTGTGCCAACTATTTCTGCCTGATTTGTTTTTACCATTTCTCCAATTCACTGAGCAAGGTGGCAGCCTTTTAAACCCAGTGCTCAACAGCTTCAAAATAAGTGATTTCCTGAGAGATCTTTTTGTATCATTTTTTGTTCTAGGTGTGCTTTATGCTGGATTAATGCTCACCAAAGATGGGCCTAAAGTTCTGGAATTTAACTGCAGATTTGGTGACCCGGAGTGTCAGGTGAGTTATTTTATACAATTTGGCATTGTGGCAGAAGTAAAATCTGTGACCATCTACCACTGTTGTTAATCAGATTTGGGGTGAAAAATCAGCTAATTGCACTGAGGTTTAAAATATTTGGGTTCTGTGTTCAAGGCAGAAGGTCTGTTAGGAAATTGTTCCGTTCCAGAGAGGATTGCAGTAAATCTGGGCTTTGCAAGGGTCAGCTTGAGAAGAGCTCAGCACTTCCCTGTCTTTTCTGGAAAGGACTCTGGATTTTTCCTTGCTCCCTGTTGACAAGTGGAACAAAACTCTCAATTTCTCTTCTCCAGAACAAATTATGTTCTTTGTCCTCACCCTTTCCTGTCCGTATGTAACAATTCTCTTACCCACAGAAATTCCCTTCAAGGACGAGTATTTTCTCAGATTCCACACTGTGTCTACGATGTGTGCAAGTACAATATGTGGACGTGTTTAATGCTGGTTTTACAGCTGCACTGGTGCCTTTTCAAGGCCAGGGAAGACAATGGATTGGTGATTTGCTGCTGTGTGTTTCTGCAGGTGATTCTGCCCCTGCTGAGGAGCGACCTGTACGAGGTTATGCAGGCAGTGATCAACAGGAGGTTGGCCAGCTCCATGCCAGTCTGGAAAGAGGACAGTGCAGCTGTGACTGTGGTCATGGCTAGTCAAGGCTACCCAGGGGCATATCCCAAGGGCTTGGAAATAACAGGTAAACAGAGCAGGAGAAGCTGCAGGAGGCTCATTCCCCCCCGGCCTCTCCCCGTTCTCTCCTGCTACATGAATCACTGGGACTGAGAATCACAGAAACCCTGCTTCTGGGTCAGCAGGAGCAGCTGAATTTTCACACACCTCAGTTTATTCTGGTGTATTTTCAGTTCTCCACACTGCTGTTATGTGATATTGGCACGGCATTGATATTTAATACCTGCTGCAGTCAGGGGGTTCTGATCAGGGTTCTTGGGTCACACCGATGCTGATGTTTTGTGCTCTGGGTGTCACCGAGGCATAAAAACCCAGCTGTAATCAGTTGTTGTGTGCCAGCTAAATGCCTCTCCCACATCCCTGAGCACACAGGCAGACTTGTCTCCCCTCCAGAGGCATTTTTTACAGATTTATTCCCATTCCCCAGCAGGATCACCCTGACTGTGCGGTTTTCAGACACGAAGCTCTCAAAATCCCTTCCCTGAGAACATGCTAACCGACGGCTGATCTTTTCCACCATACCCACAGGGCTTGCTAAGGCCAGGCAGCTGGGGCTGGAGGTGTTCCACGCAGGCACAGCCCTGAAGGACGGCAGGGTGGTGACCAGCGGGGGCAGAGTGCTCACGGTCACGGCCATCAAGGAGGACCTGCCCGCCGCGCTGCGGGAGGCCAACCTGGGCGTGGCTGCCATCCACTTCCAGGGGGCCATCTACAGGAGGGACATTGGCTACCGGGCCATAGCCTTCCTCAGGCAATCCAGGTAGATATTCCTGATCCCTGAAGCGGGAATGAGTGGTGTGGAAAGGATCTAAGCACGTCCGTGATTGATATTGATAACCCGTGTTGATGTTCCGTGTAACTCTTGGTAGGTTTTAACCCCATCCTTGTGCTCAGCCTCAGCAAGATCAGCCAGAGGAAGAATATTTTGAATGCCTGATCCATGTTCTTACTCTCCTGAATAATCTGGCTTAAACTACAGTGACAAGCACACAGGAATGATCTGTGTTGCTGCAGTTGGTAGGCCTGGTTTAGGGAAGGTCAGCTTCTGCTTCTTGGATTTTAGATCACAGCTTTTGCTCCGGGTTTGTCTTGGGCAGAAGTCTGATATTTAATATCATGAAATGTGGTCACAGCTCCAACCTGCCAGAGCTCCAGGAGAGTTTGGACAGCGCTCCCAGGGATGCCCAGGGTGGGATTTTTGGGGGGGTCTGTGCAGCGACAGGGGTGGGACTGGATGATCCCTGTGGGTCCCTCCCAGCTCAGGAGAATCTGTGATTTTATATCTGAACAAAGTTCAAGCTGGCTTAGTGGTTCTTTTTAGCTTTTAGAAATGGTTAAAATTACCTTGAACCCCCTACCTTGCTGGGATTTACATTTTTCTGGGATAGCTGCCTAACAGCAGGGTAGGATTGATCCCTTCTTTCCATTCTCATTCCTTTAATTAGCACAGTATTTACTGTAAGACTCTGGAGATCATATGGGTGTGGGTTGTTTTGCTTTTTTATAGCAGGGAGTCCTGTTGTCTCTTTAATGTTCCTGAAAGCTTCTTGCAGTTTTTAAACTTACCTAATCAGAAACTGCTCTGCTCCCATGAGCTCCTAACATACCTTTTCCCAAGGGGTGATTTTGTAGGCTGGCAAGCACATCAGTGACAGCTCTGTTGCTGCTGGCAGCGTATCCTGATTAGTATTTTGTAAAATTATCATCAATAAACTTCCTTAAAGAACAAGGGCGTTGGTATTTAGTCTTCTTTCTCTCTCAAGTGCTCTGCACTTGTTGGTGAATTGATGTGAAAAGGTGGAATTGGGAGAAAAACCCCGAGGTGAGTGAGGAAAGAGGAGGCACTTCCCTGCCACCCCCAGCTCCTGGGCCACAGCCAGCAGGGTTCCTGCCTGGGAGGATCCCTGGCTGCACAAGGAGGCTCCTGGGGGCTGTTTGCAGTCTGTGCCTGGGGCACTGCCCTGGAGGCTGCTCCAACTTCTGCTCCTGAAAGGGCACAACAGTGGGGATGCTTCAGTCCCAGGACCCCAGACTGGTTTGGGTTGGAAAGGACCTTAAAGCTCATCCTGTTCCTGCCAAGGGCAGGGACACCTTCCACTGTCCCAGGCTGCTCCGAGCCCCATCCCTTGGGACTCTGTGGAGGAAGGGGAATGGCTCTGCAAGTTAGGATTCACCTCCTCCTGGCAGCCTGGCAGGATTCAGTCCTAAGGCATTTCACCTCAGGAAAATAGCCAGGATTCTTAGTCAAAAATATTCCAGAAAATGTAAAGAATGAAAGATTTATTTAAAGGATGAAAGCAGATAGAAAAAAAAAAATTAACAAATTTGAAATGCTCTTAAAACATGGTGAAAATCTGGTGGACATTTATCATCCTCAGACTGAAAGGGGCTGACTTTGATCTCTGGTTGTTGCAGGCCAATATTTCCTTGAGCCTTATTCACAGCCTGAACAGCTGCCTGTGGCAATTGTCTTCTTGCCAGTTTTTGGACGGGGGTATGCTGTGAGTGCAGACACCTTTGGATTTTCCTGGTAGTGCTACTCCTGGGCCAGTTCTTCTGGCATCCGAAGTCTTATCAATTCCAGATATTCCAGCAATGATCTTCACGACAGAAATACCTTTGATCCTAAAAAAAAACCCCTCCATCTTAAAATAAGATTTAATAGGCGGAGTACAAAAATATTTACTCCATTTCGTGCAACTGTAGGCATTTGTGTCTGTCTCTGACTTTTTCAGTGTTTGCTGAATTCTTCACCTGGTTCCCGAGATGGGTTTTGTGGATTAACTGAATTTTTTATGCAGCTGAGTCAATTTTAATTGAGTTTCAGTTGTTTTGTTGTATTTGTCCTTGTTAATCAAGAATTTGAACTCCAGGCTGAATCCCATCAATAGGAGAGAGAAAACAGGGATGGATCTAAAATAGGGATGCACCTGGTTCATGCCATTAGCAGCCTGGGAATAACAACTGCTTAACTGGCACGAGCTGTGTTTGCTGGAGTGAAAAGTCATTAAAGTCCCTCTCTCCAAAATGGAAAAGTCCCTCTGTCCATATGAGCTGGTGCTTCGTGTCCCCAGGGAGCTGTGGGGACACACAGGTGACACCAGCTTGTACCAGTGTGTCAATCTTACCTAAACCCCCCCAGAGCTCTCAGACATCTCCTAGAGTCCTGAGCCCCACCTCAGGAACCTGGCTCTTTTAAAGGAAATATAAAATATATTCTTTAATAGAAAACCCATTGAAGTAAGAAAGAGGCGTGGCTGCTTCTGTGGTGGGATCATTGCAGTGAGAAGGAGCCTTTAAGCTACAGCTGTAAAGCTCTGGAAGTGTCCTGGGGGTCATTGATTCACCTGAGACTTTGTGGGTGGAACAGTGACTTGAGCTTTGCCCTGCTCTGACCCAGCTGTGCACTTTTGTGCTTTTTGGTTTGCTTTGGTTTTGTTTTGGAGCTTCCCCACTGACACCTCAAGGCCTGGAGGCGGCACTCAGAGCTCTGGGCTGGGGACAAGGTGGGGATCAGTCACAGCTGGGACTCCATGAGCTGGGAGGGCTTTTCTGGGATTCTGTGTCCACACCAGGGATTCAAACCTTGCAAAATCGGGTCCATGCTGCCTGTTTCACCTCATTGTCAGGGGTTTGGTTGTTGGTTTTATTTTGGGATTTGACTGTATGATCCCAATGCTCCGATAGCATCTTCAGAACTCTGGAGTTATCCACGTCCTGCTCCTGGCAGCCCCTGCTCGGACAGCAGGATGGGATTCTGCACAGTTAATCCACTCAGGGACGTAAAGGAGTAATTATTTGAAAACACGTTAAGTAATCAGCTGCCATCCCATTTTTCCCCACTCTTCCAGAGGCCTGACTTACAAGAACAGTGGGGTGGACATTGAAGCAGGGAACACTTTGGTGCAGAAGATCAAGCCCTTTGCTGCAGCCACATCAAGGTCAGGTAAGACAAGAACCTCCTGCTCCTGCTTTGGTCACTTCCTGGCAATGAGGTTTATCAGCTGATCTTGATCTTGATAAAAAACCTCATATTTTTTTGTCCTGCCTGTTTCTAGATGACACAAGAAAGTGTGTGGTAAGCAAATGCCTGTGATTTTATTCGAAATGCACAGTTTTTCATCCCCAAATGGCTGTAAACTCCATTTCCAGGATGCCAGGAGTGTTAGAGAGCACAGTGTAGCACTGTATAAGGATAAATGCAAGCAGCAATCCCACCATTCTGTACTGAGTTTGATTGCATGAATTATTTTTTCTTGCCCAGTGAACTCTGTCATTTGGGGGGATGATCACTTAGGATGGTTATGAGATGTAGAATTCTTGAGATAGATGTGGAACACACATCTTTTGCTTGGTTAAATCAGCGTTGATTCATCCTTGTTTTTGGGGTTCAGGCACATCTTGCTCTAGCAAGTCCTTGTGACTCTTCAGACAGATTTAAAATACTCATTTATGAAATCGGCCTGCTATTTCAAATTAACTGAGAACCTTCTAATGAAGTCAGATATACACAGAGGACAAAATAGAGATTTTCCCACACCAGTACACCAATCTTACCACAAGCCCTTCCTGTGTTTCAGATAAACACTCAGTGCAAGGGGGAAATCTGTCAGTCACAGGAATTATTGGCTGCTCAGTCACCAAGCTGGGGATTTTTAAGATTAGTCTAACAATGAATTAAAAAGACAAAGCCAACCTAAGCAGATTAGGATCTCCTCAGCAAAGAGGTTCTAAATGGCAGAGAAAAGTTTCCTGGTGACAAAGCAAAGTTGTGTTGACAAACCTTGGAGAGAATTGGTGGTGGAGATGCCAGAGAAGGCCCTGGAAGTAAAGCTGGGCTGTTTCTCCTGTTTCCTGGCTGGCAGGCTGCAATGCAGAGCTGGGAGGCTTTGCTGGGCTCTTTGACCTGAAGGCAGCTGGTTACAGAGATCCCATCCTGGTGTCGGGAACCGATGGCGTCGGCACAAAACTCAAGGTAAGCTGCAAATCCATGCCAAAGAAGGAAAAACAGCGCAGGAGGGAAAATGTTCGATCAGAAAATAGCAGTTGTCTCGTAAAAATACCTAAAAAAGGGGATGGAAACTGAAATTGCTCTTCTTCAGGCAAAAGAATTAAATACCTGTAAATAGCCAGAAGCTGGTACGATGCCTGGCTTTTAAACATTAAGGATACAATCAGGAAAGGCAGAATCTCCCCCCTCAAAAAGGATTACTTGATGGGGAAAAACATTTAATCCCGAGTTTGGTGTTGTGTTTGGGCTGCAAGGAAACCCTTTTGCAGCACAGCTTCCTTCTCAGTGCCTTTTGGATTTGCCAGTGGAGACAGGAATAATTCCTGAAGAGAATTAGGAGATGATAATAAACAAAGCTGCTCCTTCAAGAACACCTGGAGGGGTTTTGGTCCGTTTCTCGTGATTTCGGTCCCTTCCAGACCCTGGCTGGTGTTCCAGGGGCCTCGGAGCTGGTGCCAGGGTTCTCCCTGTGTCTTGCAGATTGCACAGGAGTGCCAGAAACACGACACCATCGGGCAGGACCTGGTGGCCATGTGTGTCAATGACATCCTGGCCCAGGGGGCTGAGCCCCTCTTCTTCCTGGACTATTTTGCCTGCGGCAAACTCGACGTGGATGTGGCTCAGGGCGTCATTGCAGGAATTGCTGAGGCTTGCAGGAAGGCTGGATGTGCTCTTTTGGGTAGGAACGCTTCTCTGAAAAATCTTCTGGTTGGTTTTAACGTAGTTGGTTTCCTGCTCTGTGGAAGAATCTGGGAGGAGTAAAAAAACAAAGTGTTTTGTGTCTTTGCTTTCAGGGAACTTAATCTGAATCACAGTGGAAGGAGACAGTACTTAAAAAATTTAGGTTAAACTTAGATTAGATTTAGGTACAGATTTAGGTTGGATGTTGGGAAAAGTTTCTGTCCTTTTTTCCAATTTTTTAGAGAAGTTAGGAACACAAATCCTTTCTCAGTGGGTGTCATTTTGGGGCTGTTTTTAAGCTTTAAACAAGAGGCTCTTTATGCCATGGTTTACTTTTTTCCTGCATGAACTGTTGGTCAGCTTTATGTTTGTTTTAAGGTGTTCTCTGCATTTACTGAATATAATCACCCCATTCACGCTGCTGCAAGGTCTGTGCTAGGTGAGACCTTCTGATGAAACCACCAAAATGTCAAAATTTTATTTCCAGTTCAAGACTTTCAAACTCCACAGGCCATTCTGCAAGAGCTGAACCTCCAGCTCAACAAATTTACCTCATCACCCCGCTGATAGTGAGGGGGTGAGGGCTCACCTCCTGCCTGGTTTTGCACAATTAACTGTGGATTTAAATGTTGGATGGCCAAGCCCTTCTCCCCATTTTGTCTCTTGGCTTCTCCATCCTCCATTTGATCCAGTCCTTATTAAATACAGCTGAAACCCCAGGACTGAATAAAGCAGCTGAAGCTGGAGCACAGGGCAGGGAGTGAAAAGAGGAGAGCACAAGGCAGGATTTTGCCCAGAGCAGCTGTGGCTGCCCCTGGATCCCTGGCAGTGCCCAAGGCCAGGTTGGACACTGGGGCTGAGAGCAGCCTGGGACAGTGGGAGGTGTCCCTGCCAGGATGGAATGAGATGAGCTTTAAAATCCCTTCCAACCCAAACCATTCTGGGTTTCTATGGTTTAAAGAAAGGCTTTTTCAACACCTCTTTGCTGTGTTTTTGGTCCCCAGGAGGAGAAACGGCCGAGATGCCGGGGATGTATCCCCCTGGGGAGTACGACCTGGCCGGCTTTGCCGTGGGCGCCGTGGAGCGAGGGCAGATGCTGCCCCAGCTGGACAGGATCGCTGAGGGGGACGTGATCATTGGGGTGGCATCTTCTGGGGTCCACAGCAACGGCTTCAGCCTCGTCAGGAAGATCGTGGAGAAGTCCTCCCTGGATTTCTCCTCCCGTGTCGGCGTCTCTGGGGATCAGACGCTGGGTACTGCTTCCTCCCGTGTTTTCCAACACCTGACACAATTGTTTTGTCTGGGCCTTTGAAACTTTTCTCAGGCACCCAAAAAAAAAAAATCATTCCATCTTTAGCATGTTTTCATTTTCCTCTTTTCCTGGGAATCACATGTGCAGGGAAGAAATTAAGGGAGGGAGGGTAAATAAAAAAAAGGTAGATGTTTGTGTTTCTCCCTTAGTACAATGCTCATTGCAATCCAAATTGCTCTTTTGAGAGTTCCCTGATTTTATATTGATTCCTGTTCCTCTCTGTGCTTTTTTCCCCTCTCCCCTGGGCAGGAGAACTCCTGTTAACCCCAACCAAACTCTACAGCAAGACTCTGCTGCCTGTGCTGCGCTCGGGCCACGTCAAAGCCTACGCCCACATCACTGGAGGGGGCCTGCTGGAAAACATTCCCAGAGTTCTCCCAGAGTCCTGTGGTGTCGTTTTAGGTGAGGAAAGCTGTGGAAAAATCCTTGTGTTAATGTGGATTGCTGTGGAAGCCTGTGGACATGGGGCCACAGCAGCTGATTTGTGCGGTAGGAGTTGGACTTGTCTGTCCAGAAATGTTTGAGTTTTTCCTTGTACCTGAAACCAGAGCCAGTCAAAAAACTGTTTGTGGTGGAAAGAGTGCTCCCCATTGAGTTCCCTCCCCTGGTGGTGGTTGGGATTGGAATTCTTAGGACACTTGCAAAAAGGAAAAAACCTTACCGGCAATCCCAAGTCAGCTGTCACCATTTGCAGTTCTCTACATAATTATTGCTAATTAAATGGTACTCATGAAGTTTTCAATTAGCATTCAGAGGTGGTTTGTGAGCTCAGGGACAGCTCCTGCTGTTTGGCTTCATTCATCCTCTGCGCCCTCCCCTCAGGTGTGCTGGAAAGGGATTTCACTGCTGGGGGAGGCAAGGCGTGGAAAGGGAAATGGCTGGCACAGGTTGTGGGAGCTCACGGGGTTGTACAATAAAATAAGGAATTCCTAGTGAATTATGAACTCAAGAACTGCACATACATCGTTTTCCACTTGTCCACTGATAAATATTTATGTGTATATGTACCTCTGCTCTGGAGCCAGGCTGGGAGAGCTGGAGGTGCTCACCTGGAGAGGAGAAGCTCCAGGGAGAGCTCAGAGCACCTAAAGGGGCTCCAGGAGAGCTGCAGAGGGACTGGGGACAAGGGACAGAGGGACAGGACACAGGGAATGGCTTCCAGTGCCAGAGGGCAGGGCTGGATGGGAGATTGGGAATCAGGAATTGTTCCCTGGCAGGGTGCTGAGGCCCTGGCACAGGGTGCCCAGAGCAGCTGTGGCTGTCCCTGGATCCCTGGCAGTGCCCAAGGCCAGGTTGGACACTGGGGCTGGGAGCAGCCTGGGACAGTGGGAGGTGTCCCTGCCATGGCAGGGGTGGCACTGAGTGGGATTTAAGGTCCTTTCCATCCCAAACCCTGCTGTGATTCCATGAATCTGTAGAAAGTGGGGTAGAACCATTTTAAAAGAGAACATGACCAGAAAGAAATTTTCTATCCTTGGAATTCCTTTCCAGTGTTTTGTCCAAAAGCATTTTTGCGCTGCTGTAAATCATCCCCAGCTGGTTGGAACTGGGGCAGTGGAGGATTTTTGTGACAGAGTTTGCCTCTTAATACCCCAACAATTGTAGTCCATTGGTAGCAGTTTCCACTCTTGAGCTGTCATTTTCAATTCTCTCCAGATGCTCTCACCTGGAAGATCCCTGAAATCTTCTGCTGGCTCCACAAGGAAGGGAACCTCTCTGAGGAGGAGATGGCTCGGACCTTCAACTGTGGGGTTGGAGCAGTGCTGGTGGTTCAGAAGGAGATGGCCCAGCAGGTCCTCAAGGACATCCAGGGACATGAGACCGCTTGGCTCATCGGCAAAGTGGTCTCCCTACAAAAAGGTCATTGCACTTGGATTTTCCTTAGGAGGGGAGATGATCAGAAAGAAAAAGCAGAGGGAACTTCCCTTGTTGTGAGTCTTCATGAGGTGAAAACCTCTTCGCTGGCACCTCCCTGACATTTCTGGGGGTATTGAACTGACAGTTTGGTTCGTTCATCTCTTCCACGGGTGCTTTCCTCCTCTCCCTGTTTCTTCCTTTACTGACACTTTGTTTTGCTGGTTTTGGGGTTTTTCCTTGTACCTGCTCAGGCTCTGACAACGTTAAAGTCCTCAATCTCCATCGGGCCCTGCAAGCAAACAGGTCCCTGTGTGTGCACAGCCACATCCAGGGCAAGATCCAGGCGGGCAAGGTGAAGGTCGCTGTCCTCATCTCTGGAACAGGTGAGAGCTCTGCTCTTTGCTGCACTGGAAACCAGGCTGTGGAGAAGGGAACTTCAGCTTGGATTTAAAATCCCTGCAGTTCTCCATGGGCACCCTGACAGGCAGGCAGGAGAGATTTTTGTGCTTGATGTCGGTCACAAACCTCTTTTTAACCTCTGCTGCAAACTGTGAATTGCACCTGTGTTCAGTTTATCTCCAAACCTCTGCACGTGTCCAGATTCAGGCTCCCACTCTGGTGCCCTGTAGGAACAGCAGCAGCATTTCACAGATAGATCAGAATTCCTTCTTGCCATGTAGGCACTCCAACTATTCCCAGTATTCCCAATTACTAAGGCCATCAATCCAGTGCTATAAATTACAGTTTCCAAGTGCAGCTGCCAGGAAAGGCCTTCAGCTGTCTGAATCAGCTCCCAGCAAGATCAATTAAAGAAGGATTACTGTTTCATCAGAGCTGTTTGGTTTGGTCTCCCCCACAGTGCTGCCTATTTAAAGCCTCTTCCAGCTGTTCCCTGTGTTTTTTCTCAGTATCCTTGAGTTGTTTTCTCTCCCCCAGGCACAAACCTGGAAGCCCTCATCAACAGCACCAAGAAAGACACCAGCTATGCACAGATAGTTCTGGTTATCTCCAACAAAGCTGATGTGGAGGGGCTGAGGAAAGCTGAGAGAGCTGGGATTCCTACCAGGGTGAGCATTTCCTTTTGGTAATTAGCCACCATTAGCTGGGACTCCAGCAGGAAGGTGCTTATGAGTTTTTTGGGGTAACACATGGGCTGACAGGGAGCCTTGGCTTTTCTGTTCTGGTCTGTTGTGAACTTGTGCTCAGGGGCAAAGTATCTGACAGCGAAATCCTTCCTATTTTCCTTCTCTGCTAGCATTCCTGATGCTTTGGGGACAGTTGTTACATTAAACCAGCGCAAAACTTTCAGTTACAGCTTAAACTTTGTCAACTGTTTGACTGTAGGGCATTGACACTGAAGTACCAACCTATTTTAGTTTGGAATATATCTGAATTTCATTTCAAATTGACCTGGTGGTTCATTTGAATGGAATAGAAAGGGGGGGAATAGTCAGTAGGACGTTCCACTGACTCCCTGGATGTTGCCTTAGGCTCTCCAGGAATGATTCCAAGTGCTCGCTGAGCTTCTGTGGATTTTGTGTGCCTTGCCTTTGTATTGCAGATCTGAAATGGTGCTGTTGCCACTTAGAAACCTTTTAGAGTCACTTTTCAGTGCTCAATACAGACACAGGGAAATTGGGGCCCAAAGCTTTGCTCCTTTAATTGTGCTGGGATCTTTCCTGGTGCTCCAGCTCCTCCTTGGGAGGACACAAAGGGCACGAGGGAATTGTGGTGTGAGGAACAAACAGAACCATGGCACAGACTGGCTTGGCTGGGGAAGGACCTTAAAGCCCACCCAGTTCCAAGCCCAAGGTTTTTATCAGGGGGAAGGAAGAAACCAGTGTGGAAGAGCTGATGGTCCTGGGGGTTCAGCTGTGGAGGGAAAGGTGCAACAGGCACAGGGCAGAGGCTGGTTCAGCCCAGGGCTGGGCTCTGCTCCCAGTGCCTGCTGTCCCTGTCACCTGAGCAGCCCTGGCTTTTCCCAAACCACCTCCTGGTGGCCATTCACAGGTGCTTCTACTTCAGACTGGATGCTCTAAGTGACGTAGTGCTGCCTTCTTCCTGCTTGGATTAGGGGATAAATCCTGGATGGAAACCACATGACTCAGGCTGGGAGAGCTGGGGGTGCTCACCTGGAGAAAGGAAAGCTCCAGAGCCCCTGGCAGGGCCTAAAGGGGCTCTGGGAGAGCTGCAGAGGGACTGGGGACAAGGGCTGCAGGGACAGGACACAGGGAATGGCTCCCAGTGCCAGAGGGCAGGGCTGGATGGGAGATTGGCAATCAGGAATTGTTCCCTGGCAGGGTGCTGAGGCCCTGGCACAGGGTGCCCAGAGCAGCCGTGGCTGCCCCTGGATCCCTGGCAGTGCCCAAGGCCAGGTTGGACATTGGGGCTTGGAGCAGCCTGGGACAGTGGGAGGTGTCCCTGCCATGGCAGGGGTGGCACTGGATGGGCTCTGAGGTCCCTCCCAGCCCAAACCATTCTGGGATTCTGGGTTTCCATGATTATGGAGTAGGGCCTGGTTTAGGAGTTTGTGATCTGCCTTTTTTCCAAGCTTTTCTGGTATAGTTTTTGCCAATATTCAACTGCTTACGACAGCCAGAGGCCTCAAAATGGGTGAAATCTGGGAGACTTCAGGATGGCTCAAAGCCCTGCATTTGTAGGCTGTTCACGGTGTCCAAGTGCTGGGAGCCAGAGCCGTGGGCTCATCAAGCCAAACTTGTTCATTGCAATGTCCATTCTCTGTGTGAGGAGGAGCACAGGCTCCGCTCTGTCTGTCAGCTGTGCATTAAGGAGCTGCTCTTCCTGCTGCAATTCCCACCACATCCATATCCCTGTGCTTTGGGCTGCCCTAGGTGATTGAGCACACGCGGTTCCAGAGCCGCGCCGAGTTCGACAGCGCCGTGGACAAAGTCCTCGAGGACTTCTCCGTGGAGCTGATCTGCCTGGCCGGGTTCATGCGCATCCTCTCGGGTCCTTTCGTCAAGAAATGGGAAGGTGAGTGCAGCTGGTGGGGCTGGGCACGGACACAAAGGCACTTCAGAGCTCGGCACCAGGAAAACGAGAGAAGGCACCATTGTGATCTACAAGGTTCCCTTCCAACCCAGCCCATCCTAGGGCTCTGTGAAATGAGACTCATCTCGTAAGGAAAAGGATGAGAGGGAAAGGCAGAGCACTTGTGCAGAGGCTGAAGGAAGCCAAGGGCAAGCACAGCTCTGGTAGTTTTTGATTTCTTAGAAAACGTTTGTTGCCAGGAAGAGAGAAGAGTAGAATGGAAATACCAGAAAGAATTACATAAATAAAATAATGGTCATAGAAATCCTGGAGAAAAGGAGGCTCAGAGGGAACCTTGTGGCTCTGCACAAGTCCCTGACAGGAGGGGACAGCCGGGGGGGTCGGGCTGTGCTCCCAGGGAACAGGGACAGGAGCAGAGGGAACGGCCTCAGCCTGGGCCAGGGGAGGCTCAGCTTGGACAGCAGCAGGAATTTCCCCATGGAAAGGGGGCTCAGGCCTTGGCAGGGGCTGCCCAGGGAGCTCTGCAGTGCCCATCCCTGCAGGTGGCACCTGGAGGTGGCACTCAGTGCTCTGGGCTGGGGACAAGGTGGGCACGGGGCACAGCTGGCACTGCCTGGGCTGGCAGGGATTTTCCAACCTAAATGATTTTGTGATCAAAGGACAAGGTGCTGAGGGAAGGAACAGCTACATCAGCCAATTAGTCATTATTAATCCCTGGAGAAGTGTGTTTAGCCATTAATTGTAACTGCACTCTCTAGTATTTCAGACACTGCAGCATCTGGGGCTGGCTGCCGGTGTCTTCCAAAACTTGTGAAAAATCCTATTCACAAATGATTTTGTTCCTGTGTTGGTTATGGCCCTTTGAACTGCCTGGTCAGTGCTAACAGCCAATAACCCCAGCTCTGCTTTCCCAGGGAAAATCCTCAACATCCACCCGTCGCTGCTGCCGTCCTTCAAGGGAGCGCACGCGCACAGGCTGGTGCTGCAGGCCGGGGTCAGGGTCACGGGCTGCACCGTGCACTTCGTGGCTGTGAGTACCTCCTGCCCCTCCTGCAGCTCTGTCATCCTCCCCTTTGGAACATTCCCACCTCTCTGGCTCTCTGTGATCCTTCAGGCTGAACATTTTCACCTCAGAGCCCGTTGCGAACGCCCTAAACCCCTGTGTTCGATCACCTCCCCTCTGTGTTCAGAACTTTGTATCTAGAGGTGATGGAGATTTTTATTGTCACCACACAGCGCTTGAGTTTGCTGAGTCTGGAGAAGGGATGGGAATGAATAATCTGTCCAGGAGTTCAAGCTTTCCCTAAGGGAACTTCTTCCCTAAGCATCCCACTGCTGCCTTCCACCCACTGGAGTGGGGGAATAGCTAATGTAAGGCCTTGGCTATGCCAAAGGCTTTGTTAAACATGGCCCAGCTTCCTGGATTTCATCCTACAACCTGCCTTGTTTCTTCTTTCAAGAAAAAGAAAAAACAGGAACAAAGAAGCAAAAAAGAAAAACCAAAAAAAACTAAAAAACAAACCCCCCAAAAAACTCACCACAACAAAAAACTACTGGAAATGACACAGGATTTGTTAAACATCCCACAATGTTTAACAGAGTAAAACTTGATAACTTATGCTGGTCAGACCCTAAGTAAAGAAAGGGCAGAGATCTCAGCTTCAGAACCACAGTTCTTCTGGCCAGGGATCACTGGTTCCTTTTTGGCCACTTCTCAGGGTTCGAAGATCTCTCCTCTGGCTCTCCTCTCCCTCTGCTGCTGGAATCTGTCTCAGGAATTTTGCTTTCTCTTGGAAAAAGAGTGTGGAATCATTTTTCCGGATAGAAAACCTCATTCTTCTCTCTCTGCCACAACTTGGGGTTTCTCTGTGTGGCAGCTCCTTGGAACAACCCCTGCCCAGCAGGGATTTGCCCCAGCAGTGTTCCAGGGAAGATCTGCTGGATCCCTGTCCCTGCTCTGTGCAGCCTTTGGCTCATTCCCCCTCTGCACTCCATGTCCTCATCCTGCCCAGCCCCTCCTGCCCCTGGCTGATGGGGTTTTCTGGAACAGCTGTTGCTCTCTGGTGTTCTGCTTCCCTCCTGTGTTCTCCCCTGAACCCTTCCCAGGCCACAGCCAGTCCTGGTACCTGCTCTCCCTGCTCCCAGCAGCCCAAATCCCAGATCTGCCACCCCACAGATCCCTGAGGCACAGGCTGCTCCCGGGGACCTTCCCTCCTCTGCCCCCTCTGTGGTAGTTTGACACGGGCCAGTGATTTTTCAAGAAGTTATAGCTAAACCAGTTTGTGGCTAGTTTTAAAACTGACAGCTAATATAGCCACTAAAGAAAGACTATTCCTTATAACAGCGTTTCCATACGAAGTCTAATAAAAACTCCTCTCCCTAACAATTAACAAAAAAAAAATCATATTTAAACAGTAAAACTAACTAAAGATCTAAGCCCTGTGATTTTTATGCTGTTAGTAATAAACTGAACACTTGGTGGGGGGAGGAGGAGTATTTTGAAAGTTTCGTTTTCCTTCTTTTCTTTTAACATACGCTAACAAGTCTAAAATTTAAACCTGCTTGACTTTTCCCCTAACCCTGTCTCAACAACGGACTCCTAACAAACGCTCCCACGGCTCCGCTACGTCCAGCAAACGAAATTCAGCGGGCGCAGAACCGCTCCGTCCCCCTGACCCGTTGCCGTTTCCGTTCCAGGAGGAGGTGGATGCCGGGGCCATCATCTTCCAGGAGGCCGTGCCGGTGAAGCCGGGGGACACGGAGGCCACGCTGGCCGAGCGGGTGAAGGAGGCCGAGCACCGCGCCTTCCCCGCCGCCCTGCAGCTGGTGGCCAGCGGCGCTGTGCGCGTGGGAGAGGCGGGCAAGATCTACTGGAAGTAGAGCCGGGGTTTCGGGCTGGCCTGGGGTTGTGCCCTTCATCTGCCTCGCGGGGGTCAGAGGTTCCAAATCCCAGGGAAGCCACCAAGGGGAATTTTGGGGCCGTTCCCAGAGGGCGCAGCAATGGCTCCTCTAAGTGCTTCTGGATTTTAATCGCTTCCTCAGCCAACAGTTTGGTTCTCCATCATTTTCTTGACGACCCAAATCCAGCCAGGTGGATCTCAGCAGCCCTAGGGGGGGACTTGGGGCCATCAGGGCTGTTCCCTAAGGAGGACTCTCCTTGTGCTGGGAAGTGCTGCTGAGGGAAACTACAATGGAAGAAACAGACAAAGGCAGAAACCTCCACTCTAAAAACCTCATCAAAGCAGGAAAAACTGGCCTCCCAAAGCACCAATTATTGGATTTTTCTCCATTTGCTTCCTGGTTTGATGGTGGTGGATCTTGTCCGGCCCAGACCCTTGACACACCCTTGTCATTTCCAAACTTGAACCCGCTGTCCATCAGATGTCAGCAGCATTCGGTGTCTGCTGCCCCTTTTTTCCTCAGCATTCTCATGTGAATTCCCATGAATTCCCCTCAGATTTGGGTTTTAATTTTTTTACGTGAGCGAAAAGACCCGACACAAAACGTCCTTGGCTTGTGAACCATTCCTCAGGAATTCTGAAGTGCCTTTATTCTTGGACCAGTGTTTGCACCTGTAATAACGCTGAGGGACACCCAGGAATTATGAACATTTGGAAAACAATTGGGGTTTTTGTGCAGCTCAACACTTGTGGTTGTCTTTTAATATTTTAATATAGTTATAAAACTGTTTTAGTGTTCTTACTGAAAGGATCAGGTTTCCCACACACAAAGCAGAGGAGGCAGTTTAGAGCTCCCCTTTAACACAGAGAAAGCTGATTTTATTCTGGGCTCTGATGTCCTGACGGTACTCCCATGTTGGCATAATCATCTCCTTTGGGATTTGAAATAAAGCCTAATAAAGTTTAAAAAAAAAAATCCATCTACAGCTCTTTCCTTGGAATTGATTTCCCAGGGCTGTAAGGGCAGGAGGGAAGGGGCTGGACAGGGTGTGGGGGCTGTGGATCAGCGGGGAGGTCACACAGCTCCAGCCAGGAAAAGCAGAGGAAATAAAGACTTGGAGGGGTGAAATCACTGGCTGTGCAGGGAATCAATATCACATTATTGATCAGAGCAGTTGGGTCTGTGCCAGAGAGAGCAGCGGAGGGAGATCTGTCCCAAATCCAATACTCACCTTCATCACAGGCCCCTTCATCCAGACTCTGATACTTTGCTATGTGAGGCTGATGTGAAATGGGATTTCACCGAGTCACACAGGGTTAGGGCTGGGAGGGACCTTAAAGCTCATCCCATCCCATCCCACCCCTGCCATGGCAGGGACACCTCCCACTGTCCCCGGCTGCTCCCAGCCCCAGTGTCCAACCTGGCCTTGGGCACTGCCAGGGATCCAGGGGCAGCCACAGCTGCTCTGGGCACCCTGTGCCAGGGCCTCAGCTCCCTGCCAGGGAACAATTCCTGATTCCCAATCTCCCATCCAGCCCTGCCCTCTGGCACTGGGAGCCATTCCCTGTGTCCTGTCCCTCTGTCCCTTGTCCCCAGTCCCTCTGCAGCTCTCCTGGAGCCCCTTTAGGTGCTCTGAGCTCTCCCTGGAGCTTCTCTCCAGGTGAGCACCCCCAGCTCTCCCAGCCTGGCTCCTGAGGGGCTCCAGCCCTGCAGCAGCTCCATGGCTCCTCTGGACTCTCTCCAGCAGCTCCCTGACTTTGTTGTCCCACTCCTGCAGCAGCAGACCCTGTCTGGGGTTACTCTGGGAAGCTCCTGCTGCTCTGCCACTGAAATGGATCCTTTGGAAGGATGAATTCCCCTTGGAAACATCTGATCCGTTTTACAGCTCGAGCCCCGTCCATGTAACACATTTCCTCCTTTACAGGTTTAAAAACAGAACAAAGGAATTCCAAACCTGACAAGCCAGCCTGGCTCCCACCATGGATTTTCCGAGGGGGTGTAACAAAAGCTGTGAGCTCAGGGAAAAGGCAGGGAATGGAAACTTTGGATACTGAGACATCCGAGAGAAGCACACGGAGCAGAAGGGAAGAAGAGGGGCCATGGGCAGAGCCCGAGCCCCTCAAGGACCTGCCCAGAGCGCCTCGTGTTCCTTAGGCTCCGCAGAGGACGCTTCGTGTCCGTGCTCCTCCTGCGGGCTCAGCCTTTGGCTCTCTCGCCTCCAGCAGGTTCTTCCATGGGCTCCCAGCCACACGGCCCCGCTGGCCACGAGCTGCAGGGCGGTGGGGAAGGCTCGGAGCTCGGCCTCCTGCAGCCGCTCCTCCAGCGCCGCCTCCGAGTCCCCCGGCAGCGGCTCCTGGCGGATCGCGGCCCCGGCGCTCGGCTCCTCCTGCGGGCACACGGAGCTCGGCAGGGGCTGGGCAGCACCGGGGGAAGGGGCTGGGGGTGTGGATGGAGCACGGCAGGGGCACCTCCTGAGTGTTCATCGCCGTGAGGGGCAAACCCCGAGAGGGGACACCGCCGTGAGGGGACACCCCGAGAGAGGACACCGCCGTGAGGGGACGTCGCCATGGGGGCAAACCCCATGAGGGGACACCCCGTGAAGGGACATCCCGAGAGGGGCAAACCCCGAGAGGGGACACCGCCGTGAGGGGACGTCGCCATGGGGGCAAACCCCGAGAGGGGCAAACCCCGTGAGGGGACACCGCCGTGAGGGGCAAACCCCGAGAGGGGACACCCCATGAGGGGACACCCCGTGACGGGACACCGCCGTGAGGGGCGAACCCGAGACGGGACAGCTCTGGCGCCTCAGGGCGCAGCGGGAGGAGACTCGGGCTGCTGATGTTTTAAGTTTCAGCTCTCCTATTTTCCAGATTCTTCACTGCCTCAGTGTGTGAGTCTGAACTTCGTATAAAGTGTTAGCCACTTCTCTTCGCAGCTCAGTCAAACAAAACAATCCTTTTCCAGCCCCAGAACCAAAAACACTGCTGCAGCTTCAGGCCCAAAAAGTATAAACAACAGGGAACTGAGGGGAGTAATCTGGGAGGATGGGACTTCACAACCTGAAGCTGTAATTGGACAATTAACCCCAATATAAATAAATAAACAAATAAACAAAAATTTATAGAAGTGGGAAAACTCATGACTCCTGGTCCATCTCGGGTGTAGCCCATGCCAAGCTCTTGTGCTGCCCAAGGTGTATCCTTTGAAGGCCTTTTAATAAATACCAACTTTATTTCTTTAACTCTGTCCAGCCTCTGTTCTAGGGAGCCTCTCAAGGCACCACTGGCACATTCTGGGAGGAGAAGAAATGGAAAAAATCCCACCCTAAAATGCAAGGAAAGAAGATAGGGCTTCAAGCAACGCCAAATCGTCCTGGGTTTTACTGGTAACAATCCCAAGGTCCTCACACATTCCTGTTACCTCAGGCTGTTTCTGCCCCCAGAAAGAAAAGTAAAAAACCAAATTCCTAACTTCCAAATTTTCCTAATTTCCTAGTTCTGAGGCCACTCACCAGGACGAAATGCACAGTGCAGCCTGCGACTTTGAATCCACTTTCCAGGTGCTCTTGATGGGCATTTCCATCCTTGATGAGTGGAAAAAGTGATGGAGAAGCATTCAAAATTTTCCCTGGGCATCAGTGTGAGAGAAGAAAACAACAAAAAAAGATTGATAATTTGAACTGAATTTCCTTAAAAATAAAGTGAGATGTGATCATCAGCCCAAACCCTGAGCAGCACTGCTCTGAGGGAATCCTGCTCTTGCAGGAGTATGGGTGCAGCAACATTCCCAGAGGAGCCTGTCCAAGCTGTCAGTGAGTGAGTAACTCCTGAGCAAGGTCTGAGGAGCTGGCACTAACTCGCTGCTCACCCTTTATTGACTCACTGCTCACCCCTCACTCCCTTGGGGCACGCATGGAGCAGTGTCAGGGTGTGCAGGGCACCACAGGAGGGAGAAATCTCTCCTGGGAATGGATAAATCCATCTTTCTCCCATTTTTCTCTGACTGGGAACCGCAGGGGCTGAGTTCAGCAGGATCCCCAGTGCGGCTCCCTGGCAAGGGATGGGATCAAACTCCTCCCCTGGGGCAGGCACGGACCCACCCCACGCCACCATTTTACCCTTCTCTCACTGCTGAGGCAGAACAAGGGGCTCCTCTGGCAATCCTCAGCCAGAATCCCAGCACAGTCCCACTGGCAGGGGTGATGGAAGCAGAATCCCAGCACAGTCCCACTGGCAGGGGTGATGGAAGCAGAATCCCAGCACAGTCCCACTGGCAGGGGTGATGCAAACAGAATCTCAGCACAGTCCCACTGCCAGGGGTGATGGAAGCAGAATCCCAGCACAGTCCCACTGCCAGGGGAAAGCAGAATCCCAGCACAGTCCCACTGCCAGGGGAAAGCAGAATCTCAGCACAGTCCCACTGCCAGGGGAAAGGGAAGCAGAATCCCAGCACAGTCCCACTGCCAGGGGTGATGGAAGCAGAATCCCAGCACAGTCCCACTGCCAGGGGTGATGGAAGCAGAATCCCAGCACAGTCCCACTGCCAGGGGTGATGGAAGCAGAATCCCAGCACAGTCCCACTGCCAGGGGGAAGGGAAGCAGAATCCCAGCACAGTCCCACTGCCAGGGGTGATGGAAGCAGAATTCCAGCACAGTCCCACTGCCAGGAGAAAGCAGAATCCCAGCACAGTCCCACTGCCAGGGGTGATGGAAGCAGAATCCCAGCACAGTCCCACTGGCAGAGAGAAGCAGAATCCCAGCACAGTCCCACTGGCAGGGGTGATGGAAGCAGAATCCCAGCACAGTCCCAGTGCCAGGGGTGGTGGAAGCAGAATCCCAGCACAGTCCCACTGGCAGGGGTGATGGAAGCAGAATCCCAGCACAGTCCCACTGCCAGGGGAAAGCAGAATCTCAGCACAGTCCCACTGCCAGGGGGAAGGGAAGCAGAATCCCAGCACAGTCCCACTGCCAGGGGGAAGGGAAGCAGAATCCCAGCACAGTCCCACTGGCAGGGGTGATGGAAGCAGAATCCCAGCACAGTCCCACTGCCAGGGGTGATGGAAGCAGAATCCCAGCACAGTCCCACTGTCAGGGGTGGTGGAAGCAGAATCCCAGCACAGTCCCACTGGCAGGGGTGATGGAAGCAGAATCCCAGCACAGTCCCACTGCCAGAGGGAAGGGAAGCAGAATCCCAGCACAGTCCCACTGCCAGGGGTGATGGAGGCAGAATCCCAGCACAGTCCCACTGGCAGGGGTGGTGGAAGCAGAATCCCAGCACAGTCCCACTGGCAGGGGTGGTGGAAGCAGAATCCCAGCACAGTCCCACTGGCAGAGAGAAGCACATTGCAGCCCCTGCTGGAACGTCAGCAGTGCCAGCAGGGCTGAGGGATTTAACCAAAAGACAAGGAACTCTGGCAATGGAATCCTGGTGAGACCAGCCACCCCTGCTTTGGTTTCTCTTTTACATTTCATTTCTTACCTTTCCATTTTCGGAGAAAAGGGCTGGACAAAACTCTCATGAATCCTGACAGACAGATCAGCTCCACAGAGAATTCCTGCAGGACTCGGTCGATGGTGCTGTCGAATTCCGAGCGGCTCCCGTACAGTTTGTGATCAATCACCTGGAGCAGGGAAACACCTCAAAAGCCACATCAAGGAAACAGCTCGGTGGGATTGAGAGCAGCTGCTTGGGCAACAAAGAGGAACAAACTGGATTAATTCCAGAACACTTCATGATTTGAAAGGAGGGTGCAGTGAGGTGGTGTCAGTCTTTTCTGCCATATTCCAAGGTGAAAGGGTGAGAGGAAATAGCCCTAAACTGCACCAGGGGAGGTTCAGATTGGGGATTAGGAACAATTTTTCCCTTTTAAGAGTGGTCAGGCACTGAAATGATTGCCCAGAGAGGTGGTGGAGTCAATTGGCCAGACCCTCTAGGTAAGGGGAGGTCCTTAATTTCTGTTTCTTTATTTCTACCCTACCTCCCATTTTCAGCCCCCCAGGTGAGTGCTGATTCCTGACTCTCCTGAGGACCTTCAGATAAGGAGCTCACAAAACCTTGTGCTCTTGCCTGAGAAAATGTGAGTTAATTTTGATATCACTTTTTTTTTTTTTTTTTTAAGAGATGAGTCAGAAAAATGTCACATGAATCCAACTCAGGAGCTGAAGAAACTGCTGAACCTTTCCATGCAGGGATTCTAAAAGAGTTTATTTCCATCTGTGCACAGCTGTAAAAGCAGCTGCTCAAACCCACTTGATATCAGAAGGGGGAATTCCTGCTTTTGACATCTCAAGTCATGGAATGTTCTCAGAGAGTGCCGATGGTCCTTGCCAGGGTTTTTTGTGGAAAAAGCCAAAGCAAATTCCTGTCCCAAAGAGCTGCTTTGTGGCCCACAGGGAGGAGAAAACTTAGATGGAGCCACTGAAAGGGACTGGACACAATGTGAGACACAGGCTTTCATCCTGGAGAGGAGAAGCTCCAGGGAGAGCTCAGAGCACCTGAAGGGGCTCCAGGAGAGCTGCAGAGGGACTGGGGACAAGGGACGGAGGGACAGGACACGGGGAATAGCTCCCAGTGCCAGAGGGCAGGGCTGGATGGGAGATTGGGAATCAGGAATTGTTCCCTGGGAGGGTGTTGAGGGCCTGGCACAGGGTGCCCAGAGCAGCTGTGGCTGCCCCTGGATCCCTGGCAGTGCCCAAGGCCAGGTTGGACACTGGGGCTTGGAGCAGCCTGGGGCAGTGGGAGGTGTCCCTGACATGGCAAGGGTGGCACTGGGTGGGCTCTGTGGTCCCTTCCCATCCAAACCAGTCTGGAATTCTGTGATTCTAAGCGGGGGATAAGCCCAGGAGACAACACACTTCTGTGCTTTGCAGAACCTGAAGTTTGACCGATTTCAGCCAAAGCTTGAACCTCATACGCTGCAATCTCAGGCCCAAATCATTCATTTAAACCCCTTCCCTGGGATGTAGCACTCACTGCCGAGCTGGGAAAATCTCCCAGAGCCCAGTGAGGACTCCCTGTGCTCCATCCACGGGGAAAGTTCCACGCCGAAGTGAAACCTCAGCGCTCAGTGAGCATTTCCTGACCACCTCAGCAAATGCTGACCCAGAGGCTGGGGTGACAGCCGGGAGGAGGGGCCGTGTCCTTACCCTGGTGGGGATGCCCGCGCGGGCGGCGCTGCGCAGCTCCTGCACTCCGGGTCTGTTGGAGATGACCAGCACCAGCTGGGCACAGCTGCCTGGCTCCCGCGCTGAGCCGATGAGTGCAGGCAGGGCCCTGCCTCCAGCGGGGAGAGACAAAAGGTGGGGGGACACCTGAGCACCCTGGAGCTGCTGCCGTGACAGAGATCTGCCCGTGCACGAACAGCGCTGAGGGTGGGGGGCACTGGGGAAGCTCGGTTTTTGAGCAGCGCAACACAACTCCAGACTTGCCGTCGAAGCGGAGCCCTGGAGTTTGGAGGTTCTGCTGAAGGAAAGGCCGGGTGGACACACCTGAACCTGCCTCTCCAGAATGTGTAAGGACATTCTGTGTGCCAGGACAAGTGAGAGCTCACCTGCTCCAGAGACAAGGACAGCCACCTTCACCTTTCTCTTCTTGGGCTGGCTCTGGGCAGTGCTGTTGTTCAGCAGCTGCTGGGGGCTGCTCAGCTGCAGGGCCTCTGCAAGATTCTCCACTTCAATGTGAGAACCTGCTCCAAACACACCAGGAAAGTGTCAGATTTTACCTTTCCTTCTAAACTGACTTGGTGTAGTTTATTCATAAAGTTTCAATGACAAGAAATTGTATCAGCAATGAAATTTATGCTGGCACAGGGATTCAGTGCTTGAACAGCTCAGGAGCTGTGATGGTGTCTGCTGCTCACAGAGTTGTTCACAAAGGCCCAGGCATGGCCTTCTCAAGATTAGTCCCATCTTTTATACCTCTAATGTCCCAAAAGGATGCTGAAAATAATTCTGAAAGAGCTGAGGTGACATTTTGGCTGCCCAAGCTGTTGGGTTTCCTAAGGGATTTTGGTTCCTGCCCTGCTGCATGTCAATCAGTGACACAGCAGGATTCAGACTGACCATCACCACACGTGACTGCACACAGCTATGGCCTGTCCTCAGCCTTTACATGGTTCTCTGTGAGCTGGAAGTGGGGGGACAGGAGGGGAGTTGATCACCATGAGTAAGGTAAAATATCCCCTGATTTTTGGAACAATCAGCACAGGGATTTCCTGAAGCCTCAGGGAGGGACAGAGGTCATCCAGATGCTGCCACTCTGAAACAAGAACTCATTTCTCATGTATTTAATACTGAAACAGAGATGTGGAGGTGTCCAGTAGCCCCCAGCCTAGTGAAACAACAGTAAAGTGGTGTGAACTACACAAACTTTGGAACAGGGAATCTCTTCAGCCCCACGAGGACACCAGCTCACCTGTGTGACAAGGGGCAACCACCTTCCCAATCAGCCAGGCCTCCTGCTGTCTTTGGATGTCCTGGAGAACGTGCTGGGCCAGCTCCTTCTGCACGACCAAGACGGCCCCGATCCCACAGGGGAAGGTCTGAGCCATCTCCTCTGCAGAGAGGTTCCCCTCCTTGTAGAGCCAGCAAAAGATTTCGGGGATCTTCCAGCTGAGAGCATCTGGAAAAGATTGAAATTTGTGTGTGGGCAGCAGAAATGTTTGCTGTTATTTATTATTTACTCCCTGCAGTGTCAGAGATGTGTCACAAGAGCTGGTAGAGACCAATTTTTGCTGCCACAGAATCCCTGATTCTGGTAAATCCCTCCCAGCCCAGGCAGTGCCAGCTGTGCCCCGTGCCCACCTCGTCCCCAGCCCAGAGCACTGAGTGCCACCTCCAGGTGCCACCTGCAGGGATGGGCACTGCAAAGCTCCCTGGGCAGCCCCTGCCAAGGCCTGAGCCCCCTTTCCATGGGGAAATTCCTGCTGCTGTCCAAGTTGAGGGGACCTTAAGGCCCGTCTCAATCCATCCTCTGTCATGTCAGGAACACCTTCCACTATATCCCAGGCTGCTCCAAGCACGAGTGTCTGACCTGGCCTTGGAAATTTCTTTCTTTCCTTTCCAATTTCATTCTAGAGAAATACAACCCAACACACAGACACATTTCCTTCCCCCTCCCTCTCCCCACTGTATTTCTAGACTCACATGAATGTGGTTTTCTTTACTTTTTCCACCTTCTGAGTTCTTTGCCCAATTTTGGCTCCATCAGAAGAAGTTCTGCCTTACTCACAAATATCAAATGTTGTGGGGAAGCTACCAAAAAACTGCATTAAATATGTGTGGGTGTGGAGCAAATGATGCAAATTTATTCTCCCGCCACACCTCAGTATTTGGTCAAAATGTTTTGTTTGGAGAGGTGTCCTGAGGAACACACAATCTTCTCCAAGACCTTTTTGTCCTAGAGACGTGCTACTCTTAATCTCCTCTGGAATTTCCCTTCTCCAACAAAGAGTGGGGCTCATCACATGGAATGAAACTGGTTTTGGTTTTGGCAGCCCCTTGGAAACGACCCGTTTAGGGCCGTTCCCCTCTGCAGGGACATTTCTGAGGATTCCACAGCTAAAGCTGGAAGGTCAAGGCCGTGTTGTGCCTGAGTTTTGTCCCATAGGAGCAGCTCCGGTACTTACCCAGGACAGCGCTGACGTGCTCGGGCAGGAGCCTGGAGATGCCCCCCAGGAGCCCCTCAGCCGTGGGGGCAAAGCCCTTCACGTGCCCTGAGCGGAGGACGGGCAGCAGAGCTGGGCTGAACATTTTCCCTGGGGTCAGCAAAACATCTCCTGCAAACAACAGCGTCAGCTCAGTCCTTCTGCTTAAAACCTCATGAGAGGTTTAGAATCAAAACGTCACAGACTGGTTTGGGTTGGGAGGGACCTCAAATCCCACCCAGTGCCACCCCTGCCATGGCAGGACACCTCCCACTGTCCCAGGCTGCTCCCAGCCCCAGTGTCCAACCTGGCCTTGGGCACTGCCAGGGATCCAGGGGCAGCCACAGCTGCTCTGGGCACCCTGTGCCAGGGCCTCAGCACTCTGCCAGGGAACAATTCTTCATTCCCAATATCCAACCTAAATTTCCCTTCTTTCAGTTTGTACTCATTCCCTTGTCCCTCCAGGCCTTGTCCCAAGTCCCTTTCCAGCTCTCTTGGGCACTGCAAGGGGCTCTGATGTTTCCCAGAGCCCTCCATTCTCCAGGCTGAATTTTCTGGATTTGTTTCAAAGGCCGTGGGCTGCTTTTGGGAATGCTTCTCTGCACAGCTTCTCTCCCAGTCCTCACAAAAGGCCTTGGCAAGGAGACAGAAGTGCTGCCCACCCTTGCAGAGCAGTGGACACCAGCCTGACCCCAGAGATGGATTAACCCGATGGGATCAGCCCTGGGCAGTGGCTGGCCCTGGCAATGCCCTGGCATGAAGAAGGATGGCACACCCAGGGTGCTGTGCCCGCAGCTGCCCGGGGCTGGCGAGGAGCAGTGCAGCGAGGACGTCAGGAGGATCTTGCGCACGACGCCGAAGCCGCGGCCGTGGATGCCGGGAGAGCCCAGCCCCAGGAGCACGTCCCCCTCCTCAGCTCTCTGCAGCCCCGGCAGCCGCTGGCCCCGCTCCACCGCGCCCACCACGAATCCAGCCAGGTCACAGTGCCCAGAGGGACACGGAGCCGCCGCTTCCGTCACCTCTGCGCCTGCCAGGGGAGAGAGGGGTCAGCACCTGCTGCTTGCGCTCATTTTAGACTCTTAGAATCCCATAAGGTTTGGGTTGGAAGGGCCTTAAAGCCCAGCCAGTGCCACCCCTGCCATGGCAGGGACACCTCCCACTGTCCCAGGCTGCTCCAAGCCCCAGTGTCCAACCTGGCCTTGGGCACTGCCAAATGTCCCACAGCTTCTCTAGGAATTCCATCCCAGCCCCTCCCCACCCTCCCAGGGAACAACTCCTGCCCAATATTCCATCTAACCCTGCCCTCCCTCAGCTCAAAGCCATGATTTTAACTCCATTTTAAACTTGTGGCATCTCCTAAAGTCAGCAGCACATCCAGGGACACACAGCCTAAGAACATTGCAATATATTTTTGAAATACTTCTTGGTTTGTTGCTTTGCCTCAGGACTCCAGCAGAACAAAGCTTCATGAAAGAAGTGGTTTTGTCATTATTATTTCTGGTACTCACGTGGCATCTCCCTGAGTACAGGAGAGGGCATGGAAACATCAACATTGAGGAATGTGAGGCTTCCAGTTCTATTCTCCTTTGTTCAGGGATAAAGAAGGAGGAGCAAGGATCCAAGTGCACAAATACTAAACCCCATCTTTCTGTGCTGACCCATTTTGTAGACAAGGAAGAACTGAAGCACAAATTCTCAACTGTTTTTTTTTTTTCCACCAAAGAGAAACCAACAATTCCAGGGCCACATTCTGCCTCCACCTCCCAAGTCCATTTCCCTGGCGATAAATTCAACCTCAGACCCCTCAGATGTCAGAGGAGAGGAGGGTCCATACCCAGGAAAGCACAGCCTGCACTCCTGCACGCCTCAGCTATTCCTTCTTTGATTGTTTCCAGCACTTCAGCATCGAGTTTGCCACAGGCCAAATGGCTGAGGAAGAAGAGGGGCTCAGCCCCCTGGGCCAGAAGGTCATTGACACACAGGGCCACCAGGTCCTGCCCGATGGTGTCATGTCTTTTACAGACCTGGGCAACCTGCAAAACACGGTGGGAACGAGAAACAGGCAAAACTCAATTATTAATCAGTGAAATCAACAGAAACCTGCTTTTCTCTGAAAGGAATCACTACGAGCCATAGATGCACAGGACCTGGTGCATTACCTGGTTGAAATCAAGAGAAAGCAGCTCATTTTCTTTGAATTAAAAAAAAAAAAAAAAATCTATTTTGCTTTTTTAATATTAGTTTCAATTCCAGTCATAGCTACCTAGAAACTGTCATTATGAGATTTGTTTGTTTGCTTGCTTTTTGGAATATTGTCATAAAATCATGGAATGATTTGGGTTGGGAGGGACCTTAAAGCAAGGTCAGGTGTGGTGGCTACTGCTCAGCTCACAGAGCTGCCTTTGTAACCTTGGATCACAGAATTATAAAATCAGAGAATTATTGAGGGTGCAAAAGACCTTTGAGATGATCAGTGGATAACTTTTCAAGGAGGTACCTTTTACTGACGCAGTTCCACCTGTGCAGAAAAGCACAGGACAGAGGGATGGGTGAGGGGAAACCGTGGATAAACACCAAATGGTGAGGGAGCAGCACCCAAACAAAGTCTGGGCTTGGATTCCTGATTGATTTCCCTGGGTTTAGGATGGATTTAGGAGTGCTATGGAAACAGGCATCCCATGGCCTTTGCTGCATGACAACACCTCCCTCCCACTGCCCCAGGAACAATCTGGGAGGGCACTGGCCATCCTTTCCTTGGCCAAGGAAGAACCTTGGGAGCAGCCTGTGGGAACATAGCTGGGAATGTCTCTGTGCCAAGCAGTTGGAACAAAGCCTCACAAGAGCCAGCACCAATCACTTTTTCATGCTCAGAGGTGTCTGAGGATGTGAGACTTGGAAAGACCTTTGGGATGATTCTGCTCAGCCTCCTGCTGTTTGTTAGCCTGGCATTAGAGGTGGGATCCATTTGAAACAAGGGACATTGCTGTGCTTAACAGTGAAAGGAGCTTCAGATCTCCACTCTCCTGATGGCTGAGAACCTTCTGATTTAATACATAAATAAATCCCCAGGCCAACCTTACCCTGATTCAATACATAAATATAGCCCTGGCTCAATTTATCCCAATTCACTACCTAACTATATTCCTAACTCAGCTTATCTTCTATGTTCTTAGCTAATTAAAATTCATTATTTCTTGGCTTTTAAAATGTTTAATTCCTCCATCCTTCCTTTCCTGAGTCAGATACCTGACAGAGGTATCTGTTTCTCCCTTTACACACACAATTTATTAGGCTGAGGCTGCCAGTTCTCATTTTAACAACTCCCTGTGCTCCTCCAGAGAGATCCTCCTCAAAGCAAATTGACCCTCTAGATTATAGCAGAAATTCTGTCTTTTAGTGCCTCAAGTTTTCAGCTAAACTTTGGGTTGTTATCATTTCATCACAGAATATCCCCACCCTCAATGAAGAATACCCAGGACTTGCACAAATAACCTTTTACAAAGTTCAGGTGGGCTCAGGAGTGTGTGTAGAGCTCAGGATCTTGGGACTGGCTGTGGCACAGAGAGAGCCCTGGCAGGTGACACCAGCTTTGCTGCAGTGGAGCTGCCAACTACCTGCAGTTTGGGCCCAAGGCTCTTGGTCTGGGACACCAGGATGGGATCATCATAACCAGATGCCTTCAGGTCAAAGAAAGCAGCGAAGCCTCCTCCTTCTGAGCGACCTCCTGCCGAGTACAAACACGAAGGGATTTGGTTTATGAGGAATAAAAGGACCCAAACCCTCACCAGGAAAAGAACTGAAAATTATCCCAGGATCCCTGAGGCTGGCCAATCCCTCCCAGCCCAGGCAGTGCCAGCTGTGCCCCGTGCCCACCTTGTCCCCAGCCCAGAGCACTGAGTGCCACCTCCAGGTGCCACCTGCAGGGATGGGCACTGCAAAGCTCCCTGGGCAGCCCCTGCCAAGGCCTGAGCCCCCTTTCCATGGGGAAATTCCTGCTGCTGTCCAAGCTGAGCCTCCCCTGGCCCAGGCTGAGGCCGTTCCCTCTGCTCCTGTCCCTGTTCCCTGGGAGCACAGCCCGACCCCCCCGGCTGTCCCCTCCTGTCAGGGACTTGTGCAGAGCCACAAGGTTCCCCCTGAGCCTCCTTTTCTCCAGGGTTTTTAATTACTATAATTTATTTGTTTCCATTACATTCCTCTCCATTCTGCACCTCCAAGAAGCACAATCACCTCCATGGCAAGGCAGGCGTTTGTTAATTAACCATGAGAGGAGCGACAAGAAAGAAATCAATTTCCTTTCTTTGTGCTGATCCCAGCCCAGTTTCCCAAGCTCAGTTTCAAGCCCACCCCCCAGGGAGAAAAGGACCAATACACTGAGGGAATTCCCAGATTCTGCCCATTCCTACCTGCCCTGGCACCTCTCAGAGCTGCTGTTTGTGGCAGATGGCTCCAAACGTCCTTGGTTCCAGCTCCCACCTGCCTGTCCTTGTACACCAGGGCCCTGTGGGGAGGGAGGGAGGTGCTGGCAGCAGCAGAGACCCTTCCTGCAGGGCCCAGCGGAGATGGGCCAGATGTGAGAGGCAGGCAGGAACATCTGGGCTGGGCTCAGGGCCTGTGCTCACGTACAGGGGCTTCTGGAGCAGCCGCAGGCCCCGGTGCCCGATGTCCCTCCTGAAGGTGGCCCCCTGGAAGTGGATGGTGGCCACACCTCTGTTGGCTTCTCCCACGGCTTCCATCAGGTCCTGCCTGACAGCAGTGATGGACAGGACTCTGCCACCACTCGTCACCACCCTGCCATCCCTCAGCGCCGTGCCCCCATGGAACACCTGCAGCCCCAGCTGCTCGGCTTGCAGAAGCCCTGCGAAAACAAGGGGAATTCTCTGAGCATTGTCAATCGCATTCTCTCCTGACTCAAATCCCAGAATCAAGGTGGGAAGGGCCTTCAGGATCACCCCAAACCCTGTCCCCAGGGGCCACATCCTGACTCCTCGGGGACACTCCCACAGACAGTGACTGCAAACCTCCCTGGGCAGCTCAGCCCAAGGCCTGAGCACTCTGCCAGGGAAATTTTCTGTTCCAATCTCCACCCTGAGCCTGCCCTGGTGCAATTTGAGGCCATTTCCTCTCCTCCTGTCCCTGCCCCTCCTGTCAGGAACTTGTGCAGAGCCACAAGATTCCCCCTGAGCCTCTTTTTCTCCAGGCTGAGCCCCCAGCTCCTCCCAGGATGTGTTTTCCAGACCTTTCCCCAGATCCATTACCTTCTGTGGACAAAACGCTGAAGACTGAAGTAATTTATTCAGTCAAGGGAGAACAAAGAACTTTCCACCTTTGCTTTTTCTCTGAGAAACAGCATCATCAGTGAAAGGCATTCCAGTGCACTGGCCCCAGGAATCCCATTCTGAGCCACCCAGTAAAACATCAGGGAATTCCAGACTGGTTTGTGCTGGGAGGGACCTCAAATCCCACCCAGTGCCACCCCTGCCATGGCAGGGACACCTCCCACTGTCTCAGGCTGCTCCAAGCCCCAGTGTCCAACCTGGCCTTGGGCACTGCCAGGGATCCAGGGGCAGCCACAGCTGCTCTGGGCACCCTGTGCCAGGGCCTCAGCACCCTGCCAGGGAGGAAATTTTGCCCAAAATCTCATCTAAACCTGTCATTTTCCAGTTTGAAGCCATTCCCTGTGTGCTGTCCCTGTAGCCCTTGGGAATTGTCTCTCTCCAGCTTTCCTGGGGCTCCTTCAGGCCCTGCAAGGCCACCCTGAGCTCAGCCCAAAGCTTCTCCTGGCCAGGCTGAACAATGCCAGCTCTGCCAGCCTTTCCTCCCAGCAGAGCTGCTCCATCCCTCTGCTCATCCTGCTGCCTCCTCCGGGCTCTCTCCAGCAGCTCCACGTCTGGGGCACCCCAAATGTAAAGAAAGAAATCCCACAGGAACAGAAATATCCAGGGATCCAGGAGGCACCAGGGGACATGTCCCTGCCTTTTGCCAGGAAAGTTGTGCTCTCCCTGGGAACTGTGGGTAATTTGTGCAGGGCTTTCCTGCAGGGAATCACAATCCAAAGCCATTTCCTGCCAAATTCTCCTCTCTCCCTGACATTAAACCATCAATGCTGTTGTTACATCAGCACTTCCCCACTATTCCATCCTGCCCACCCCACACAACTCCCTACAACATCTGGAACTGGTGCTCCACAAACCCTCACAAACCCTCACAGGTGGCTGGTCTGACACAGGGAATCAAAACTGTTCAAGGTTTGGAGCTTTTTTTATATTCCTATTTTGAGGGAAGAGGAGGAACTGCTGCCATCACCTGGGAAAAATGAGAACCAAGCACAGTTTTCTCCTTGCTACAGGCTCAAGGGATTCTTCTCCCTGGCCCTGCTGCAATGGAAATCCAACCACTTTGCACCCTATTGTAAGGAATACTCCAGAATAAAAAGTTTGTCAAGCCACGGAAATCAGAGAATCACAAAATATCCCGAGCTGGAAGGACACACAAGGATCATCCAGTGCAACCCCTGGCCCTGCACAGGATCCCCCAACAATCCCACCCCTGGGAGCATCTTCTGAAAATATGGGATTCAATGTAAAAAAGAGAATACAAACGAATAAACCCCATGAAACTGTGAAGTGCAGGATAATAACAGAAGAATGGATTGAACTGCATTGATTTGACTCTTTTTTGTGATTAACAAGCAGGGGGTCAGAAACCCTGCCAGGGACGAGGCATCAGAGCACGACCTTGTCCCAGGTGATGGAGGGTCCCCAGAGAGCTGCCAAAATTCGGGAGCCCTGGCCAGGAGCTGAGGTGCTGGGGTGGGCTGACACCAGGAGAGGGTGGGACTGAGCCAGAAGGAAACGGTTCTGCAACAGCTCCCTCTGTTCTTAAACACTGTAAACATCTTCATGAGATCCTGAACCAGGAGTAAGGACAGAGGAAATGAGTATTGAACACCTGTATGAATCCTGAATATCCAAATGGCATTGATATCCAAATGAATATTGACTATCCATATCCAGTATCCAAATGGTATTGATATTTAAATCAATATTGAATACCTGTATGAATCCTGAATATCCAAATGGTATTGATACACAAATGAGTATTGAACACCTGTATGAATCCTGAATATCCAAATGGCATTGATACCCAAATGGCATTGATGTCCAAATGGCATTGATGTCCAAATGAATATTGACTATTCATATCCAATATCCAAATGGTATTGATATTTAAATCAATATTGAATACCTGTATGAATCCAGAATATCCAAATGGTGTTGATACCCAAGTGAATACTGAATGCCTGTATGAATCCTGAATATCCACATCCAATATCCAAATGGTATTGATACCCAAATGAATATTGAATACCTGTATGAATATTGAATGTCCACATCCAATATCCAAATGGTATTGATACCCAAATGAATATTGAATACCTGTATGAATATTGAATATCCACATCCAATATCCAAACTGTATTTGATAGCCAAATGAATATTGAATACCTGTATGAATATTGAATATCCACATCCAATATCCAAATTGTATTGGTATCTAAATGAATATTGAATGCATGTGTGAATATTGAATATCTATGTTGAGTACCTGTGTGGATATTGAATATCTATATCTAATATCTATATAAAGATTGAATATCTATACCAAATATCAATATGAATATTAAAATCTATATCTAATGTATATATAGATATTGGATACCTATGCAGATATTGAACATCTATATCAAACACCTATATTAATATTGAATATATATGGTCTTGAATATCTATATAAAATATCCATATAAATACTGAATACCTGTATCTAATATCTGTATGAATATTGAATACTGAATATCTATATCTAAT
This sequence comes from Progne subis subis, assembly GCA_022316685.1. Taxonomy (NCBI): domain Eukaryota; kingdom Metazoa; phylum Chordata; class Aves; order Passeriformes; family Hirundinidae; genus Progne; species Progne subis. The sequence continues at coordinate 129,468 of JAKJHU010000267.1, read as the reverse complement.
ACTTATATGAAGATTGACTATCGATATTGATAAATATCCATATGAATATTAAAATCTATATCTAACATATATCTAGATATTGGATACCTATGCAGATACTGAATTTCTATACCAAATATCTATATTAATATTGAATGTGAATATTGAATATTTATATCTAATATATGTATATAGAATATCGATATCTAATATCTAGATGAATATTGAATACTTACCTGAATATTGAACCCCTGTATCTAATATCTAAGCTAATATTGAATATTTATATTTAATATCAAAGTTAATATTGAATATGTATATGAATATTGAATACCTACATGAATATTGAGCCCCTGTCTCTAATATCTAAGTTAATATTGAATATTTATATCTAATATCTAGATGAATATTGAGCCCCTGTCTCTAATATCTAAGTTAACACTGAGTACCTGTATCTAATATCTACAGGAATATTGAGCCCCTGTCTCTAATATCTGACTTAACACTGATTACCTGTATCTAATATCTACAGGAATATTGAACCCCTGGCTGTAATATCTGAGTTAACACTGAGTACCTGTATCTAATATCTAGATGAATATTGAACCCCTGGCTGTAATATCTGAGTTAACACCGAGTACCTGTATCTAATATCTAGATGAATATTGAACCCCTAGCTGTAATATCCGAGTTAACACTGAATACCTGTATCTAATATCTACAGGAATATTGAACCCCTGGCAGTAATATCTGAGTTAACACTGAATACCTGTATCTAATATCTACAGGAATATTGAACCCCTGGCTGTAATATCTGAGTTAACACTGAGTACCTGTATCTAATATCTAGATGAATATTGAACCCCTGGCAGTAATATCTGAGTTAACACTGAATACCTGTATCTAATATCTACAGGAATATTGAACCCCTGGCTGTAATATCTGAGTTAACACTGAGTACCTGTATCTAATATCTAGATGAATATTGAACCCCTGGCTGTAATATCTGAGTTAACACCGAGTACCTGTATCTAATATCTACAGGAATATTGAACCCCTGGCTGTAATACCTGAGTTAACACCAAGTACCTGTATGAACACAGAATATCCCAGTGCCCAGGTCCCAGAGCCCTGGGAGGAAGGTGCCCACTCTGGTGATCCTGGGCCAGCTGCAGGAAGCTGCCCTGCTCCTGTTCCAAAGGTCACAGGCCCTCAGGTCTCCCCCTTGTCCCTTGGCTGAGCCCATTTACCCCTGGGAGCAGCATAAATCCAAATCCACGGCAGGACTACGCTGTAATTAAAGAATTAACAACCTTCCAGGGTTACCTGTGACCTCCATGCCTTTGTCAGAGTCTCCTGGGTATCCTGGGCTGGCCATGACCACGCACACAGCGCTTCTGTTCTCCGACCAGGCTGGCATGCAGCTGCAGAGTTTGCCATCCATTGTTGCTTGGATCACCTCATAAAAATCATTTTTAAGCAGAGGGAGAATCACCTGTAGAAAGTTTTCAGAGTGATGGAAATTCATTTTTATTTTGCTGGCTTGCTGAAAATCACCTTAGGGAAAATTCAGTTGATGGAATAAAATCTGTATGTGCCAAGCCAGTAGATTTGGAAACTCTGGGTGAGCATTTAATTTGCAGCTTCTTTTGGTGCCAGTCATAAATTTAGAAACACAAGAGCTTATGTAGAAGGAAGGTGAATTTAGGCCCCTCCCATTATGTTTCTATCCAGAACAAAATCTGAGGAACCATGTTTTAACTTAAAGCCTTTAACTAATAATTCCCAGGAGCTAACAAGCCAAAATTCTAAATTACCTCAGATATTGTCTAAGATGTTCACATCCAGATCTTTCCCTAGAAATAAACTACAACAGTAAGAGGTAAAAGAATGGAGCATCTTTAATTTTCCCGGGTGTTCCACTCACCTGACACTGGGGATCCCCAAACTGGCATTTAAAGTTTAAAATCTTCACCCCCTCTTTGGTCAGCATCAAACCTGTTTGCAGCACACCTGGATAACAAAGAGCACAGCCAAGCAAATGAAATTCAACAATTCTTCCTTTCTTTCGAGAGCTCCTTTAAAAGAAACTGAGCATTTTGGAGAGTGGGGTTCATTTCTGCGAATCCGAAGGAATTAGGAGCAAGAGTTCTGCAAGCACTTAGGTGCAAGTCATAACAATTCCCAAATATCCACAAAAGTGACAAGCAGCTACCTGAGGAACGGGGCACCACGTTTGAAACCCCACAAAGCAGAGGTTCTCTGGGTTTGTGCACCCAGCTCCATTCTTCCTCAACTCCCACTCCAGCCTTACTCAGGAATTGTAAAAAAGGCCCCCAAAAGCAGAAATCGAAGATGTGGGTGGGACCCCAGCTCTTTAGAGGTCTGAGATCTCTCCAGTGCCAACAGCAGCCCTTGGCACGGAGTGACACCTGTGGGCACCACCTGCCTTTTCCAGAACAGCCTCTGGATAAAGATCTGGTGAAAATGGACATTGTTGTGTGTGGGAGTGAGCAAGCAGGACTGAAGTGTATGTGTGCCCTGAACTGCAAATAAATCTATTTTCTTTAAGAACATTTCATAAAATCACGGTGTTTTAAGGAGAAAAGGCCAAAGTTCTCTCCCAAACAAAGAGCTGTGAACCAAATGAGTGAGGCTTAACACTGCATGAAAAATGAGCTGCTGCTGAGGGGTTTTCTTTTCAGCGAATACCATCTGGAATTCAGAAGCAGCCTCTGACAATGGAAGTGACCTGGACAGGGGCTTACCTTGGCTTCCAGGCGCTCACTCACCTACATAGGCTGCTCCTTCTTGTCTCAAGCTGTCCACGACGTGCTGGAGGATGGCACCCCTGATTTGTTCTAGGAGAGCTTCTGGAACCTGGCAACCAAATCAAAACCATTGAGGCAGTGATGATGATGATGCCTTCAGTTTTCTCTTTGTTGTATCCCATGTTGTGTGCTGCCCAGGTGCAGCTCTGAGCTCACACTCAGGCTCACTCAGCTCTCTGCACACCCCAGCCACACAAAACAAATCCTGTTCCTGCTGCACACCAAGGACAGCTGGGACAAGTGTTCAGCCCAAAAGCACAAACAACGGTGGCTGAGGGGAGAAAACAAGAAGGATGGGACTGCAGAACCTGGAGCTGGAACTGGACAATGAAACCCCAAGGTGCAAATGGACCCAAACTTATCAAAGTGTGAGACCTCGTGACTGGGGCTCCATTTTGTGACCGTTGTGTGTCCGTTTTGTTTCCATTTTTGTTCCACCTTGGGTGCAGCCCTGGCCAGGCTCTTGTCCTGCCCGAAGTGTACCCTTAGAGGCCTTTCAGTAAATCTCTACTTTATTCTCTGGCTCTGTCCAGTCTCTGCTCCAGGTCAGCCTTCCCAAGGCACCAGTGGTATCTGTTGGCCTTGCTGGAAGGACTGGGCTGAGAAGATGCCTGAGCTGTTTGCTGCTGTCCCACCCCAAGCCCTGCTCCTTCCCTTGGGGTGCTGCTGTCTGAAGGATGGAAATCTCACTCCTCTGCCTCCAGAGGTGGTTTGGGTGCTTCTGAAGGAGGCATGGGACCGGCAGCCTGGGATGAGCAGTCAGAGTGTTTCTGTCCTTGGAGAAACCCACACTGGTGATGTGTTAGAGAACCCACAAGGACCCCCAGGTTATGTTCAGGGCACAAAGGTCCCAGGCACACAGGGAATCCTGCAGGGATTTCTGACAAGATGCTGATGGGAGCAGAGAAACACAAAACTTACGGAAAATGGAAGCGATAAAAGAGAGACTACTCCAGAGAATGAAACCCCAAAGAGTGACTACTGAGGTTTGAACCCTGGAATCCACCCCAGAAGACAGCGGGATGGGGAGCAGGGGGCTCCTGCAGGGGCCGTACCTGAGGCACGGGACAATAGGCTCCCATCCCCGCCGTGGTGGGACCCTGGTCCCCGTCCTGCAGCCGCTTGTGGGGCTGAGCCGGGGGCATGGAGGCCACGGTGACACCGTCGGTGAAACAGGAGCACTGCGGGGAGAGACAGCGCTGACAGCGGGGACAGCGGCCACAACAGCCCGGCCCAAGGGACAGCGCTGCTGGGCACAGCCTGAGGCTCAGCTCCGCTGGAAAATGGGGAAACTGCACAAAGCCACACTGCAAAGGGTATTAAAGCCCATCCAGTGCCACCCCTGCCATGGGCAGGGACACCTCCCGCTGTCCCAGTGGAAGCTCCCACGTGGAGCACTTGCCATCAAGGACAAGGAGTCTGGGAACACAACCCACAGCAAAGAAATGAGACTGTTCTCCTTTAGTTATGGATATTTAACCAGAACCTTCCAAATCATCCCCAGAGCATGTTTTGCTGGTGTCTGGGGAGAAATGATTCTTAGCCCTTAACAAAAAGAAAGATTCATTGAAATATTTTTCTCCATTAGAATTTTTTTGCTTATTGAGCATCCTGAAGGAGCAGCTGGAAAAGAAGAGCTGGGATCTGAGAACAGAAAAATCAACCTGCTGCAGTTCCCAGAATCATGGAATCACAAAAGTGTTGGGCTGGGAGGGACCTTAAATTTCATCCCATCCCACCCCTGCCATGGCAGGGACACCTCCCACTGTCCCAGGCTGCTCCCAGCCCCAGTGTCCAACCTGGCCTTGGGCACTGCCAGGGATCCAGGGGCAGCCACAGCTGCTCTGGGCACCCTGTGCCAGCCCTCAACACCCTCTGAGTAAGAATTTCTGAGAATACCCTAGGATCCATTTATTCTCCTCCAAGCCCATTGACCTGAAGGATTGATTGTTTCTTTCTCATGTTTAAATTACCAAGAGGAATGGTGACTGTCATTACAATTCCCTTTTGATGAATCTGATTTTGAGTCACGTGGACACATGCCTGTCCTCTGCCAAGTGAATGGCCTAAAAAGAGGCACTAAATATTAGCACAAAGTTAAGGATGTAACAAGAATTACCAAGGCAAAATCCATAAAAACATGTTTTGGGTCACTTTAGGAAAAAACAAAACAAAACAAAACCCACAACATTTTCCCCCCTAAAATAACCACTATAAATGCAACTTCACTGTTAATGTAGAAGAAAAATCTACTGACAGCATGCATTGGTTAGCATGACACAGGGCTTAGATTGCATGTTATATACGTGCAATAGATTTACATTTCTCAAAGTGCAACTAAAACAAGCAAACAAATTTGAAACAATTAACTTGTTTCAAAATAACAAGTTAATATAATATATATATATAATAATATAATAACAAAATAGCATAACATTGGTGACAGGGAGTAAAAGCACAATATCACACTACAAATCACATACAGAAAGTTCTTCCCCTTGAAGGAGTTCTTCAATAACAACCATGTCTCCAAACATTCTGTCCTGTAAAAGACAGAACAGAAGAAATCCCCAGTGAGCAGACATGAATCCACTGCCTAAATCCTCTCTTCATTCTCCTTTAACAGAAGAACCCCAATGCACATGAGGAGTGCCAGCTTGCTTGGATGCCAGTGGGGAAAGCCAATGGAATTTCATTTGGACGTAAGGAGGCAACACTGAAATGCTCCTTATCAGGCCTGAGAGACAAGGAAAAATTACAGTTTGGAGGGGCAGGGAAGTGGGACTCAAGGCTGGAACAGAAGTTCAGTCACAAAAGCTCCCAGCCCTGCCTGGAGCACACATTAGAGATCTGAGGAGACCCAGGGAAACTCTTGAGTCAAATTAACGAGTTTCTCCCAAAAATTTCTCCCAAGTTTCTCCCAGCCTCCTGTAGCTGGAATTACAAACTCCCCAAGTACAGAATGCCAAGACTTGGAGTGGCAGGGATTAATTAAGGATTTATCCACCTGCATAATCTCCTGGACAGCTCTGCAGGCCTCCTCCTTGCTGGCTGCAATGGTCACTTCTTTCCTGGCCGCTGGACCCCGCGCCCGCACCACCCGTGCAGGGAAGTCTGTGCTTTAGGGGAAGCAGAGTGGGGGTCACACATCCCTTCTGCATCCAGGGAAATCACCCCTTTGCTCCTGAATGCCCCCCACGGTCCCACTGTACCTCCAGAACTGCCCCGCTAACTCTGAAACACAAGCTAAAATCCATGCAGTTAAAAAAAGAACAAAGCGTCGCACCGTTAATTAACGTATTTTAACTTTAATCAGTCACCCTCTGGCTGGTGAGCAGCCAAATAAAATCTTTTTTGAAGGGCTGGTTCTGCACACAAATTTCCTGTTTCCTGAAAGAACGCCTGACTCTCCTTTCCACAGGTTTCTATTGGGTTAAACCTCACCCCAGTTCATACCACACAGGCTCCCACCAGGCTCCCTGTGCACACCTGGGACAGTTTTCCCTTTGGAGCCTTGCACTTGCTGACAGAGAAGGTGTTGGCCTCGTCTCCATGTGGCAGTAGCATAAACTGGGTGAAAACCCCGTGGAAATATTGGTTTTATTTGAAAAAACCCCACAGGTTCCACGAGTTTATCCCACGTGGAGCACTTGCCAGCAAGGACAAGGAGTCTGGGAACACAACCCCCAGGCAAAGAAATGAGACTGTTGTCCTTTAGTTATGGATATTTAACCAGAACCTTCCAATTCGTCCTCGGAGCGTGTTTTGCTGGTATCTGAGTAGAAATGATTCTTAGCCCTTAACAAAAAGAAAGATTCATTGAAATATTTTTCTCCATTACAATTTTTTTTTTGCCTTATAAATGGCTCTTTGAGCATCCTGAAAGAGCAGCTGGAAAAGAAGAAGAGCTGGGATCTGAGAACGGAAAAATCAACCTGCTGCAGTTCCCAAAATCATGGAATCACAAAAGGGTTGGGCTGGGAGGGACCTTAAATTTCATCCCATCCCACCCCTGCCATGGCAGGGACACTCCCACTGTCCCAGGCTGCTCCCAGCCCCAGTGTCCAACCTGGCCTTGGGCACTGCCAGGGATCCAGGGGCAGCCACAGCTGCTCTGGGCACCCTGTGCCAGGCCCTCAGCACCCTGCCAGGGAACAATTCCTGATTCCCAATCTCCCATCCAGCCCTGCCCTCTGGCACTGGGAGCCATTCCCTGTGTGCTGTCCCTCTGTCCCTTGTCCCCAGTCCCTCTGCAGCTCTCCTGGAGCCCCTTTAGGTGCTCTGAGCTCTCTCTGGAGCTTCTCCTCTCCAGGTGAGCACCCCCAGCTCTCCCAGCCTGGCTCCAGAGCAGAGGGGCTCCAGCAGCTCCACACCTGCACCTTCATCACCTGTCTCTAATTACAGAGCCCCTTAATTTCAGCAGCTGCTGGAGAAGAACAAGAGCTGAGGAGTTCCCAAGGCCTAAGTGAAGCGCACTGGTGACTCCGTGGCAGCACAATTACCTGGTGATGAACCTGCAGGCTTCCTGCGGGCTGCTGAAGGCTTTCCAGCGCGCCGTGGGGATCCCGTGGCGATCCAGGAAGGCTTTGCTGGAGCTGCTGTGGGATGCCAGCTGGGCTGCCCTGGCACAGGGCCCAAAGCACCCAACTCCTGCTGCCCGCAGGTCATCGACGATGCCTGAGCCACAGAAACAGCACAAGAACCAAGGGGGCTCCTTGGGGACACGGGGCGGTGCGACCAAAGGAAATCCCCTTCTGTTACCCTGGTTCTTCTGAGTTTTTTAAAGCCTTCTACTTGTTCATAAGATGGAGTCAGTTTCTTTAGTTTCTGCACAATGTTAGGAGCAGTTTTTGCTTTTATCACACGTGGGAAACATAAACAAACCTTTTGTTTTTCCTTCCCTGTCCTTTGTTTACGTATTTCTAGCCTGAAAATAATTGTAACTGACAGTTGGTCTGGCCACTGGGCTGGGAGGTGACAACCCCAGAAGCCAATCCACAACCAGAGCCACAAATGTATAAAAATGTAAGAAATAAACAGGCTGGGGTTCTTGGCCCTGTTCTCTCTCTGAGGAGCAACTCTGCCCTGCAAATCTCCTGTCTCCGTGTGATTGCCTTGTGTGCCACAATCACACCCATCTTCCCTTTGTTGCACTTCTCTTTTTCTCAGATAATTCATTCATCCTCAAAATGAGGTTCTGAGTATCCCCTGACCCTTCTCAGCCTGTTGTTTTCAGGCTCTTTAGCTCTGTACCTTACTAAGCACTCTCACAGTTACCCCCTTGCCCCATTTTAAAGCAGAATTCAAGGTGCTGATTTTTTTCTGTCAACTAAATTATATTAATTGATATTATTATATTATGTTCAGTTATTACCATATTATATTATTTTATTATGTTGTTGTTATATTATTATATAACATATTAATCATAAATTTATATATTTATTCTGTCAACTTAGGGTTGTTTAATTATTTTCCAAACTTACCAGCTGCCAAGAGAGCTTCTGGTCCAGCTATGACAAGCCCAATGTTATGATCTTTGCAGAACTGGGTAACAATAGTGTGATTGCTCACTAATACAGCTGAAAAGGAAAAATAATTAACTGGCAACTGTAAAGCCTAAATAAGAGACAGGAGATGAGAATGTATTTTTTCCATCCCCCTGAAAGTGGGATTAAAATCATGAAACTGCCCACGAAGGGCAAAGTGAAATATCAATGTAATAATAGCAGAGTCCAAAAGGAACTGGGAACAAATCCAGTGTGCACCGCTGTTTCTAATACACATCTGCTAACTGATTAAATCTATTTTATTTGCCACATGCAATCAAGACATATTTTTAAAAGCCGCTTCTCACAAGAACAGCAACTTTGAAAAATAAAACTAAAGGTTCAGAAAGAAACTCAGTTTCAACAGCTGAGTAAAGATTCACTCAAACCACTGGATGATGCAGCTAAATTTCACTGACACAGAGATGTTTCTGCTCAGAATTAAGAACTTTAAGCCCTCTTTTCCTGGGTTAAGTTTCACTGGAATTGGTCACTGAATTCAAGCACAAAAGTGGAAGAGATGAGGTATAGAAATGCAGTCTCATATAAGCCTCACTAGTTTAAGCAGCAAGGCTAAAAATAAACAAAGCAGGTTGTTTTAGGAGGCGGCTCTGAGATTCAGAAAACACGAAATGGAAAAGAAATCCGTGCCTTCAATCGCTTGTGGCAAATGAGCAGCTGGTACCTCCCCGCTTGGTTTGTCTCAGTTGCTGCCGTGCTGATTGCTTGGACTGGGATTTTATTCCTCCCTTTTTTACCTGAATTGGAGATTTTTCCGTTGTCAGCTGTCCCTGCGTTTCCTGGAGCCACAAACACGTGTTTGACGTGCGGGGACTGGGCCAACTTCCAGGCCAGGGCGTGCTCCCTGCCTCCGCTGCCGATGACCAGCACCCGCTCAGCCATGGCCCTGGGGAGCACTGCGGCCCTCGGAGCGCTGCTGACCTCACAAAATAAGCAAGAACAGAGGAATTCCGTCTCACTGCTACAGGTTTTAGGTGATATTAAGCCAGTGTGTGTCAGAAAGGTGCTCGTAGGCTGTGGGGCACGGTGGCTGTGCCAGCAGCCGCTGGATGGATACACGGGTCCCATCTGGTTTAAATACGGACAACGAATCCGCTAGGAATTGTCCCCACTTGTCCCAGCAGAGACAGGATTTCATCTCTTAAGCACCCACAGACAGGAAATATTCTTGCCTTGAGTAGGTCTCATCAGGCGCTTTGCACAACTACACAGGACGTGACTAAAAGTGTCACACGAATGCTCTAAAATAAATAGATATATTTATATTTTATATCACAGAATCACAGAATTTTTAGGTTTGGAAGAGACTTTCAAGATCATCGAGTCCAACCCATCTCTTATACCTCAACTAGACCATGACACCAAGTGCCATGTCCAGTCTTTTTTTAAACACTTCTAGGGATGGTGACTCCACCACCTCCCCAGGCAAGCCATTCCAGTACTTTATCACTCTTTCAGTGAAAAACTTTCCTAATATCCAGCCTATATCTCCCTTGTTGCAGCTTGAGACTGCCCTCTTGTTCTGTCTGTTGTTGCCTAAAGAAAGAGACCAATCCCCAGGTGACCACAGACCAACAACCCTTCAGGAAGTTGTAGAGAGTGATAAGGTCACCTCTGAGTCTCCTTTTCTCCAGGAAATACATATATGTTATATATGTATGTATTCCTACACAAATATAACAAAATATAAATAATAAACAAACGATAACCAAATATATGAGACAGAACTAAGCAACGAATAACTATATAATGGAGAAATATCTAATAAATAAATAGATATACAAAAATAAAAATGTCATTGCTCTGCTCCTTTTCATATTTAATAAATAGATTTCACTCTGAATGCTGTGGTCAGTCTATAAGCTATTAGGAGTGCAAACACTCTCGGCAGTAAATGGCAAAGGCAGGTTTCAGGACAGACTTTATCCACTGACAATTGCTAGGAGGACACTTGAGCAGAGCAGCGTGTTCAATAAAAGACAAGCGTTCCTCTCACTGGCACACTGACATTTCGAGCAGCTCCTCGGCAATATTTCATGGCAGATTAGTTTTGCTTTATTCCAGAAATGTTATCATAGGTCACATCTGCAAACTTAATTCCTCCCCGTATGCTGCGTGTGGACAAATGTCAGAGAGAAAAATGCACCCCAGAGCGTGACCTTTAAGGGAGGTGCTAATGGAGAGAGCAGTCCTCACCCAGGAGAGAGATCATAACTCAAAGGAACCACAGACACCGGCGAGCGCCGCTGCCGTCTCCCGAGGAGTCAGAGCCCCTGGGTTAACTCATTGCGCAGCTTCCAAAGGCAAACAGGAGCTAAAGGGTGACACTGAGGGAGAATATTCCAGGCAAGATGTTCATAGAACTGTGAATACGCCAAGAATTGTGCTTAGAGCTCCTGGGACAGGATTACACCGCCTTAACTCGCTACAAAACCCGATCTAACTCTCTCTGTTTCATCGTTCTTGCACTGCACAGGTACAATGTCAGGAATTCTCAGAGCCCTGCCCGGGAACTGCAGAGTTTTGGCGATTATTTGATTTGAAATTTTAGCTGTTGTGCTCTAGGTGTACAAACACGGAGCACGTGCTTAATGCTCTACCAGTGAGGGACTGATTTCCTTGCAAAAGACTTTTCTTAGCCTTTATGTTGGGTAAAAATCCAGAGTGTCAGGTTTTGGCCTTCTTTTGTCACTCCCTGAGAAATAATGGCTGGAAGTGGCTGTGAAGATGAGTTACAACTGCTCTAATAAAGGCACCAACGTTCTCTGTGAGGCTCCAGTGTGGTACAGCAGTTATCAATAAAAAGGGAAGTGGTTTTAAAAGCAATTCCACACCCCACACACCCCTCTGCCAATAATCCCTCAATTCCATAAAGTTTTCCAAAGCAGAATGAATTGATATTCTAAACAGGGAATAGAGTGAAAGTGGGCAGTGCCTCCAGCCCTTTGGAAAAAGTTCACTTTTCCATTCCACCTCCCAGTGAGGACACTAAGGAAGTTTTTGCAAAGCCAAGCCAAAGCATGCTGGAAGAGAGGAAATTTGGTGAGTGAGGTCCAGGAGGGAAGGCTGGAGAGAGGGACAGAGCATGCTGGATGAAAAAAGAGCTGTAAGGACTCTTGGTCCTGGAAAAAAAAGCCTGTGGAGAGGGAAGTCTCACCAGAATTCTTTTCCCTTACCGTGTCAGACCCTGCTGTTTGCCCGCACAAAAAGCTAAGGAGTCCTCCAGAAGGTTCTTCCTCCAGTTCCTGCTTCAGATCCAAATGATTTCGAATCTCCTGAAGGCAAGGAGAAGAGAGTGGAAGAGGCTGCCCGAGCTGCAGCTGCCCTGTGTCCCTTGATCCTCCACCTTCTCCAGAGGATCCCCAGCAGCATCCCCTCAGTGCTTCCCATCCTTCAAGACATCCCCACACCCTCAGCACCGTGGACCCTCCTCCTCTCTCTCCATCCTCCTTTCCTAGACACACACAGCTCCTCCCAACAGCTGGTCTGAACCTACTGCCAGTCCGGTGGGTGAGAGGAGACAGATCGAGCGTGGTTCTGGATAATCTGTTCTCTCGCCAATTTTCCCACTCCTGACACAGCTTGGAAGTGCCAAGCTGCGGGTGGGAGCACAGCTGATGTCCCCCAGGCCTCTCCTCTGGGCAGGAGCCCCTCGGGGCGGCTCCACCTTGAACAATTCCTTCTCCCATTGCAGGAGTCTCCTTTGGTGTGGAAGACAAAGAAAGAAAGGAGAGTTGCTGCCTTTCCCTCTCTCAGGGATGCAGAAGTGCTCAAACTCCCCTCCTGCTGCTCCCTCACAGAGGATCGCTGGCCTAGGGACGCCCTGCTGTTGGATATTGGGCAAGGGAGGAGGGAGACACTTGGTTGTCCCTGGGGACAGAAGAAATGGGTGAACATCCAGCCCCAAACACTCCTGTGGGGTTTGTCATCCTTCAGTGATTCCTATTTGGTTTTGGAAAGCAGAGAGGAGGAGGAGAGGGCCTAAGAAAGGAGCAATTCTTCTGGATCCCCTGGCAGGAGGGTGCAGCCGGGGGTGGGTGAGGCTCTGCTGCCCAGGAACCGAGACAGCACAAGGGGAAATGGCCTCAAGCTGGGCCAGGGGAGGCTCCGGTTGGACACCAGCAGCAATTTCCTCATGGAAAGGGTGCTCAGGCCCTGGTAAGAGCTGCCTGGGGAGGTTTGGAGTGCCCATCCCTGGAGGTGTCCAAGGGACACCTGGATGTGGCACTCAGTGGTCTGGGCAGGTGACAAGGTGGGCATCGGGCACAACGTGGCCTCCACGGGCTGCCAGGGCTCTTCCAGCCTCAGGGATTCGGGGATCCCGTGAAAGTTACCCCAGAAGAAAGAAAACATCACCCTGCAGAAAGCCCCTGCCCTGGAGTGGCACAGGAGCGGCCCCGAGGCTGGAGGTCCATTAAAAAAAAATAACAAAATAGTTAGAATAGCAAAGAAAAAAAAAATTAGTTAGAATAAGAAGAATAATTTAGGAATATATAAATGAAGATAAAATTGAATGATTAAGTAAAAATAGGAAGCAATTTATTATATATTGTATATTTTTAATACAGTCTATGATATAGAAAACATTGATATACAATATGTTGTAATTACAATATTTTATAATTTACTTGGAAATAACCAAAGAAAGATACAACACTGTTTAAATTACAGAATAATTTGTCTATTTTTTCTAGTAAAGTTTGTGAGGCACAAGGGAAGTGTCTCCAGATTTGGGGACAGCGAAGGCCCCAGCGCCCCGCTCTGCCGCTGCCCGTGGCCGCGGAGCCGGGCTGGGTTTGAAAGGCAGCGCCAGTGTGGCGCGGGCTGGGAGCAGCGGCTGCTCCTTCCCAGGTGTGCTGGCTTGAAGGTAAAACCAGCGAGAGACTCCAAGTCAGAAAAAACAATTTAATAGGAGAGGAAAAAAGTAAAATAAAATGTAACACATGCAAGGGCACAAAAGATCACTGACAGAGTCAGAATACAACCTGAAACCGTGGTGGTAGCAGTCCAGATGAAGTGGTCTTGTTGAAGCAGTGTTCTCGCAGAAAGGTCTGGTAGCTCTCGTCCTCTGGGAATCCAGTGGGTAAGGCTGCCTGTGCTGTCCCAAATCCCAGATGATATCCAGGTGGGAATGCTTGGCTCCTCCCCCTGGGCGGAGCATCTCACAATGGGCTGATATCATTTTATCAGTCTTGCAATGGGTCCTTGATTGCCCATTAAACAGAGATAGCTCCTGGAGGGAGTTATCTATGAGTCATGCAGGAAGGCATTGATGGGCCATTAACAGAAGATAGTCTGGAGGCAGGGGGCAAGGGAAACAGTGCACATCTTCGTTTCAACATTTCATGTAGATGGTGATAGAATACATACTTTGGGGACATTTTACATTGTAACCTAGGACACCAGGCTCGCTGTGCGTGCCGAGGCGCGGCAGGGGCTCCTCTCACCGCTCTCACTTCCATCCTGCACACACAGCATCCAGCAGAAGGAACTGCAGCTGAGCCCGTGGCTAAAGCCTGGCACCCTCTGCTCCCGTGTCCTTGCCCAGGGCTCGGTGCTCAGCGGGAAGCAGCTGTGGAGCCGCTCCTGGGCTCCGCACAACTTCTGCCCCGGCAGAGTGCTTGGGCTCGGCAGGGACCTTAGCAGCCGATTGCCTCGTGGTCTGTGTCTCCCTCTCTCTGACAGGTGTTTCCTCTTTCTTTCTCTCTCCCTACCTCACACATCTTGTGCAGCCAAGCCCCTGATGTTGGATAAAATCCCTCTGTTGCCGTCCTGTGGTCTCGTTTGCCCCTTAACTGGGGCAGAGGCATCTCTCCCTCATGGCTTGGTGCCACCCGGGCTGGGACACCTTCCACTGGCGCAGGCGGCTCCAAGCCCCATCCGTGCTTTTGTTGTTTTAGGATACTTTTCACAGAATCTCAGGATCCCCGAGGCTGGAAAAGGCCTCCATCGAGGCCAAGCTGTTCCTACCTTGTCACCCTGCCCAGATCACTGAGTGCCACATCCAGGTGTCCCTTGGACACCTCCAGGGATGGGCACTCCAAAATCCTGTGGGCAGCTCTTCCTAAGGCCTGACCACCCTTTTCAGGAAGCAATTGTTCCTGGTGCCCAACCCGAGCCTCCCCTGGCACAAGTGAACGCTGCTTGCTCTTGTCCTGTCTCTTGCTGCTGGGAAGGAGAGAAAGCAGAGAGAATGGGGAGGGATGGAGAGAAGGGAGATGGAAGGGGAAAAAAAAAGAGAGGGGGGGGGGGTTGGGGAAGGAAGACGGGAGAGATGGGGGAGCGGGGAGTGAGTGAGGCAGGAACGGGGTGGAAAGTAGGTAAAAAAGAGGGGGGAGCGGGGAGCGAGGCAGGGACGGAGGGAAGGAGGGCAGAAGAGACGGAGGGTGGGAGTGAGGCAGGGAAAAGAGGGACGGAGGGAAAGGATCCCGCCCGGCCTCGCTCTCCGCCGGGGGGCGCCAGAGCGTCACCACAGCCGTGAGGGGCGGGAAGAAACTGTGAGGGGCGGGAAGAAACTGTGAGGGGCGGGAAGAAACTGTGAGGGGAGGGAGGAAACTGTGAGGGGAGGGAAGAAACTGTGAGGGGAGGGAAGAAACTGTGAGGGGAGGGAGGAAACTGTGAGGGGAGGGAGGAAACTGTGAGGGGCGGGAAGAAACTGTGAGGGGAGGGAGGAAACTGTGAGGGAAGGGAAGAAACTGTGAGGGGAGGGAGGAAACTGTGAGGGGAGGGAGGAAACTGTGAGGGGCGGGAAGAAACTGTGAGGGGAGGGAGGAAACTGAGGGAAGGGAAGAAACTGTGAGGGGAGGGAGGAAACTGTGAGGGGCGGGAAGAAACTGTGAGGGGAGGGAGGAAACTGTGAGGGGAGGGAGGAAACTGTGAGGGAAGGGAAGAAACTGTGAGGGGTGTGAAGAAGCTGTAAGGGGAGGGAAGAAGCTGTGAGGGGTTGGAAGAAACTATGAGGGGTGTGAAGAAGCTGTAAGGGGAGGGAAGAAGCTGTGAGGGGTTGGAAGAAACTATGAGGGGTGTAAAGAAGCTGTGAGGGGTTGGAAGAAGCTGTGAGGGGTTGGAAGAAGCTGTGAGGGGTTGGAAGAAACTGTGAGGGGTGTAAAGAAGCTGTGAGGGGAGGGAAGAAGCTGTGAGGGGAAGGAAGAAGCCGTGAGGGGTTGGAAGAAGCCGTGAGAGGACGGAAGAAGCCGTGAGGGGTTGGAAGAAGCTGTAAGAGGAGGGAAGAAACTGTGAGGGGAGGGAAGAAGCTGTGAGGGGTGAGAAGGTGTAAGAGGCGGGAAGAAGCTGTGAGAGCCGTATTTGGGTTGTGAGCAGGGGTACCATGGTGGGACTGTGCACAGTCACCACGGCTCAGGTGCGCTGGGAAGCTCTGGATGGAGGCAGCAGGGAGTGGGAGAAAAGACGAACCTCTCCCATGTAATGCTGTGCTCTGTGATAGAAGTATTTGCTGTGAGAGCGGTGAGGACACGTCTCACCTCTGCCAAGCCGAACAAATTGGCTGCGAAGCCAGGATTGATATCCAGTAGTTTCTGCTCCAAAATGAAACCTGTTCATCCCATTTCAGCTCAGCATGCCACATTTTTCATTCCTGTGCGCAAACCCAGGGATTGGCAACGTCCAAGACATGTCCCCATGGGAAGAAGGTGGGGACAAAAGGGCTCTGCCAAGGGGCACAGGACAGTCCCAGGGAACTGTCCCAAAGGGAGGCAAACAGTGTCCAGGGAAATGCTGCCTGTTCAGGAGGAAGAAGCTCCCTGGATGGCTCTGCAGCAGAAGATGGCAGAGACGGATGAAGGGATGGACATGGAGAAGGGGAATCCCAACTCCCAGCCCGTCCAAAGGCAAGGGCTGAGCCTGCGGAGGAGCACGCCAAGAGTGAGGGATGAGGTAGGAAGAGGCCAGTGCAGGGACGGGGTGAGGACCTTTGCACTGCCAAGGGAGCCACAGAGCACCCTCCCACAGCTCCTCCTCATCCTGCTCCTCACTGATGGCCATCAAGCTGCCAGCAGTGCACCTTGGGAGACAAAGTTGGGACCCAAAAATCTTACAGCCATACATCCATACAGCTGTACAACCATACATCCATGCAGCCATACATCCATACATCCATTCAGCCATACATCCATGCAGCCATACAGCCATACATCCATACAGCCATGCAGCCATACATCCATACATCCATGCAGCCATACAGCCATACATCCATACAGCCATGCAGCCATACAGCCATACATCCATGCAGCCATACATCCATGCAGCCATACAGCCATACATCCGTGCAGCCATACAGCCATACATCCATGCAGCCATACATCCGTGCAGCCATACAGCCATACATCCATTCAGCCATACAGCCATACAGCCATACAACCATACAGCCACACAGCCCTGTGCCCAGGATGTTCCTGCCCCTGCTCAGGGCAGCCCAGGAAGGCACAGGCCGTGTGTCCCCGAGCTGGCAGCTGCTGCCTGTGCTGCCCAACACTTCGGGGACTTGTGCTATGGAGCGCAGCCCCACGGGCACAGCACCAGAGCAGCACGAGGCCAGGAGCAGCCTGGCACTTGCTGGGGCCAGGGAGTGTCTGGGCTGTGCCAAGAAGATGACCCCAGAATGCAAGGAGCATCCCAAAAGCAAGAGGACACTGAGCTCCTTCCAGGGGAAAAGAACAGTGACCAGGAGCTGAGGGCCAGTCTGAGCAGCTGTGGCTCCCTCAGCTGTGGAGTGAGCGTGAGGCACAGCCCCGGTTGTTTGGTTTTTAAGGTTAGAGTTAGGATTAGGGTTAGGATTAGAGTTAGGTCCATCCTTGCCTCCCCCCAGAAGGCCAAGCCCCTGTGGGACACGTGACTTCTCCTGCCTTTGAGGAGTCGGTGCCAGAGGCAGGGACAGAGAGCCCAGTGCCTGCCCCGCACGGCCCCCCCAGCCCCGGGCCTGCCCGGCTGGGAGCCCAGGCCCTCCGCGGGCAGCCGCCTGCCCCCAGGAAACGTCCCTCCCGCTTCAGGCGGGCGCTGCGGGCGCTGCGGGGACTGTTCCGGGCTTCCTGCATGAGGCCACGGCCGGAGGAGTAAAAGTCAGGGCACCGACAGCAGGGATTGCTCCCAGAGCCTCCCTCCCCACAGGACTGTGGCTCATGGGGCTGCCAACACCAGCGGGAGTTGGGCACGAACGGGAAGAGGAAGATGAGCACCACGAAAACAAAGGCAACGAAGAAGAGGAAGATGAAGAAAATGAAGAAGATGAGGGCAAAGAATGTGAAGAAATCAGAAGGACAAAAAGACAAATAAGAAGATGAAGACAGAGAAGGCAAAGAAGAAAATGAAGACGAAGAAGAGAATGAAGATGAAGTAATGACAAAGACAAAGAAGAAGAAGCAGAAGAAAAAAAGAAGAAGGAGGAGAGGAAGAATACATTAAAATGCATAGAAGAAGAATAGTAATAGAATAAATATTTTAAAAATACATAGAAGAAGAAGAAGAAAAAGGAAAAGAATTTTAAATTATAGAAGTAGGAGAGTAATACGAATATGAAGTCAAGTTTAAAAATGCATAGAAGATTAGGATTAATAAGAATTTGAATTTTAAGATACATTGAAGAAAAAGAAAGTATGACAGAGTATAGAAGGAGAAGAGTAGTTGAGGATCCATAAATGAAGAAGAGATGCAATGAATAAATAAAATTACCGAATAATTTGTATTTATTACATATTGTATATTTACATTACTGTCTATGATATAAAAACATGAATATACAAGATGTTGTAATTACGAGATATTATTCTCAAGAAATTACCAAAGAGGGACGGAACTATGTGTTACTGAAGAATTTGTCTATATTTTCTGACAAAGTTTGTGAGGCACAAGGAAAGAGTCTCGGTATTTCATTTCCCGTCTTGCCGAGGTGCTGCAGTATTTTCACCCTCAGAGGCAGTGAGAGCCCCGTGAGCAGCGAGTGCTCAGCCCCCAGCGGCAGCGGGCGAGTTCCTGCCGGGCAGGGCGGGGCAGGGCGGGGCAGGGCGGGGCAGAGCAGGGTGGGGCAGGGCGGGGCAGGGCAGGGCGGGGCAGGGCGGGGCAGAGCAGGGCAGAGCAGGGCAGGGCAGAGCAGGGCAGGGCGGGGCAGAGCAGGGCAGAGCAGGGCAGGGCGGGGCAGAGCAGGGCAGAGCAGGGCAGGGCAGAGCAGGGTGGGGCAGGGCGGGGCAGGGCAGAGCAGGGCAGGGCAGGGCAGGGCAGAGCAGGGCAGGGCAGGACACAGCAGGGAAGGGCGGGGCAGGGCAGGGCAGAGAAGGGCAGGGCGGGGCAGAGCAGGGCAGAGCAGGGCAGGGCGGGGCAGAGCGGGGCGGGGCAGGGCAGAGCAGGGCAGGGCAGGGCGGGGCGGGGCAGAGCAGGGCAGAGCAGAGCAGGGCGGGGCAGGGCAGGGCGGGGCAGGACAGAGCAGGGAAGGGCGGGGCAGGGCAGGGCAGGGCCGTCGCTGCTCTCCCCTGCACACTGCAGGCGCACGGCGAGGCCGGCTCAGAGGGAGCAGTGCTGGAAGGCCTCGGCAGCGGGGCCGTGCGGCCGGGACAGCGAAGGCTCCGGAGCCCCGCTCTGCCGCTGCCCAGGGCCCGGGAGCCGGGCTGGCCGCGCTCCTCAGCGGCGCTGCCGGCCCCGAGCGGCGCTGTGCGAGGCGGGAGGGGTTCCCCCGCCGCGGCCCCGGCTGAGGCGGCGGCAGCAGCTCCGTGCCGCTCCTGACGGCTCCCCGTGGGAGCAGCTGCCCGGGGCCGTGCGGCCGAAGCCCCCGGGCCAGCGCACACGCGGTACCGCAGCGGCGGCGCAGCGCCGGGGCTGCAGCGGTGCTGCTGGGCAGCCCCACGGGGCTCGGCGCTGAGCGGCCGTGCCCGGAGCCCGCTGTCGGCGCCTCCAGCCTCGGGGCCGCTCCTGTGCCGCTCCAGGGCAGGGGCTTTCTGCGGGGTGATGTTTTCTTTCTTCTGGGATAACTTTCACGGGATCCCCGAATCCCTGAGGCTGGAAGAGCCCTGGCAGCCCGTGGAGGCCACGTTGTGCCCGATGCCCACCTTGTCACCTGCCCAGACCACTGAGTGCCACATCCAGGTGTCCCTTGGACACCTCCAGGGATGGGCACTCCAAAGCTCCCCAGGCAGCTCTTACCAGGGCCTGACCACCCTTTCCATGAGGAAATTGCTGCTGGTGTCCAACCAGAGCTTCCCCTGGCCCAGCTTGAGGCCGTTTCCCCTTGTGCTGTCTCGGTTCCTGGGCAGCAGAGCCTCACCCACCCCCGGCTGCACCCTCCTGCCAGGGGATCCAGAAGAATTGCTCCTTTCTTAGGCCCTCTCCTCCTCCTCTCTGCTTTCCAAAACCAAATAGGAATCACTGAAGGATGACAAACCCCACAGGAGTGTTTGGGGCTGGATGTTCACCCATTTCTTCTGTCCCCAGGGACAACCAAGTGTCTCCCTCCTCCCTTGCCCAATATCCAACAGCAGGGAGTCCCTAGGCCAGAGATCCTCTGTGAGGGAGCAGCAGGAGGGGAGTTTGAGCACTTCTGCAGCCCTGAGAGAGGGAAAGGCAGCAATTCTCCTTTCTTTCTTTCTCTTCCACACCAAAGGAGACTCCTGCAATGGGAGAAGGAATTGTTCAAGGTGGAGCTGCCCTGAGGGGCTCCTGCCCAGAGGAGAGGCCTGGGGGACATCAGCTGTGCTCCCACCTGCAGCCTGGACTCTCCCCTGGGTCAGTCAGGGGATGCTGGGTCAGGGCAGTGAAGCAAAAATAAAACTATGCAGTCAAAGTTAAAGTTTGGCAACAACTGTGAGGCAGAGACCAGAGGCAGCAGGTTCAAGGCGTTCAAACAGGCCTATTTCTTCCCAAAATGCAGCGATTTAGTCTGTGGTTTTCCTGTAAGTGTGTGACCTACACCGCTTCCCATCTTTACTATTGATGGATGCCTTTTCCTTGGAATGGGTAACTGACCTTCCAGGTGCAAGACACACAAACACACACACACACATAACTTAAGAAGGAGTAAATAATGCAATACAATCATTATAAAAGGATTGGCCAATAGCAGAACTCAAAATCTCTCCGCAGAATCTCTGCTGGTTTTTGCTTTTCCAGCTTGGCTGTTGCCCATCACAGAAGCAATAAACAGAGGCATCTTCTGGTTACTTCATTCTCTTTGCCACATCCAAATATGCATACTCAATCTCCTGGTCAGCAGGGCACGTGTTTGTGAATTCATCTCTGGCATATGCATTTTTCAAGTATCTTGAAATCCCCGTCATTTCAGGTGGGAAATGAAAATTTCGGTATTTTTTTGCAACGACCTTTCATTAAAAGAAAAAAAAAAGAAAATAAAAGAAAAACATCATTACACATATAATCCACAAAACCCCCAAACATCTCAAGCCTACTCTTGATGCCCATTTTTCATTTCCAGTGTGTGAGTGGTGTTGTTGGTGAGCAAGGGGAAAGAAGAGGGAAAGACATAAAAAGAAGACATGGGATGAAGGAAGCTGCTGAACTCCCTGTGAAGGATTTGTTTTGTGTCTATATCATCTATATATCTATATCTATATATCTATATCTATCTATATCTATATCTTGATAAAGAGATGCAAGGCCATGTGGACCAGTAAAACAAACTGGAAGAGATACAGGTTAACCCAGCAGACTTAAGCCAGAATTAACAGAATAATCCTACAGGAATCAATTGGCCCACACTTGGAAACTTTGACTGAAACAGGAAAAAAATTGAATTAAACCCCTTAATTTCAGGTGATCAGGGAAGACAACTCTTGGCTGAGCCCTAATCCCTGCCTGCAGGCAGCGAGGGTGATGTGACAGTGTGACATTCCTGTCCTCCTCCAGACATTCTCCTGCCCTGAGGGGATTCTCCCCTGAGCTGGCCCCAGCCACCTCCTCTGAGAGTGGGAAAGGGCTCAGCCATGGCTGCTGTCTGCGATAGGATCAGCCAGGAGATGCCTGGGCAAAGTTTGCACTTGTGGAGGTGTTGGAAAGCGATTGGATCCCCTCTTCCTCTGACAGAACAGGAAACTTCCTGAAGTGACCTTGTCTGTTTGAAAACCAAAGAAATTCCAGTGTGGTCATTTCTCTCCTAGAGCCTTGCAGAGTAGAATCACAGAATCACAGAATCACAGAATGGTTTGGGTTAGAGGGACCCTAAAGATCATCTTGTTCCACTCCTGCCACGGCAGGGACACCTCCCACTGCCCCAGGCTGCTCCCAGCCCCAGTGTCCAACCTGGCCTTGGGCACTGCCAGGGATCCAGGGGCAGCCACAGCTGCTCTGGGCACCCTGTGCCAGGCCGTCAGCACCCTGCCAGGGAACAATTCCTGATTCCCAATACCCTATTTAACCCTTCTCTCCTTCAGCTCAAGGCTATTCCCCCTTGTCCTGTCACTCCATGCCCCTGTGAAAAATCCTTCTCCAGCCTTCTGGGCTGTGACAACACCAGTCCCAGGCCACTGGAGCTGTTCCAGGTGTGTGTGGATACTTCACAGCCTTGCAAGAGCAGGCTTGGGGCTTTGCCTGGGAGGCAGTGGGTAGAGACCACCCTGTCAGAATTGGAAATGAAACGTGGGAGAGACAGAAATTGGGATGGGCAATACAACATAACCTTCCTTGGCTGTGGCCATGTGCACTTTGCATGCGAAATGCAGATGAGAACACTTCTGTGCAGCCCTGAATCCAGCACTCATTTCATCCCTGTGGCTGTGAGAAGCTCAGCCACTGCAGGCACAGCACAGATATGAAACAGCTCTTCCAGACCTGCAACCATCACAGCCAGGATCACCCTGGCTGTGCTCTAAGGAAGTGGCCTCAGTGTCCCTGGGTGTGCCCTCAGAAAGCAGAAAGGATCCCTCTGCCATCTAGAAAAGGATTTCAGCTGCTCTGCTTCCCTTCTCTCCAGGAGGCCAAAAAAGCAAATGCAAACCTTGATTATGTGGAGCTTTGGTAGGAGGTTGCAATCTGCTAAAGTGAGCTCATCTCCGTCCAGGAATTTCCGGCTGGAAACGGTGATCTCCTCCGTGCTGTAAGCATTGATTTCATCAGGCAAGGGGCTATTTAAATAGTTGTCCAGCTTCTTCAGGGCTTTGAGCAAAGATTTTTCCAAGTCTGGGTTAAGACAATAAAAAAGATCATTCAAGTCTGTACCAAGGTCCCTGTGACACCAAGCGATTCCTGCATCCTGTCTCCTGGCACCAGCCCAGGCATCTGGCTGTGCCAACTCCTGCAATTCCTTGATCCTAGGCTTAAACCTTAATGCTGGGATAAGGGCTCTAAGGAGCTAAAGGGAGTTCTGGGAAAAACCATCCTGGGGCTGCTTTACCAGGAATGGCTCCTCAAACACCTCTGTGGGGTGGGTTTTGGTACCGTGGTCCAAAGGACACAGACAGAACCCTGGAATGGTTTGGATTGGCAGGGACCTCAGAGTTCATCCAGTGCCACCCCTGCCATGGCAGGGACACCTTCCACGGTCCCAGGCTGCTCCCAGCCCCATCCAGCCTGGCCTTGGACATTCCAGGGACGCAGAGACCACACCCAATCTGTGCCAGGGCCTCACCACCCTCACAGGAAAGGATTTCTGCCTAATATTTCATCTCACCCTGCTTTCCTCCAGCCTAGGGCCATTCATGGTGCTCAGGAGGGTCCTGCTTTAGGGATGTGCCAAGGGGCTGGAGTCCTCATTATTTATAGAAATAGGGAATCTCGGAGAGGGCTGTGCTTTTGGCAAAGCTGTGGGGAAGGTGCAGCCTCACAGAGAGGAAGGAGTGAGAAGCTGGAATTGGTGCTCCCATGGTGACAGCAGTACCTGCTTCCACCAACTCTTGGAATCCTCGATTAAAGGAGAGAACAGGCACAGATTCCCAAAGCCTCCACACTCTGGAATACCCCTGTTTAACCTGAGCTGGAAATGGGGCACTCCAGCAGTGTCCTACAGCTGCACATGTCTGGTTTCTCCCTCCCAGGGCTGACGACAGGACTGCAGCACCTACTTTCATTTGCATCTTTTCTCGGGTTCTTTATAAACGCAGAGAATTTTGCAAAGACGTCATTTCCTGCAGAGTTCGACTCGGGGTGCTTCGGTGCGAGTTTGGGATACCTGAGCAGTTCAGAGAAACAAAAAGAAGTGCCCCAATTATCCTTTATTTTTGTCTCCACTGATTAATATGCATTTATTTGTAGGGTGACCACACACAGCCACACAGGACTCAAAGGGAACCATCCTAAACTAAAAATCACTTATTTTAAACCCTACCTAAATAATCTTTTCCTGAGGGCAATGGGAAATGACTGTTATTGCTACAAACATCCCAGGGTGTCTTCCAGGCTTTTTCCTCCAGTTGAGGCTGCCTGGATTGTGGCTCCTGCCATGAGGAGGAGTGGAGGGAAAATCCCCACTTGCAGGAGCTGCTGCTCCCCTCAGGCTCCTGGCCCAGCCCACTGGGAGCATCAGCAAGCTGACAGCTGCCATTCCCAGAGCTGTAGCTGCCAGGGATGGATAAAAATGGAAAAAAAGTGGAGGCAAGCAGCTGCTTCGCTGGTTTAAGTCAGGTTTGGCTGCTTGAGAAGGGAGTGCAGGGAAGAGACTGATATCCCAGAGGAGAAAAGGTCTGTGGGGCAGTGTCACCCTGGTTTTTCTGAGTTTTTAAAAGCCTTTTGATTGTTCATAAAATGGAGTCAGACTTTTTAGCTACTGTACAATATTAGGAGCAGTTTCTGCTTTTTCTCACACATGTAACATAAACAAATCCTTTGATTTTCATTCTCTGTCCTTTGTTCGCACATTTCTAACCTGAAAACAATTGTAACTGACAGTTGGTCTGGCCATTGGGCTGGGAGGTGAGCACTCCAGAAGCCAATCCACAGCCAGACACACAAGTGGATAAAAAGTAAGAAATAAACAGGCAGAGGGGCTCTCGGCCTTGGCTGAGCCTTGGGCTCTCTGAGAGGAACCCTCTGCCCTGTGAAAATCTCTCGTCTCCGTGTGATTGCTTTGCGTGTCCCGATCACAGGGCAGGGGACACGATGCTGGGACAGTGGTGGGACAGAGGGGTTTGGGGCGAGGTGGGGAGAGCTGCTGGGGTGGGGGAGGACAAATCCAAAACTCAGATCCTCATGTGCAGCCTGACAGACCCACGTGGACGCTCCAAAAGAGTCCCAGCACATCCTTTGTGCACGAGGCGTTCCTGCCCTCGGCTTCACAGAATCCCAGAATCGCCAGGGTTGGAAAACACCTTCAGCACCATCCCAAACCACCATCCCCACCCCAAACCATGTCCCCCAAGGGCCACATCCAGATGACTGGAATGCTTCCAGAGATGGTGATCCACCCTGGACAACTCATTCCAATGCCTGACCACTCTTGAAGGGAAAACATTTTTCCAATCTCCAACCTGAACCTCCCTTGGCGTAACTTGAGGCCATTTCCTCTCATCCCTTCACTTGAGACATGGCAGAAGAGCCCGACCCCAGCTCACTGCAGTGTCCTTCAGGTGGTGTTAGAGAGCAGCAAGGTCACCCTGAGCTTCCACCTCCCTGCACCCAGGAAACACAATTATTTGTGTGGTGTGAAGAGGGAAGCCTCAAACGATCCCAAGTCAGAGCAGGGAAAAGGTCCCAGGTTTCCATGGGATGGATTCCATGCCCTGGGATGGATTTCCATGGGATGGATTCCATACCCTGGGATGGATTTCCACGGGATGGATTCCATACCCTGGGATGGATTTCCATGGGATGGATTGCATACCCTGTGATGGATTTCCATGGGATGGATTCCATGCCTTGGGATGGATTTCCACAGGATGGATTCCATGCCCTCGGAATGACCCAGCAGTGAGCTGGGGATGAAGGACAGCAGTGGGAGCGGCACAGCCATGACTTGGGCACAGCCTGGGGACACCGCAGTGACACCCCTGGCTCCAGCTGTGTTCCAAAGTCACCCCTGAGCTGGACCAGCCCTGGGGATCCCCCCTGCCCTGTGCAGCCCCCCGAGGGGAGCGGGAATGCGGTACCGGGGCGGCGCCAGCTTTTCCTCCAAGAATTCCTCGATCTTGTTGACGTCGGTTTTCACTTCCCCATCAAAGGTCATGAACGGGGGGTTGGTGCCCGGGGCCAGGTTCTGCAGGTCTGCAGGTTTTCTGGGAAAGAAAAAGCCATCAAAAGTCCCTCTCCCTCCTTTTTGTGAGCCTCTTTAGGCACTGGAAGGGACTCCAAGGTCTCAGAACCGTTTCTTCTCCAGGCTGGCCACACCCTGCTCTCCCAGCCTGGCAGAAAAGAGTCGCCCTTTAAAATCCCCATTTTGTGCTACAAAATTAAAATCTCCAAATTTGAAAGTCACAATCTCACCTTTTCAGATCCACGGTTGTGACATTGAATATGACACCTTTGAGCCACAGGATCATAAAGAGGCGCTGAGAGAATGGGCAGTTCCCAATACTTTCCCCATCGCTGCCAGCCTACAGTTGGAAAAATTACACATTATAAACACATCTGTGTATAAATCACAGCAGCCCCTCCAAAGGAAACAGCCTCCACCTCGTATGTCTGTGTGGACATAAATCTGCACAAGTCACTGCAAGGTTAAAATGAGTTAAATCAGTTAATGACCCCAGGAAAGGAACACAGAAATACTTACCAGTCTGGAAAGAGATATGATGTCTGAAGCACTGAAGGGAGCAAGCAGAATAAATCAATTAATTAAGAATTTCAACCTAAAGGGCTGTGGGAGTCCTGGAGAAGGTGGCCATGGAAGTGTCGCTCTCAGGTAATTTATGTTGCAATTTGTTAAGAGGCTTTGTTAAAATGAGGCAAAGGCTTGCAGAGGTGCTACTGAGACTTCGTGTAACACTGCAAGAGATCAAGGGTCTCCTTTTTAAGCCCTTCACATGATTCTCCTGAAGCCCAGCTTTAACATTTAGATTAAATGTCAGGGGCAGAAGTATAAAAATCCAGGTGTCTCACAGTTAATTCATTAAGGTTTGCAGCCCTTGTAACCCAACAGGACACATGATTCCAACCAGTTCTGTTTGTCCTTTTCCCCTCGCTCAGTGCTATCAAACAAATCTCAAATACAGCAAAAAACTCCTCCATAAACAAACACACACAGTGCTCACCTTCACAAAGAGCTCGATGGCTGGAAATAAGGGCCTGGCCCGGAGCAGGAAGGAGCTTGAGGGATGCATGGCAAGGACCAGATAAATTGTCTGGTTCTCCCTATGAACCTGAGCAATCTCCCGGGATAAATCCCTGTGCTCTCTGCCCCACTACCACAGGGAAAACCAGGAGTGCCTCCAGCACTGCCAGGGGATGAGAACTCTCAAAAATGCTGGAACAGCTGGGCTGCTGGGTTAGAAAAGCCTTGCTTCTGTCAGGAAAGCCTCGTTTCGTAGGTGGCCAAGCTGAGAGCTGCTCAAAAGCTGCCATTGTGGTTTTCCTCCTACTCAGAGCAGCGCTGAGCAGCTGCCAGCAGTCAGGAGACACAAAACTGCTGTGCATCTTGTAAAAAAAATGAGCTTGAAACGCTGCCAGCATGGCTTAGAGTGGAGCTAAATGCACAGCAGCTCCATTTGGTCTCATCCTGCCTCTGATGCCAGGTGTTCCCCATCCCGAAGGAAAAAGGAGGGGAAGAGTCTCGTGGTGACCCCTCGGTGCTGGGAATGGGCACCCCCAGCCTCTGCCAGGCTGTGCCAGGGCAGGAGCAGCAGCCTGGGGATGCTCTTGGGGATGGGCCCTGCCTGGAGGAGCAGCAGCTGCATCTGGAGATGAGGTGGATCCCACCTGCTCCTTCCCAGATGGATCTCTGGAACTGGAGGAGCTGCCACAACCCTGCTGCCCTCACCCAGCTGTGCTGCCAGCTGTGTACCCAACACGATCCCAGACTGGGTTGGGCTGCGAGGGGTCTTAGAGCCCATCTGCAGGGAAAATCTCAAAATCCCAGAAAGACTGAGGTGGGAAGAGCCCTCCAAGATCACCCAGTGCCACCTGAGTGCCACCAGCATCACCCAAACCCTGTCCCCAAGGGCCACATCCAGACTGCTCCTGAGCACTGCCACAGACAGTGACTGCAAACCTCCCTGGGCAGCTCAGCCCAAGGCCTGAGCACTCTGCCAGGGAAATTTTCTGTTCCAATCTCCACCCTGAGCCTGCCCTGGTGCAATTTGAGGCCGTTTCCTCTCCTCCTGTCCCTGCCCCTCCTGTCAGGGACTTGTGCAGAGCCACAAGGTTCCCCCTGAGCCTCCTTTTCTCCAGGCTCACCCCGTCCCCAGCTCCCTCAGCCCCTCCTGGTGTTTTCTAAACCCTACATGTATATTTTTCAAGACATAACTGTGTTCTGTCAGTGCGCTGTGACAGATACCCTCTTCTAATAAAAAAAAAAAAAAAAAAAAAAAAAAAAAAAAAAAAAAAAAAAAAAAAAAAAAAAAGATAAGGTTCAATTTGAATTTTCTTTAATTTTAAAGGTTGCTCAATGCTCCCCTCCATCCCTGGAAGTGTCCAGTGCCAGCTTGGAGAACACTGGGACAGTGGAAGATGTCCCTGCCTGTGGCAGGGGTGGCACTGGATGATCCTTACAGTCCCTCCCAACTTGAACCACTCTGTGATTCCATGAACAAAATATCCCATCTATTCCTGGAGGACACAAAGTGGGTTTTTTAAAAAAACTTTTGATGACTGTACAGTGTTTCTGCAGATTTCTACACTATTAAAACACTGAAAACCCCACCAAATTACTTTCTGTGTCAGCAATATTAAAATATATATTGAATATATCAAAATTATAAAGTGGCTGTATAAAACCTTTTAAAAATCCAAAATTACTTCTGCCTGGCAGCAGTACTGCTGTTAAAAAATGCCATAAAAAATTAAAATTACAATTCATTTTTGTTCACTCAATGCCGCTCTAGTGCACTTATCGACATTTTGTGTTATGTTACATTTGGCTCAGATCACATCCAATCCAAAGCTTTTTGTCAGGAAGGGATCCCCTGGAATTTTCTCTCTGTTTTCATCCCGTGGCCTCGGGCTGGAGAGCAAACACCCAAACACTGAATTTTACAGAATCTTTTTGATGCCACCTGCTGGGCTTGAAATGTTGCTCTTGAGATGCTGAAATCGTAATTCCAGGCTGAATTTTAAGATACAGCAGCTGCAATTAAAAATACATTTTCAGGGAGAAAGTACCAATTTTGCCACTTATTCTTCCAATGCTTTTCGACAGCCCCAGAGCTCTGCCTACCCGCTAATACCCAACACTAAAATCAGATATTTCAGCTGCTGTTTATTTTCTCAACCCAACTGCAGGGAAAAACCTCCGTGTTTAAAATGTGGCTGGTGATTTCTGCAGATAAATTGCATTTTTGGTACTTCTAGGGTTGACTCTTGCTGTGTGTGACATCCCCAAAGGGAAGTTCAACGAGAGAGGTGTGAAAACAGCAGCTGGACATTCCTTCAGATTTAAAAAAAGGGGATTTTCCCCTTCTTTTCTTTTTTTTTTTTTTTTTTTTTTTTTCACTTTCCACTATCCAAGTTTTATTTAAGTTGGCCTCGGGGCACTTCCAGGGATGGGGCAGCCACAGCTTCTCTGGGAATTCCATTCCAGGCCCTCTCCACCCTCAGAGGGAAGAGGGAAAGCCAAATTTTCCTTTCTCCTCGGGGACACAGGGAAAGAAACCTTTAGAGCAGCATTGCAGGCACTGTGAACTCGGGACTGAATGACAAACTCTGCCCCTCACTTAAAAATCAAACAGAAAATCCATTCACAGACCATTTGCAGGGGTGTGGGAAGGCCAGAGGATTTTGGAAGAGTTTTTTTATAAAACCCTGCGTAGATTAAAGGGTTTTGGCCAAAGCTGGGGCTAAAAGAGGCACCAAGGGGAAGGGGATGAAAAGGAATGGAGAGCAGGTGAAGGTAATAAAAGGAATTAACTTCCACTGAAGGTGATAACAGGAATTAACTTTACACCTGCACAGCGTTGGCCAGCACAGGACTCCTCTGAGCTGGCTGTTGGTGATCAGGGATCAGGAGAATTGGCTCAAGGCTGAGTTTATCTCAAACAGGGATCAGCTGAGACAGGGCAGCGCTGCTCTGCCCTGGATCGGGGCTCTGGGCTGAGATCCCACCTGCAGGAACGAGGAGACTCTCGCTCCCTGGCATTTTAAATCCTGACCAGGTTTATCCTGGCCATGGATTATCTCCTAACAGCCAAAAATTCCCTTTTTAAGTCTTCCCGTTCTGTTTTGGTTTCTAGGATTTGATGTTCTTGCTTTTACAAAGTGTCAGAGACAATTTACTGCCCTGATTTTGGTTGAGGTTTCCTGACTCTTACGTTCAATTAAAGCTCTCAACTAGAAATTGTTCTTTGAGTGCTCCTGGTCCTCAGGCGAGGATCAGGATTTAAAAAGTGCTGGATATTTATGGGATATCCTCAGCCCTGTTTGTATGTACTGAGCAGTGACATCCACCTGGAAATTCGAAATCTCTCTAGACAACAGAGAGGAAGATGAGGCTGAGGCTGTAATTTCATAGAATTATGGGATGGTTTGGGTTGGAAAGGACCCTAAAACTCATCCATTCCCAGCCCTGCCACGGCAGGGACACCTCCCACTGTCCCAGGCTGCTCCCAGCCCCGGTGTCCAGCCTGGCCTTGGGATCCAGGGGCAGCCACAGCTTTTTGGGAATTTTATTCCAGGGCCTCAACACCCTCCCAGGGAAGGATTTTCCCTCTCTCCCCCGTGTGCCAAGAGCCACCTCCGGGCAGAAAAAGCCTCTTTTTTTCTCTCCCTGCTTTATTTACTGCCCTTGGGCTGCTGGGTAAGTAATTATTGCAGAAATTAACTTAATCACCCTGTAAGTCATTAAATGTTTTTGGTTTAGGGAGCGAGAAATTCTCCTTCATTAAGAAGCAGCTTTGTGGCACTCAACTTTTTACCTCTGGCCGGTTGCTTTATAATTAATGAGAAACAAAAAGCCCAAACTCGGTCCTGCTATTTAGGTCACATGCCCATTTAAATTTGATTTTGATGTGAAAACCTGCCCAGTAATTTCTACACCCTTCCAGTTCTGGTAAAGGTTATAAATGAATGAACTATTAAATGATAATTTTGTAAAGTGAGCAAAACCCGAGGGAGTGCAGGTAAAAATTAAAATTTGAGATGTCTTGTATTGCATTTTTAGAGGCTGTGGTTTACTAATATTCACCTTATTTCCAGCTAAGAGATTAAAGATTAAATTTATGTGTGAAGGCACTTTACAAAAGAGGAAAATAAACAAATTCTAGGATTTTACAACTCTGCTGTTGCCTTGGGCCAGGCCCCTCGTGGTGTCACAGGAATTTCCAGCCACAGCCATGGCTCTCTACAGGTCTTTTTTTTTTTTTAAATCCTTAAAATCCAATGAAATTAGAAAGGCAAAATGTAGATTGCAGGTTTCTTTTCTCAAATGTGTCTCCCTATGCCAGACCTGCATTTAAAGCCACTGCAGTAGCTAGAGGATTTCACAGAGCGTGGGGCAGGGCAGGGACAATTACATGGCAAAATAAATGGGGAAATGAAATTGTGGCCTGAAAGACTGGAAAAACTCGAGCTGCAGAGTTTAAATTAATCAGCAGAGTTTCAATTCATCCTGCCCAGTTTGGGAGTATCTTTCTCCTACGCGGGGGATTGCCATTTTGCAATTTTGATTTGCGTTTTTGGAGCTCTCCTCGGTCTGTGCTCGCTCAAACCAGCACTGCTTGGAGTCATCACCATTTGTCTGCTCTTCCAGCAGATGATGATGTTGAATTGTTGTCCTCTTTTAGGAGGAGATTCCTCCCTCTGGAATGGAATTCCCAGAGAAGCTGCGGCTGCCCCATCCCTGGGAGTGTCCAAGGCCAGCTCAGCCCGTTAATCCTCACCCAGCCTTTCATTTGAATTTTCACCGTCATTTTCAAGCCTTTGCCAGGAGTGGCAGAAAACCCCAGGTGAAATGGGAGCCCGGAGACGCCGCCCGGTTCCAGGTCAGGGGTTTGGAGCTCCCAGCAGCCGTTCCCAAACTTCCCCGCGCTGGGAATTCCGCAGGGCTCGTGTTTGTGTCCCTGGGAGCGCTCCCGGGTCACAAGCAGCAGCCCAAATGCTATTAACCATTTATCCCGTTACAGGAATTACGGTTAAATCCCTCCCTGCTACTCCTAATCCCCATTTAATAACGTGGCGAGGTGCCAGCTCAACCTGGAGACAAAAAAACCCTCACATCCTTCGGAAATTCTTACAGGGAATTACTTCAACAAAAAGGGTTTTTATATTCCTGACCGTGTTATAGGGGCTGGGGAAAACGGATTAAAGAGCATTTCTGGGCTACATCCTGTTTTACACTGCATTTATACTGACCCTGCAACACAGCTGGGCCTGGTTCAAGCGAAATACAAAAGCTGTATCAAAAATTATACATGAAAACTGTCTATACACTTCCACATAGATATAAATTAGAAATTATATTTATAAATTGTTATGTATATCAATTTTATATGTGTGTCTAAATTTATTATATAAAGTTCTTATAGAAATTATATGTAACACATTCAGTAAAAAACTGAAGTGCTAAATTATATGTATAAATGAATACATATAAATGGTATGCAATACATATACAAACAAAACAATATGTATAAACTATATGTATAAAATACCTGTGATTTGTGCTGGAAACCAGTAAGTAAATCAATAAGAAATACTCAGATAAAGAAGCTCTTTTGTGCAGCTTCAGGTAGAAAATACATTGCCAATGATATTCCTAATTTAAATCAAGAGGTGAAAGTGAAATATTAAAAGAGTGGGGGAGCTTTTTTCACCTCCAATAATTTGTGATCTTTTGGTCCACGTAAAAAGAATGAAATAAACCCTGTCAGCTGCAGTGGGAATCTGCCTTCCAGGAACATTTAAAAATGGAATAAAAGGACCTTCCATTCCCAGTGCAAGTTCCAATTCCAGGCTATTGGAGGTGGGTTTTTTTTATTTTTTATTATTTACAAAATGCTCCTCTCCTCTAAGAGCTTTTAAAAATCATTTCCAAAGCAGCCACCAGGGAAATGTCAATGATTCACCAAGACACAAATAGGATTTTTTTTTTTTCCCTGAAATTAGAGTCAATGTTTAACTTGTTTGTAACTGCCCCATTCAAATAACTCAGCGAAGGCTTCGCTTTCACTGCTCCCGTTCTGCTCTTTGACTTTGGTCTGTGACAGCTCCATTTCTGAATATTTGCAATATCCTTGCATGTGCTCGAATTTCAGCACACGGAGGGAAATGAAACAAAAAGGGAAATCCCACCTTTGTCCCTCTGCCTCCAGCAGCAGTGCCAGCCTGTCAAAGCTGTTTTCTTAGAGAAACTCGGTATTTTTAGGAAGGAATTAAAATCTTTTGGGGCTGAGACGGCGCTGTCATTGAGAGCGACTGAGTTTTTGTCAGGAAATGATCAGACATTGCAAATGGAAATGCACACAGGGCCTGATCGCAGGGGGACATTTTATCATCTCAACAAGGAGATTTTGGGTCATCTTCCCAGGGCATTCACTTGGGCAGAGGCAGGGGAGCAAGCAATTAGTTTTTAAATAATCAGGGAATATCCTGAGCTGTAGGGACCCACAGGATCATCCATCCAAGCCCCCAACAATCCCAGCCTGGGATCCCTGGCAGCCTCGGGGCCGTGCCCATTCCCTGGGCAGTGCCCCAAAACCCTCAAGGGGTGAAAAAAAAACCCCAAAAAAACCCCTATAGGACCTATCCAGGGAAAACACAGGGAATGCACTCAGTGATGGCACAGGAGGAAAGCTCCACACTTCATTTCCCCTTCCATAAACTCTAATTTTTCCTTTCTCTGCCTGATTCCCTTTCCCAGCTCCGAAGAGGAGAAGTCTCTCTCTGGTTAAAAACTATAAAACTGTAATTCCAGGTGGCATCACCAGGAATAAGCATCCTGAAAAACCCTGGGCATACTGAAAACTTCCATTATCACCTCTGCTTCACGGAATTGAAACTCACAAAGTGTCATAAATATGGATTTGGACAGTCCACACAACACTGGAAGAAAAGCCTTACACTGGCACCTGATATTTCCATAAAAATCACACTGATGGAATCAGAGAATGGTTTGGGCTGGAAGGACCTTAAAGATCATCTCATTCCAACCTCCTGCCATGGACAGGGACATCTTCCACTACAAATTTTTATTTAAAGAAGGCCCTTTCCAAAGCGTCCCCTGATGTTTTTAATAATTTGATTTTAGTGTAGTTATATTCTCCAAAGCAATTGGTCAAATCGCTTTCCAGAAAATCACTCCCCGCACTCTAATGTTTTATATTTGTGAATGCCACGACTTCTCCGGGCTGGTTTGTTATTCCTCTACAGAAATCATCCATCAGGCCTCAAATTCAACAGACAGAGTGAGAACTCCCTGGCAGAGCCGCAGGATAGAAATCCCCAAATGCTCACCTTTGGGAGAGCCCTTCAAGCTCCCCCAGTCCCACCACCGCCACCTCTCACCCACGTCCCTCATCCAGAGGAACACCACCAGGGAAGTTCCTGAGGAAAACCTCCAGGGAAGCTCCTGAGGAAAGCTGAGGCTCTCCAGCAGCATCGAGGGGCAGAAGTTTAACTTCAAACAACCCCAGGGACTGAAGGCAGAGAGAGCCAAGGAAAACACTTCCACCCCCGGCGCTGCTCTGCGCCCAGCACAGGGGAGAGCGGGTTCTAGAGACAACATTCAGGAGCAGAGGCCCCGGGGGTGGAATTTGGGCAGCTTGGCTGATCTCATCAGGAGACTCTGCTGGCTCCAGGCAGCACGAAATCCAAGCTGTGCCCTCCTGGATCAGGAGAGGGTTCCCTGGTTAACGAAGGGCTTACGCAGCACGTGACTTGAAGCTTGTGCTTAAAGCAAGAACACGTGGTGTGGGGGCTTTACTGCAGCAGTCAGCTGGGAGGAAATAAAAATAGGCATAGGGCCAGGAGGCTTTGAAGACCTTGACTTTCTTTCTTTTCTTTCTTTTTCTTTTAGTTTAGTTTTGTTGTTTTTTTTTTTTGTTTGCCTAAAACCAACCTTCAAGCCACAGAGATCGGGCCTGGGATGAGCAGAGGCCCGAGGCCTGTGCAGTCCTGAGGGAGAGTCAGCACTTCCAAAGCACGGGCAAAGGATGATCCCAGGAAGAATTGACACAAAGAGGTTGTGCTTCTCTTCCCCCTGGAAGTGTCCAGGGCCAGGCTGGATGAGGTTTGGAACAGCCTGGGATAGTGGAAGGTGTCGCTGGCCACGGCAGAGGTGGAGTGGGCTGGGCTTTAAGGCCTCTTCCCAACCCAAACCAATCGATGATCCTGGGTAAATCATATAAAAATAACTTAGATGCAACTTCATATTTCTGATGTCACTGATTTCTATCTGTTGGTTCATGTCAGTCTGGAAAAGGATGTTGGTCTGTCACTTGTCTAAATCCCAGGATCACCAGGGTGGGAAGAGCCTCTCAGGATCACCCAGTGCCACCCCAGTGCCACCAGCATCACCCAAACCCTGTCCCCAAGAGCCACATCCAGACTGCTCAGGGACATTCCCAGAGACAGGGACTCCAGACCTCATCCTGAGGTTTGGCCTGACCACTTTCAGAGGGAAAAATTCTGTTCTAATCTCCAACGTGAGCCTCCCCTGGTGCAATTTAGGGCCATTTCCTCTTGGGACATGGCAGCAGAGCCCAACCCCCCCTCAGTGCCCCTCCTGTCAGGGAGCTGTAGAAGTTCCCTCCTGAGCCTCCTTTCTCCAGGCTGAGCCTCTTTCCCAGCTCCCTCAGCCATTCTTGGAAAGGTTGGGGCTGGAAGGGACCTTAAAGCCCAGGTCCCTGCAACCCCCAGGAAAGCTGCTGCCCCTGTGCCCCCAGCACAGCCAACAACCCGGAGAGTTATGAACGGGGTTTGTAATGCCAGCTCCTCCTAAGCTGCATGAGGGAACACGGAATTGCCATATTCCAGCTGAAAAAAACCCAATAAAAATACAAAAAAACCATTAAAAGGGAGTTGGGAGAGGGCAAATACCCACAGGAAATGAGCCAGCTTCCTGCTTTGGCTTTGGAGAAACGCTGCTTCGGTGCTTTTTGCAGAGCCAAGGAACCCAAACCCCACAGAGCACTGGTGCTGCGCCACAGGGCTCAGTGCTGAGCAGCCGTGGCACCTCCAGCCTCGGGGCTCCTGGGATGTTTTCTTTCTTCTGGGATAACTTTCACAGAACCCCCGGATCCCTGAGTTTGGAAGAGCCCTCGCCCATGGAGTCCCAGCTGTTCCCGGTGCCCACCTTGTCCCCAGCCCAGAGCTTCCATAACTCCTCAATTACAAAAAAAAAGCAGAAATGTGCAAATGAAAATACCCAAAGGAATGGCGGAGGGAAGCGACTTACAAAAAAATGACAGGATTTTAAACGACAGGATTTTTAAAGTTAAATCTAACTTTTTTTCATGTGGAACATGAGACAAAGCCCTGCAGATGGTCCAAGGAGTGGAGCTTCGGAGGGATAAAATCTGGGAGTGAGGAGAAGGGAGCAGAGCCCAATGTGTGGAGCTGGTGGAACTCTGCACACGGAAGTCTTTAATTTCACTCTTTGAGATCATCGAAATACCGAGCTCCCGTGGTGAATCTGCACTAAAAAAGGCCCACGAACAGCTGCCCACCTGGATTTGGGCACAACAGTTACTGGCTGTACAACCCCCACTCACCTCCCCAGTTACACCCTGACTGAGCAAAGAGGAAAAATCAAGATTTTCAGCACCAACACCTCCTCAGTGATGACAATTCCAATGTTTACACCAAGCACCAGGTGCAGCATGGATTCCATGGGATGGGCACCCAGGTGTTCCAGGGAGCTGAGCTCCTGCTGCCCACGGATTCCTTACCTACAGCACTCAAAATTCAGTTGCTGCTTTATAATCTAAGTTCTATTTAAGGCCCAGATTCATCCCATCAGAGAAAAGAAGATTTTTTTTTTGTAGGAAATCCCCATTCCCATTTAGGCTGGGTTCACTGTCTCTGGAGGCAGGGATGCAGTTGTTCCCATTTCTGTTCTCCCAGCAGAGCTTCTCCTTTCTCATTTTTTAACCCTTTCCATAACTCTGCACAGCTCTGTGTAAAGTCACCCAAGGATATCTCAGGGAAGCGACTCAAGGAAATTCTGCTGCAGGCAAGAAACTTCTGTCTCTGATGGGACTGAAATCATCCTCTGAATGGAGATAAATGATTTAGGGACCAAGAATGTCACCAAGCTGGATAAATCCCCCTGCTTTTCCTTGGATAAAATCTATTACCTTGTGCTCACGGTCAGCTTTGACTAAAATCCATTTAACCCTGAAACTGAGGAAGAAATGTTTTGGGAGATGAGCAAGGCCTTGTGCTCCAGCTGGGTTGTTTGGCCAAGTGTTTGTGGTACAGAGAAATCCTTAGGAATCTTTGGAATTCCGAAATCTGCACTCGTGATTCTGTCAAGTTTTCTACAAATAATTGGATTTCAATTTAGAAATAAGCTCTTAAATCTTAGATAAATGTTCTATTGCTTAAAATCAATGAAGTGATTTTTAGTGAGGGTTTAAATGGTAAAAAAATAATCATTGGTAAAAACCAAACCAAACCAAACCAAACCAAACCAAACCAAACCAAACCAAACCAAACCAAAAAAACCTGATGTTTAAGAAGTTTCCTGATCAATAAAGGGCTTTTGCTACAGAGGGAGGAAAAAGCCCTTGAAGAGAAGAGAGCACAAAGGCACCAGGGACACTGAATTCCCAAGGAAAGGATATCTGGATGACCTTTGGGAACATTTGCCTTTGAAACGCCTGGAATAATGGGAATCGTTATCTAAAGAAAAGAAATGATATTGTTCCGTGGGCAAATGGAAATCGGGGAGCGCCCAGTGAAAGCCTCCAGGGAATTCTGATTTTTTTTTTTTATCCCCCCAGGGTTTTTTTTCCTGAGGCTGATGCTTCTCAGAACATTATCAATGACACAGCACCAACATTTCAATGTTGGCCTGGCCTAGGATAAAATTCCCTAGCAGGAGAGCTGCCGGGATTATTCCAGCACTATTCCCGTGCTGTTCTCTTGAGCATTTTCTCCCCTTTTAGGGATTTATTTTTACATTTCTCTGTATTTGTGTTGTGCTATCAAACCGTGGTGTGGCCATTTGGGGAGGTGCTGAGCTCTCCAGTTAGCTTAATTTTTTTTTTTTTTTTCCCTTTTCCTGGAGAAACTCATTCCAACCTCTAACTAAAAACGAATCCAACCCCAGCTACAAAAATCCAACTCCAGGCGAGGTAAAATACTCGAGCTTTGTAATGCAGAAATAATTAGAAAAGCTGCTGGACTGTTTTCTAGGCATTCTTAAATCACCAATATTAAAGCCCATCACAAAAATGCTCCTCCCTTCTCCTTCTGCCTTTATTAATTCACGAATAATTTCAAAGCCCAGGTTGAATCCTAATTATTTGGGGATCACGGAGTCACATCAAATGCTCATATTCTCTGGGCTGCTCTCTCATTTTGGCCATGTTTTCCTCCCATAAAGTAGAAGGCACCAAGTGTAATTTTAATTCTGATTCTAATTCTAATTTTAATTTTAGTTTTAACTTTAATTTTAATGTCAATGTGAATTCTGGCTGGCAGAAGCAGCCTCAGCCTGCTCAGGAGGAACAGGATGGGATGGTTTGTAGAGGAAAAGATCTCAAATGCCTTCTGCTTCCCCAGGTTTATTTCCTTAGCTTTACGTTTGTCCCACCCTGCTCCACATTTTAGTCCAGAGGAGTCAGAGAAGAGGGAAGGAATCACCTCCAGATGCTTTCTACACACCAAAAATCCCCGTCTGATAAAGACTCTGTGGATGGCTGCTGTTCCCAGGGATTTCGGTGGGATTCCAGGCACAGGATAGAAAGGTCTAAAGCTCTACTCAATAAAACACCAGAAATTAGTTTGAGTTCCTCCCCCCCTTATTTTTTTTTCCCCCATTTCCCTGTAACCCAAATTTTCTCTTCAAACCAACACCAACTGGACAGGTACAAGGGATGCTCTTTACTGACCGTGAATTCAGCCTTGCCAAATTTTGGGACGGTTCTCTAAATGCCACCCGTAATTCGTGTTACACAATCCCAGCATCGCATTTGAAACGTTTCCCGGGTTCTTCCCTCTCAGCCCCTGTGATGAGAACCCCTCTCCCTGCCTTTTGGAGCTCTGAAAACTCACGGGAGAGCTCCTTATGCCAGCGACTCCTGAAGGGATGAGGAGGCAGAGAAGTTTATTCGGGGCTTTATTAACCAAATCACCTCCGCCAAGCTGGGCCCTCACCACGGGGACCCTGGAACAAGGAGATTCCCCACGGAGATTCCCCGGCAGCCCTTCACCCCTACCTTGACGAAGAGGGAGATGTCGTGTTCCTGCTTCTCATCCTCCTCCTCCAGGGCGCCCGGCGAGCCCGTCCCGTCCTCCTGCTGCTGCGCCCGGTCCCGCTCCCCGTTCAGGCTCCGATCCGCCGGCTCCCACCCGCTCTCGGGGCCCGGGGTCCCGCTGGCCGCTGGCCCCGGGGCTCCCGTCCCCTCCGGAGCTCCTGTCCCCGCCGGCGCCGCCGGTCCCCGCTCCTCCTCCGCCTCGCCACCGGGGAGCCCTTGGGAGGGCAACGCCGCCTGCGCTGCCCCGCGGATCTCGGCAGCCTCCGCGCATCCCTCCGCAGGGACTGTCCCTGCTGGAGCTGCCGCCTGCACCGCATCCTCGGGGACCGTCACATCACCCGGGGCTGGCTCCTGCACCGCATCCTCGGGGACCGTGACATCACCCGGGGCTGGCTCCTGCACCGCATCCTCGGGGACCGTCACATCACCCGGGGCTGGCTCCTGCACCGCATCCTCGGGGACCGTGACATCACCCGGGGCTGGCTCCTGCACCGCATCCTCGGGGACTGTCCCTGCCTGAGCTGCCTCCTGCACCTCATCCTTAGGGGCTGTCCCCAAAACCTCCTCGGTGACTGTCGCACAACCCGGGGCTGGCTCCTGCACCGCATCCTCGGGGACTGTCCCCAGCGCCTCCTCAGGGATTGTCCCTGCCTGAGCTGCCTCCTGCACCTCATCCTTAGGGGCTGTCCCCACCGGGGCCGCCTCCTCCTCGGGAACTGTCCCAGCCGGAACTGCGTCCTGCGGCTCATCCCTAGGGACTGTCCCCAGCGCTTCTTCGGGGACTGGAGCAGCGACCTCAGCTGCCTCCTGCGCCGCATCCTCTAGGGCTGGCTCTGCGGCCGGGGCCGCCTCCCGCACCGCATCCTCGGGCTCTGTCCCCGCCGGGGCTGTCCCCTCCTCAGGGACTGTCACATCAGCCGGGGCTGGCTCCTGCACCTCATCCTCGGGCTCTGTCCTCGCTGGGGCTGTCACTGCCGCCTCCTCGGGCTCTGTCCCCGCTGGGGCTGTCACTGCAGCCTCCTTGGGCTCTGTCCCCATCGGGGCTTCCTCCCTCAGATCTTCCTCGGGATCTGTCCCGCTCGGAGCTGTCGCGACAGCGTCCTCGGGCTCTGTTCCGTCTGGGACCGCCTGTCCCAGGGCCTCTCCGGGTTCTGTCCTCGATGGGGCTGTCCCCCCTGTCTCCCCTGGCTCTGTCCCCCCTGTCTCCCCTGGCTCTGTCCCCTCTGCTTCCCCTGGCTCTGTCCCCTCTGTCTCCCCTGGCTCTGTCCCCTCTGTCTCCCCTGGTTCTGTCCCCTCTGTCTCCCCGGGCTCTGTCCCTGCCGGAGCTGTCCCCTCTGCTTCCCCTGGCTCTGTCCCGTCTGTCCCCGCCGGGGCTGTCGCCGCAGCCTCCTCAGGCTCTGCTTCTGCCGGGGCTGTGGCCGCAGCCTCCTGGGGCTCTCTCTCCGCCGGGGCTTCCTCCCTCTCGGCCTCTCTCACCTGGGGCTCCGTCCCCGCCGGGGCCACAGCCACATCCTCGGGCTCCGTCCCCGCCGGGGATGCTTTTTCGGGCTCCGTCCCCGTCGGAGCAACCAATGCGCCCTCGGGCTCCGTCGCTGCCGGGGCCACCTCTTCCTGCGCCGTCCCCGTCGGAACCGCGGCCGTGTCCTCGGGCTCCGTCCCCGCCGGTGCCGCCGCCTCTCCCTCGGGATCTACCCTGGCCGGCTCGGAGCCCTCGGGCCCGTCCATCACCCCCTCGTCCCCCGGGCTGTCCCCGCCGGGGTCGCTCAGCTCCGCGCTCGGTGTCCCCGGGCCGCCCCCGGGGGGCTCCGGAGCCTCCTCCGCGCCCAGGCGGGGTCCGTCCGGGGCTTCGGCCGCTCCCTCGGGGCACAGCCCGGCCCGAGCCCCTCCCTGATCCTCGCCTCCCTCCCGCGGGACATCGCTGAGCTCGGGGGGCCGCCCCGGGCTTTCCGCCATGCCGGGACCGCCGGGACGCGAGGGACGAGCCGGAGCAGCGGAGCGACCGCGGAGCAGAGCCGGGCACGGCCGGGGGGGAACGGGGGCGGTGCCTGCGCCGGGCCCGGGGCGGTGGGGCCGGGGCTGCGCTCCTCCCCTGCGCCTGCCCCGCTCCGGGCACAGCCCCTGCCCCGTCCCACCGCTCCGGGCACAGCCCCTGCCCCTCTCCGGGCACAGCCCCTGCCCTGACACACCGCTCCGGGCACAGCCCCTGCCCCTCTCCGGGCACAGCCCCTGCCCTGACACACCGCTCCGGGCACAGCCCCTGCCCCTCTCCGGGCACAGCCCCTGCCCTGACACACCGCTCCGGGCACAGCCCCTGCCCCTCTCCGGGCACAGCCCCTGCCCTGACACACCGCTCCGGGCACAGCCCCTGTCCCGCTCCGGGCACAGCCCCTGCCCCGTCCCTCCGCTCCTGCCCGGGCAGACCTTGCCCAGTCACGACGCTGCCCCGGCCACCCCCCCACCCCGCAGGCACCGGAGCCTTTGCGGAGTGGCCAAAAATCTCCTCTTTGTGTGTGTGTGTGTGTGTTTGTGTGTCTGTCTGTCTGTCTGCCCGGCGCTCTCCTCTCACCCTCACTGTGCCCTCTCCCCGCCTGTGCCCTGCTTTGCCCCTCGGGCCGCTCCCAGCCCCGGCGGGGTGTCCTGTCCCCGGCACGCCGTCCCCAGCCCGGCACACACCTGCGGGTGAATGAATATTTTGGTGGCCTCAGGTGCCACCGTGCACATCAGGTGCAGGAAGGACCCTCCGAACATGCACGGCGCTGCCGACGGAACTGGCGCAGCCCCGATGGGCTCGCACGGTTTGGGTTTGAGAAAAACGCGCATGAACCGTGATCGGCCTGCCCCAAAGGGTGTCGAAAAGGGAAATGTGTCCTCATCAATGCTCGCCAAAGCTGTAAAAGGGAACGACACAACACTCTGTAAAGAAATAAACACCTGGATTTGCATGATTTTAAGGGCGAGGATCCTCTGCGAGTTTGCGTTTAAATGGGATGAGGAACGCCGTGTCCTGGGCACAGCCGGCAGTAATAACTTTTCCTTCGGTAAGGAAAATAATCCTAATTTTCTGCATGCACACAGAACAGTGGAGGCAGAGTTGGCTGACAGGAGTGAGGTATCCTAACTAAAAAAACCCTCAACAGTTGAACAGTTTTATATTTGTGTGCATAAACC
Source organism: Progne subis subis (assembly GCA_022316685.1). Lineage (NCBI taxonomy): Eukaryota > Metazoa > Chordata > Aves > Passeriformes > Hirundinidae > Progne > Progne subis. The sequence goes on along the minus strand of JAKJHU010000267.1, from coordinate 87,471 downwards.
CAGGTTTTATATTTGAGAGGGGACAGAGCAGGGGCTTGGAATGGATGCAAGGGGGAAAATGCAGCCAACAGCAGCGGGGAAATCCTACGGAATAAATCATTGCAGCAGGTCAAACACTCTGCACCGATAAAAAAATGAACAGCCAAATAAATGAACAACCCCGCTGCTCTTGGATGCTCGCCCGGAGGTGCACGGCAAGTGAGAGAAGGATGGAGGTAGCTGTGCTCAGAAGGAATGTTCCTGGAAGATTTGGGAATGGAGGCCCATGAAGGTTTAGGAGCAGGGATTCAGCACGTGCCAGTGGAGGTCGTGCAGGTGGAACCATTCTGGGGCAATTATTTCCCCTCTCTCTTTTGGGGTTTGATATGAGGAGAATGACACAACTCGGTCACCTCTGGAGAGATAATATTGGTTTATTCGTTCTCACCTTTGCTGAGGGGTTCTTAACCCTCGACCTGAATGTTGGACACATCAGAGAATTCCAAAAAGGTTTGGATCAGAGGGGACATTAAAGATCATTCCCTGCCATGGGCAGGGACACCTCCCACTGTCCCAGGCTGCTCCCAGCCCCAGTGTCCAACCTGGCCTTGGGCACTGCCAGGGATCCAGGGGCAGCCACAGCTGCTCTGGGCACCCTGTGCCAGGGCCTCAGCACCCTGCCAGGGAACAATTCCTGATTGCCAATCTCCCATCCAGCCCTGCCCTCTGGCACTGGGAGCCATTCCCTGTGTGCTGTCCCTGCAGCCCTTGGGAATTGTCTCTCTCCAGCTTTCCTGGGGCTCCTTCAGGCCCTGCAAGGCCACCCTGAGCTCAGCCCAAAGCTTCTCCTGGCCAGGCTGAACAATGCCAGCTCTGCCAGCCTTTCCTCCCAGCAGAGCTGCTCCATCCCTCTGCTCATCCTGCTGCCTCCTCTGGGCTCTCTGCAGCAGCTCCAGGTGCTCCCTGTGCCCCCGGGTGTAACACAAGTCCCATCCTACAACGCTCAGCCATGAGCCAGAGCCCATCCCAAAGCCCTGACTGATGTCTCCCCGGACAAGGCACTGCTGGAAGGACACAGCTCAGGATTTTGCGGTGGGAATGAAGAGCAAAGCCACATTCAGAGGAGCGCTGGGAATTTTGTGGCACTGGGTGTAGGTGAAGGACACGAGAACCGAAGCCAGGTGGTGATGTTTGTGTGCACATGGACACCACCCCCAGGCACAGGGGGGATCGCTGTGCAGGGCCTGGAGCCGGACTGGGATCCTTGTGGGTCCCTTCCAACTCGGACATTGCAGGATTCCATGAATCCTGTGTTTGGCTGCACCCTGGAGGCCCCAGGAGCTCAGCTTTGCTCCGGAGGGGCTGGGACAGGAGGGTCCCTGTGGCAGAGCCTCCTCAGGCTCCCTGCAGCTTAAACACCTCCTTTGGGTGATTAAATCGTTTGGGTTCTTACACACCTCCTTCGGTGCTTCAGTGTTTTGGGTTCTTAAACAACTCTTTTAGGTGAGTGAATATTTTGGGATCTCACACAGTTCCTTTGGGTTCTTCAGTATTTTGGGTTTTTAAACACTTCCTTTGGGTGCTTCGGTATTTGGGGTTCTTACACACCTCATTCAGGTGGTTAATTTTTTTGCGTTCTTACACACCTCCTTTGGGTTCTTCAGTGTTTTGGGTTCTTAAACACCTCCTTTAGGTGAGTAAATATTTTGGGTTCTTAAACACTTCCTTTGGGTTCTTCAGCATTTTAGGTTCTTGCGCAGCTTCTCTGGGGTCAGGTTTCGCTCAGGGTTCCGGTTTGAGCCGGGATTTGCGTCCTGCGGATGTGATGGAGCCACAGGAGAGCTGCCAGCCTGTCCCCTGTTCCATTATCCATTAACACCGCCATCCTGTTTTCCTTTATTTACCTGTTCCCCGCTTTCAATTCTCACAAGGTGAGGATTTCAAGGCCGACAAAAACCAGTGATAGCGAGTCCCCGATCGTTAACAAAAGCCAACAAAAATCCCTTTCCGTGCTAACCCGTGCCTGCTGGCGAACAGCACCGCAGGGTTTAAGCCTAACAAAAGATTAGCTCTTTAAATATTCCCGGGAGCCTTACAAAGACAGGGCTGAGGACTAACAGCTCCCACGGCCGCGGCGTTAATTCTCTTTGTAGGACACAAATTTCAAGCGGAGCTGCTCGATGCAATCGCAACGGGAATCATTTGTTACAGACCTCGCCGTGTCCTCCCTCGAGGCCGGGAGCAGAGGTTTTTGTCATTTTGCTGGAACTGAGCCGTGCGAGGGCAGCGGGACGCGGAACACGGAGAGCCAGGGACAGCTGAAGAGCTCCCTTGTCACTCCTCGCTTTCCCAAAGGAGTTTTGGGAATGTAAGCTCGGACCTGTCCCAGCGGGATCCCGCAGCTTTGGAATTCCTGCTCCGTGCTCCCCGCACTCATCGCTCAATTACTCATCAATTAATCTCTCGCTGTCCGCGCCCCCCCGTGCCGTCAAGCTCTTTACTTCCCATCTGTTTCGACAACAGCCCTTGGCTAATAAATTTGATTTTCGGCCTCGGGGAGGGATTAGCGCCCACCTTCTTTATTAAAGGATGAGTGCGGGTATTAATTGATTAATTAATGGATGCTCGCAGATGTCAGACTTTAGCCACAGCTGAAGATCCCCTGGCAGTCTGGTGGGAACAACTTTTATCCCTGGGGGTTGTTAATTAGGCTGGGCTCGCTCGGATTATTGTGACACCTTTCCCCCTTTTTGTAGGTCAAAGTTGTAATTTTTTTTGCAGCCAGAGATTAGGAAAAAAAAAAAATTCCTTTTTTGCCCCCTCTAACTGGGAATTAGGGGGAAGTTGAGGCTCCAGAAATGGGGTGGAATTTAACTGGGTTCCCCCCAGGGAATCCCATGTCAGGGCAAACACAGACAGCTACAAACTGCCTGGCTGGAGACAAGAATTACTTCTGGTATAAAACTTCCACAAATCCCTTGTGGTAGAAAAAATTACCCATACAAGGATATCAATACAATATTATCGATATTTATATATTAATACTGAACATTAATACCTTTTGAGACGGAAAAAAAGAACCCCAAACCCCCGTATTTGTTTATAAGCCAGTTCTATACCCTTAAAATGCGATTTTAACTGTGGGAAAGACAAAGTTGCAAGTGAAAAAGAAAATTATATTGGAGGACTAGAATTTTTTACTGCTTTCAGAATTCATGGATGGTTGTTCTTCCCGAGATTTTTCATTTTCCTTCGGGAAGCTGGTGTGAAATTCCATCATTGGGTGGCTGGGAGGGTGCTCAAAGACAAGGAAGAGGGAGGGATGCGCTGGTGGAAACCCCGGCGGGTTGGGGTGATGCCATCTGTGCTCAGCTGATTACGGAGCAATCCCGGCCCTTCCCAGCTGCTTCGGGAGCTCGGGGAAAAGGCAGGGATGTGCAGGGCAGAGGGTGCTGCACCGGGAAGCGCAGAAATCACAGAAACCCCTCAAAAGTGAGGCTGAACAAACAGAGAGAAGGAGGAGATGCTCCTTCATGCCGAATTCCTCCGGTCCCTCTCTTCCTTCTGTTTCTCACTCGATTCCTGAATTCCCAGCGTCCCGGAGCAGCCCAGACTTAAATTCTGAACGAATCGTTCCAGAGTGTGTTAAAAAAACCCCGGAGAAAAACAGCAGCAAAGCTTGCGAAAACATTAACCTCTGTGATTTTCGCTATATTGAAGTACTTTAAACCCACTCATTGTCCACGAGAATCTTTGATTTTCCTTTTATTTCGGTCAAGCAGCACTATCCTAATGAAGCAACAGAATAACGGAGCAGGCAAGGAAGGTAACAGACATCATGTATTGTTTTGTGGTCTGATTCAATCAAATCGTGGTTTGGAATTAATTGGGAAGCAGCAGCGTCCCGCTGACCGCCCCGGAACCTCGCATTGGCTCCTTTTGGACAACTCCAGGCTTTTGATTCTGCCTGGGAAATCCCTGTCGGGCTTGGGTTCCCTCCCCTCCATCACTTCCAGAGGTTTTCCAAGCGTTCCTGAGCCCTCCTGCCCTCTATTGAAAATCCCGCTTTGCTCTGGCGGATCACCGAGGTGTTTAAAGCTAAGAGCATTTGCAAGGCTGCGGGGCTCACTGAGGAGCTGGGATTTCATTATTGCCATCATCTCCTCCTCCTCCTCCTCCTCCTCCTCCTCCTCCTCCTCCTCCTCCTCCTCCTCCTCCTCCTCCTCGTCCTCGTCTGCTCCTGGAATTCGGGAGGCCACTGTGGAAATCGGCTCCGATTTCACCTGCTCCAGGCAAAGGAAAACCAGCCCTTAAAACAAAACTGAGCCCGGACACCGTCACACTCCGAATTAAAGAAAGAAATAAACTCGGTGCTCGATGTTTTCTGGGTTATAAACGCCGCTTTTCTCGCACTGCTCTACAAAAATGGAGAGCGAGCCTTAGATCCATCAGAGCATTTTATTGGGAGCCTGGAAATAACTCAAAGCTTTTGGAAGCTCCCAGAGACTTTCTTCGCTTTAAATAAAGTGTCCAGATTGTCTTGAACTCTATTATTTTAATGCATACTACATCAAACTGTCATTAAAAAAAAAAAAAAAAAGTTTCCTGCTTTATTGTGCCTGTTGCTTCTTGGAATAATTTCGTGGATTATAACCCCTAACCACAATTCATTTGATTTTTTTTTTTATACTCTCGTTTTAAATTTCATTTCACCTTTCACAGCTTTTTCCCCCCCCCATTCTGCACCATTTCCACTTGATCTTGGCTTTTCCCCCCCCAATTCTTCTTTGCAAAACTGAGGGAACTTTTAAGTTTAATATTGCTTTAAAAAGAGCCACTTGGGGACATGATTCGGGGGTGATGCTGGGGTGACAGCGGGGCTGGATCACCCTGAAGGGCTCTTCCCTCCTCACTCAATTTGTGATAATTATGGATTTCAGAATAAAACCTGGAATATTTTAAAGCAGCAATAAAATATTCGAGCTGCTGATATAGAAGTAGGGAACATGAGAAATCAAGAGGTACAATTAGAATTTGTCTTTTTCATAATGACTTTTTCTTTTCTTTTCTTTTCTTTTCTTTTCTTTTCTTTTCTTTTCTTTTCTTTTCTTTTCTTTTCTTTTCTTTTCTTTTCTTTTCTTTTCGGTTATGCCTTTCCTTTCCTTTTTCCTTCTCCTTTTCTTTCTTTCTTTTCTTTCTTTCTTTCTTTCTTTCTTTCTTTCTTTCTTTCTTTCTTTCTTTCTTTCTTTCTTTCTTTCTTTCTTTCTTTCTTTCTTTCTTTCTTTCTTTCTTTCTTTCTTTCTTTCTTTCTCTTTCTTCCTTTCTCTCTTTCTTCCTTTCTTCCTTTCTTTCCTCTCCCCCTCTTTCTTTCCTCTCCCCCTCTTTCTTTTTCTCTCTCCCTTTCTTTTCCTTTTTCTTTCTTTTTATTCTTTCTCTTTTTCTTTTAAATATTCATTTTCTTCCCTTTCCTTCTTTTACTTTTCCATTTCCCCTCTTTTTCTTTCCTTTAAATGATTTTTCCCTTTTCCCAGGATTAGGACCCCAACCTTCCTCTTTCTCCTAACAGCTTTGACAGCGATTCCACTGAAATGTTGTTACATTTATTTTTATTATTTCCTTTCAGCAGCTCTGCCTGACAAACCCGTCTGCTCCACAGCACTCGTGACCGAGCCCTGCTGTAAATCAGTAACCGAGGCTGTTACTGATTGCTCTGAAATAAATGAAGAAAGAAAAAAAATAAAATAAACAAAAAGAAGCTTTTACCTCTCCTGTTGTTTTTCTTTCCTGCCTCATTTAGGAGCCGATTTACCGGGGCAGAGCTGGAAAACGGGGAAGAGGAACAGGGTAACCTGGGATGGAAACGGATCCCTGAGATCTGGGGTGGCATCCAAGGGTGGCAGCGACCTCGGGGAGCGCAGCGTGTCCCGGCACCATGGCAACGGAGGGAAAGCATTCCAGAGCTGCTTCCAGCTCCCCGGGATTGGGAGGGAGCAGAGCGAGCCGCGGGAGGAGGGACATCGCTGGGAGAGAGAAGAGATTGTGCTGACAGCGCCCAGCAAAGCCGCCGAGCGGGATCGGGGACAGCAGCTTGGTGCCTTCTGCCTCTGCCAACCCTCCCGAACAGCCTCAGCCTCCTGCCGGCGCCAGAGCAGGAAAAACTGAACTCAGCCCTGTCGGTTTTGTTTTTAACGCCGTTTTATTGCCGTCTTTCTTTAGAAGTGGCCCACAGGATCCCGGGGAGTTCCACAAGTCCCAGCGCCAGGGGCTGCTCCTGGTTTGGGACAATCCCGGGCAGGAGCACGGACTGGGAGCAGCCCGGGGGAACGGTCTGGGGCTTCTGATCGCCAACCGTGCCCTGGGCTGCACCCCAGAAATGTGGGGATCAGGAGGGGGACTGGGATCAGGAAAGGGACTGGGATCAGGAAAGGGTCAGGGATCAGGAAAGGGTCAGGGATCAGGAAAGGGATTGGGATCAGGGAAGGGATTGGGATCAGGAAAGGGTCAGGGATCAGGGAAGGGATTGGGATCAGGAAAGGGTCTGGGATCAGGAAAGGGTCTGGGATCAGGAAAGGGATTGGGATCAGGAAAGGGATTGGGGTTGTGCCCCTGTGCCCCCTGAGGTGAGAGCCCAGCTGCAGAGCTGGGATCCAGCACAGGGAGCACCTGGAGCTGCTGCAGAGAGCCCAGAGGAGGCAGCAGGATGAGCAGAGGGATGGAGCAGCTCTGCTGGGAGGAAAGGCTGGCAGAGCTGGCATTGTTCAGCCTGGCCAGGAGAAGCTTTGGGCTGAGCTCAGGGTGGCCTTGCAGGGCCTGAAGGAAAGCTGGAGAGAGACAATTCCCAAGGGCTGCAGGGACAGGACACAGGGAATGGCTCCCAGTGCCAGAGGGCAGGGCTGGATGGGAGATTGGGAATCAGGAATTGTTCCCTGGCAGGGTGCTGAGGCCCTGGCACAGGGTGCCCAGAGCAGCTGTGGCTGCCCCTGGATCCCTGGCAGTGCCCAAGGCCAGGTTGGACACTGGGGCTGGGAGCAGCCTGGGGCAGTGGGATGATCCCTGCCATGGAAATAGATGAGTTTTAAGGTCCCTTCCAACCCAAACCATTCCATGATCTGTGATTTATCCCTGCTCTGGGACAACTCCTGCTTTTCCCTTTGACCTTTCCAGTCAGTGGCTCCCGCACAGGCTGCCCAAAGGCCTTTGCCTCCTGTTTGCTGCATCCCCCCGAGAGCCTCATTTCCTGGGATATTTCACTCCAAGTCCTGTTCAGCCAAGTCTCCCGTTTACCTTTTTGGGGTGCTTTTCCTGTGCCAAGCAGCCCCTCTGGGCTCATTCCTCTCCGATTGTTCCCCCCAGCACCACCTCCCACAGACAGAGCTCTGAGCCAGGCATTTAAAGTGAGTTTATAAACTACCCAAAATCTCAATTATTTAACCTCACTTTGAGCAAAGCAGGTGCCCTCCAAAAGAAAACAGACATAAAGGAAATCCCCAGCCTCATTTAACAGTTCACCCTGATGCTAAATGTTGGTAAAGTTATGTTTTATTTCTTGCTTAAATCTGTTTAATCACTGAGGCAGTTTGTTCCTGTTGTGTGACAAAAGCTCTCTGAGGTCTCCATGTTTAGCTGGAGCCTCTCCTCACCATTCTTTTTGCTCAGCTAAGCAGATCCAGCCCTGACAACATCTCAGGAGTGGGTTTTTAAAATAATTATTGTTATTTTATTTATTTATTTTTTCTCTTAAAGCTACTAAAAGTGGTTTCACACCTGCTCCAAACCTCTCCCCAAGGAAAATGTTCGTCTTAAAACAACACAGGTTTCATTTTTTGTTGGCTTTTTTTTTTTTTTTTTTAAATAGATCACTTTTTATTATTTGCTGGTATTTTTACCAACAGCATTCACTACTTCCAGCTGTATTGGCTGAAAACATCTCATTGTTTTGGCTCTTAAAGCAAAATGTTCATAGGAGCACAACCCAAAAGTTCAGATTCGATTTTAGGGAAAAAAAAATTCCATGGAAAGAGTGGTCATGTGGCCCTTGGGGACAGGGTTTGGGGTGATGCTGGTGCTGCTGGACGATCCTAAAGGTCTCTTCCCACCTTGATAATTCTGAGATTGTGTGATGTTTATTCTTTCTCCATTTAGTTATAACAAATTATTTTTATTTTATTTTTTAATTTTCAGCTACATTTCCCCCGAGAAACGCAGATTTTTTTATTGTTATTATTTTTTTTTTTTTTTTCCGAGGCAGATCCCTGCAATAAAAACCCCTCTCCGGGATTCCCTGGAGGTTTCATCGTGCCACTAGATGGTGGTGTCCGTGTTGGGAACATTTCCCTGGCTCTGCTCCAGGCAGCACTCAGCTTTTCCTGCGGGTAAATCATTAGCGTTAATTACCCTCACTTACAGTGAACGATTGGCTCCAAATGCGGGAAAATCCTTTTTTTTTTTTTTTTCCTCCCCCGTCTCGCCACCTCTTCCAGTCAAAAGCGGCCGTCGCGTTCCCTTCCTATGCAAGAAGAAAGGATGAACAATTAAATCCTCAGATTAGGGAGATTCAGGTTTATTATATATATATATATATATATATATATATATATATATATATATATATTTTTTTTTTTTTTTTTCCTGACGTCTGTGACTGAATTCTGAATTAATGCTTAGAAGTTTTAAGCTTTTAAGGCAGAGAGGTCCTTTGGCTCTGGAGCCCTGCAGGGCTTGCTGAGCATGATCTCAGCTGACCTTTAGCCCCAATTAATTACATAAAATGTAATTAATACCACCTTTTCCCCCCTTCCAACCTGACACCTGAATTGCAATAACCAGCTGGTGCCATTAGCAGCAGTGGGCAATGAATATTTCCCGGTGCTTTTCCTAGCAGGGAGATGCCAGGCTGCAGTGACAGGAATTTATTGCTGGATTTATTTTTATTTTTATTTTAAATTCTGTGGAACAGCAGATTTCTGTTCGGATTCCTCTGGTGGGATTTCTACAGGGGGTTGGAGCTGCTGATGCAGGGAATCCAGAGAGATGCTCCTCCGAGAGGAAAGTGTCACCAGCCCTGTCAGGAAGCAGCTCTGGCGTCGAAGAATGTGGTTAAAAATGTCTTTAGTTTGGCTGGATTTAGCATTAAACCCTTCGGGCTTGCTCAGAAAAGTCACGTTTCTTTTAAGAGACAATTTGTCCGGATCTGAGAACATGAAGATTTATGTTACTTAGCACACATGGTCACAAAACCACCCTGCATTTAGCTTACCTCTCTGAAAAAAAGACATAAATGGTTCCAAGGTGATTAGGGAGGCTGAAGAAATTCGGTGTGGGATGTTTGGAGGTGAGTGTCCCAATAATTTCATAAAAAAACTCTCTGACTTCTGAAGCTCCTTCTTGGGCCTTCCCCTGGAAGGTGGTGCTATATAAAAAAAATAAATATATAAGTATAATATTCTCTAAAATATTTTATATAGATACAGCTACATATACAAATAAATATTAAAAAGATAATAAATATACGATACGATAGAAATATTTCTCTATGTCCCTTAGGTCAGATTAACCAGCAGAACACCAAGGGAGGGTCAGCTTGTCCTGAAGGCAGATAAGAGAATTACAACACACACAGTGGCAATTTTCAGCTGGCTTGTAAGTCTTTGAGTGAGGAATTTTTATATTAATCTCCTATTTTTATATAAATATTTAGTATTTATATTATAGACCAGGTCACTCCGAGCTCCATCCAACCTAGCCTTGAACACATCCAGGGATGGGACGTGGAGTTCATGTCTTTCTCTCTCCAGCAATATAGCCTTATATATACAGAATAATTTATATATATATACATATACAGTATTATACATAGTGTATTTTATATGTATTATATTTACTGTATGTTATATATATTCCCACATGCAGTACATTATTACATAAAGCACCTTTTTATATACTATATATTAGTTATGTACCACATAGGCATACAGCATAGTGTATACAGGATATTTTTATGTGTAGTATATTACATATAATGTATAAATATACTTTTTGTACGGCACACATGCTATAGGATATATACATATATGGTGTATTATAGACGGTAAATCTTCATCTATAGCATGTTATATATAGTGCGTGCGTGTATTAGATATACAATGTATACCAGATATACAGAATAGATGGTAAATATAGTATTTTTTATAGATATAGTTTATTTTGTGTGTTGGATTTTTGCCGCTCCCTCACAGCGCTGCCCTCACCCAACATGGCGGACTCAGCCTCACCCGCCACCTGTTGCCGCGGCGGCGGCGGCTTCCTATTGGCTGACACGGCGGGAGGGGGCCGCGGCGGCGGCTTCGTATTGGCTGATACGGCGTTGGGGGGGCGCGGCGGCAGCTTCCGATTGGCTGCTGCGGGGCGGGGGCTAAGGAAACAAGATGGCGGGCGGGGGCTGGGAGAAGCCGCCTCAACGACGCCGCCGCGGCCGCCTCCGCTCGGCTCCGGCCATGGAGGAGCCGCCGCTCCAGCAGCCGCTGCCGCCCGGGGAAGACGAAGAGGAAGGGGAGGAGGAGGAGGAGACGGACGCGGAGTGGAGCTTCGTTGACCGCGACATGGAGGCGGTAGCGCTGCGGGACCTGCCCACCGCCACCATTGCCTGCAACCTGGACCCGCGCGTCTTCCAGGACGGCCCGTACCGGGTGAGCCGGGCCGGGAGCCGTGAGGGGAGAGCGCTGCGCTGGGCGGGGGCTGTCGCGGTTCTCTGTGGCCGCCTCCACCCTCGGGAGGTGGTGAGAGGGGCGAGGCTGTGCCTGCGCGTCCCTGCCCGTCCCCTCGGTGCTGCCGGGACCCAGCGCCGGGAGTCCCGTCCCGAGCCGGGGATGAGCTGAGCCCGCTCCCAACTCCCGGGGCGGAGGGTGGAGCCTGGAGAGGTCGGGCTGTGCTCCCGGGAAACAGGGACAGGAGCAGAGGGAACGGCCTCAGCCTGGGCCAGGGGAGGCTCAGCTTGGACAGCAGCAGGAATTTCCCCATGGAAAGGGGGCTCAGGCCTTGGCAGGGGCTGCCCAGGGAGCTCTGCAGTGCCCATCCCTGCAGGTGGCACCTGGAGGTGGCACTCAGAGCTCTGGGCTGGGGACAAGGTGGGCACGGGGCACAGCTGGCACTGCCTGGGCTGGGAGGGATTTGCCAGCCTCAGGGATTCCCTGATTTTGGGGCTTTCAACACCCAACAGCTATTTTACCTTGATTCCTTAACCCGTAGCCTAAGGTGAAGCTCTGCATAAAACGGAAGTGAAATAAAATATCCCTGGACCGCCCTACCCTGAGCTTTGTGCTTAAGGTTTTGTTTGGTGCATCCGATGTTGTGGTTTTGGTCTTTTTTTCCCTTGTTTTTGTCGTTGATTTTGCTCTCAAACCCTTTCATATTGAAGGAGGTGATTTCTTTTTTTTAAACAGATTTGAATTAAACGGAATGGATTTGAAAAATTAGGCAGTGGTAACAAATTGAGTTTCATAATCTCAGCATAAACTGTGTTGTCTTCACTGTGGGGAACAACATGTGCAGTTACTGCATAGATTACATTTTTAAGGTAAAGAAATGTAGGATTGTCTTGAACTTGGATAAATAATCTGTCTCCAGGAAGGAAGAAAAGTCTGGAAGTTTTATGAATAACACAAAACTTAGAAAAGAAAAAAGTCTGGTGAGGATTCTTAGAACTTGGTGACTTATAAGCGTGCTGCACGCAGGGTTTTAATTGATGAAAAATCAGTTCAGGTGTCTGGTCACTGAATTTCAGCACTGAAATACATAATTTAGCTTCAGTTAATAAAGTTACAGAGCTGGCACTGTATAACACTTCAAAATAACACTTCAAAACTGGAAATAAATGACTTTTATAGGATCACACGTGGACTGGCTAAGTTTTAAATTTGTTTTGTTGGCCAAATGTCAGGAAGGTACAGAGAGAGAAAGTGGAACGAGGCCCTAAGGCTGTATCCCAGATTCTGCCGGTGTGAAAGGTGCCCTCAGCATTTGGATGATTTAAGGAAAACAAAATTATATTGAAAATGAGGAAACTACTGCATTGTCCTGTGGTGTATCCAGCTTTTCAGAGCATTTGGTGGTTCTGGTGTCCAAGGAAATGCAGGAGTTCTGTCACTTGGGTGTTTGAGGTGATGGGGGTCACGCTGAAATGTCACTGTCTGGACCAGCTGGGAAAGATTCCAGGGTAATTTGAAAAAGGCTGCACTTGCTTAGGGGGTGAATTTTAGGAAAATTCACTCGGTTTGTTGCACAGAAAATTCAAACTCGTGCAGCAGAGGTGTGGAATTCGGTGATGATGAAGGGATCCTCGCACCCGCTGTTTGTAAATACTCTGAATTTTGCTGTGAACACTGGCTTGGATCTATTCTGGGAACGTTCTGCCTTTCCCTGCAGATGTAACACTCCTAAAATACCTTTTCCCTAGAGTTAAATGGGGATTTTTTCCCTTCAGTGGGGCCCTTTAATAATCCTGGATTGCCCTATTTGAGGAGAGTTGATCCAATCAAAGGTGAGACAAGACAGCTACTGACAACTATTTCTATTCTGCCCTTCCCAAATCATGATTTGTACTGGAAGTACTGCTTGAATATTCCTCTTCTTCCTCCTTTTCAATTTTTAATATTTTTTTTTTTAATTGAAGTATTTTTAATCCCAGTTAAGAAATGGGAAGTTTTAAATGGTTTGTGATCAGTCTCTTAAAACCAGACCTTCCTGTCAAGGTTAAAGTTCTGCTAAATGACAGTTTATTCTGAGAAAAAAAATTAAAATACTTCATGATCAGATCTTTTAATATCAGTCCCAAAATCTTTCAGACAACACCCAAGTACTTACTCTCAAGTTTTCTAAAGCACAGCTCAGGAATTCCTTTAATTTTTTTTTTTTTCCTTTTTATTGAAGTACGAGAAATTACCTGAAATAAAACCCTTTTCCTGATCTTCAAGTTGGCAAATTACCTTGGAAAAGAATTGGATTTTCTGAACTGTCTTTCACATTGCATCTGCAGCTTTTGGTAGCTTCAGTGTGGATTGTGTCCTTGAGGAATTGTGATTCTTTCTTCATCCAACACACAGACAAGTTTTATTTTTAAAACTCTGTTCCTGTGTACTCATTTATTTAAGAAAAGGTGTCAGTAGCTAATTTCCAATTAGGCTTTTTGTGTTTTTCCGTCCTCCTCAAGTGATATTCCATTTTTAGGAGCTGTTTTATGTGGGCTCCTCTGGCAAAGAGGAGCACAAAGGGTTCCTACACAGAATTTCATTTCTCACAAAATCGTAGGGTTTTTAGGGCTGGGAGAAATTTTTGATGGAGACGGTTTTCCTTAGAATGGGGCAAGTTCCTTAAATTCCTTAGAAATATTTCTAAGATTTTGGGGTGCTGGAGTCTCAATTTCTGGGAGTGTTCTGGAGGCGTTTGGATGTGGCACTTGGGGACATTTTAGGTGTTTAAAAATCATATTTTAGACCTCTTTCCATCTTTTAGACCGTATTTTCTCCTATTTCCATGATGGTTCTGCTGGGAAAGTCACTTCCAGCCGTAAGGGTTCTGTGATAATTACCATAATCTGCGAATTTTTGCAAATTAATGAATGTAGCAGCAAGTTTTCCATAATTAACAACGGCTTATATTCATAGAGAAACCAAAAGCAGCCAGTTCTATCATGGGAACGATTTTTCTCCGGGAAAACTGAATTATTAAAGAAATCCAGCTCGCTGGAAACGCACTCAGAATTGGAGCTGAGCCTGTCTGTGTCCTCACAAAACCCCCAGAACTGGCTGGGAAACGCTCTCTGCAATTATTTATTAAAAAACAAAAATAGAAATCTTAATTTGTGCTCCGAGATAAAGGCCAGTGAGGTGAGTTGTGTAACCCAGGAGAAGCAGGTGAGCTGAGTCCTGGGAATTGCAGGATTCTCCCAACTTCTGCTTTTCCTTCAGCTTTCTGTGGGTTCGCTGCAGAAAAGCCTTTTGTGAACTCAGCTGAAAATAAAGCTGTTAAACGAGCCTTAGACGTTGTTAATTGCCTTGCAGGCCGCTGAAATAATCATGAGGTGGATTTGGGGTTTTTGAGGTACTTAAGGAATTACTTCTGCTTTGCAGGAAGTCGAGCAGATTTCTCAGGAGCATTTACAGAACTTTCTTTACAAATAATCTCGATTTTTTTTTTTTTTTTCTGGTAATCTCTTCCTGCCTTCAGCCACATGCCTCGTAATCCTTTTACTTCACGTTTTTTAAGCCTCTTAGGTCACATTAAAAAAAAAAAAAAAAAATTAAAAGTAGATTTCCAAAATGGTGTTTTTACATGTTTGTAGATTTTTTTGAGACCACAGCTCTGGTTTTGGCAAAATATTCCCTAATGGGAATGTAAAACTTAATTATTGGCACCTGCATATATTTTGAAGGTTTTCATTCTTTTCTCTGACAAAAAAAAAATCCTCTTTTTTTTGTGACAGTGTTTATAGTTTTTAATGCTTTTGCTTTCCAAATAAAGCCCAGGGTTAAGACTGTGGTTCAAAATCACATCTCAATAATCTGGATTTACTTTGAACACTAAAACTATTACAAAAAAAAAAAAAGTTAGAAACCTTCCATTATGAAAAGTTTTTCAATAGAACTTCTGGAAATATTCAGTTAAGTGGAGATATTTTGAGCAGCTTCAGGTTTATATCACGCTTCTGTAGGTCTCCCAAAGAATTATTTCTGTGTCAAAAATCCTCTCAGTCAAGTTCTCAAAGTGGGGCTGATCAGTCAACGCTTCAGGCAAACAATACAAATGCATTTATAGGCAGAAATAAAAACGGGAATATATTATATTTATATAGTTCTTCAAATATTCAGATGACTCTTGCTGCACCGGGTGATTGTCGGGTGCCTTAAAAATCCCTAAACCTAGAAAAGAGTGTTGTAAAATCGTCATGAACGGCCTCAGTGTTTGAGATATTAATAAAAATTAGGATCCAGTGCTCCAGTCATTGGCTCAAATGGCAGAAAGATCCCCCATGAGGTCTGAGCTGTGCCAGCATTAAGAATTTCATCTTCCTGGAGATAGGAATTTAGGAAAGCGTCGATGAAATCCTTGGGAACCAAATCTGCCTCGTGGTGCTGTGGAGAGCTTTTCCTTATTTCCTTGGCTTCTGAAGGAGCAAATGGAGCTTTGTTCCCAGGATTATTGTCCCGTTCATTAATTAAAAATATGAAAAGTGCAGTGTTTTAGAGGGGAGACTGGCGTGACTCTCAGCGCAAACCCCCCTCAATAACATCAACATTAAATAATTATTAATAGCAGCAGTGACTGAACTGTCCCATGCAGAATAAGGTTAAATTATAACGTCTTTTTAGCGCCAAGAGTTTAATTCTGTGACAGTTTATTGCTGAGGTATTCAGTAGTTTATTCAAGTTTTAATAAGCAATGTTTATACATTTATAAAAGTGGTTATTAATAAATGACATTATTTGGTGTCATAACTGAAGGTCAGGAGAAGTGAAAATGAAGGAAATAATTAAAAAAGCCCCCTATAATCCAAATTAACCGAAAAGTCCGATCTGGGGATTGTTCTTACGTGTGAAAATGTAAAATCCTGGGATGGTTTGGGTTGGAAGTGACCCTGAGGATCATCCAGCTCCAACCCTGCCCTGGGTGGGTGGGTTTGGTTTAATTTTGGGCTTTTATTAATGACATTTAAACACTTCACTCAGTGGCCACTTGGGGTGGTTTTCATCGGGGTTTTTATCTCTTGTTCTGACCAGGTGCTCTTTTTTTTCCTCTCATAAAATATCTAAATATACTGGGGGTGACTGAAATATGGGCTGTGTCCAGTGATCCTAAAGTTGGGAATGAGGTCTAAAGTACCTTTTTTATTTTATTTTTGTGTGTGGGTGCAGTGCATAATTAAACTATGGGAGTCATTGTCCTAATTATCCCATTCCCCATTTGTTCCGTTTGGAATCCTAATATTAAAATGAGGTGATTGGGGAGTGGTCAAGGGATTTAGGATGTGACAATACCCTAAGCAGAGTTGGTGAGGTTCTGCTAGCTTTAATGGGAGAAGAATCATCCATAAGTACCTGCTTTAGACATTTTATCTCTTCCTCCCAGCACTTTTTACTGCAAGAGATAACCAGAATGAATTCATTAATCAGGGCAGTCATTGATTACTGGCCGCACTCAAAAAAGCAGAGCTGTCAATATCAATGAATTCCATTTATTAAAATGTAACTTTCCCTTTCCCTGGGCAGATTTTTCAGAGGGTCACAAGTGAAGAGCTGGATTTGATTTTGCTTTTTGAGGTTTTCTTTGGAGTTGTTTTGGTGCTGGCAAACAACTCTTGGTTCTTGAGCTGAGAGTCCAAACCTCAGGAGTTGGATTTGAATTCCTTTTTGTTCTGAAATGCAAAAGGCAGCAGGAAAATCGAGACAGCACCTCAGGTACAGCAGTGGTGTTGGGGTGGTGGCTGTGTGACTTCAGGGCATTTTGATAAATTGATTTACTGATATTGTCGGTATCACACAGCTTGGAAAAAAATAATCGTAAGAAACCCCATAAGTGTAAGTTTTTGACTTTTAGATGCAGCCAAGTAAACAAGACCCGCTTTATTTTCTTGCAAACCATTCTGGAAACTTCCCTGAAGGTTTGGTCCTGATTTTTAAACAAGTGGCTCTTTGTATGGAGGCCTCTTAAAATTCAGGCTGTTTCCAAGAAGAGCTGGCTGAAAGGCAGGAGGATTGTTCCTTTTTTTCCTGGAGGTGCTGTTTCCTTTCTCTGAAGGTAGGAAGCTGAGCTGGTGAAGTGCCAGAAGAGCCAAGCTGTATTGTTACAATAAATGGAATTTTTTTCCTATTTGTATTTTTTTTAGCCATTCATAATCCATATCCTTAAACAAAACACTTCTGTGGGTTTGTAGTTAAAATATCCTCCTCCTTTCTGATAGCACAACAAGTGAGATAATATTATTAAATATGTTAAGAGCAACTCCAATCTGATTATTTTAGTATAGAACTGTTGATAATTCCTGAAGGCTGCAATAGGAATATGCCCATTACTGTGGAAAAAGAAGATGAAATAAGAACGGAAATGTCCATTATTATGGAAACAGAAAATGAAATAAGAACTGCAAGGTCCATTTCTTGCAGGTTGTGATGTTAAATCCTGAGAGAGAGTTTCTTGTGGCAGTGAGAACTCGTGGAGGGGGAATCAGTGGGAATTGCTGGGGGTGTGTGGCCATTCCTTTGCAGGATTCATTGGCCTTTGGGCCACATCCCATCCAGCTGGGAGCCAGCATTGCCTGGCTCATGGAAACTCTGATTAAAGGCTTGAATTTTCCTGAGGCTCCAGGATGAAGCAGCTGCTGGGGCAGGCAGTGGAAAGTATGAACAGCTCCTGCCTGGGGTTGTGTAACCTGGAGAAAATGGGCTCAGGGCAGGTGAGATCAGCAGATTTGGCCTCTCCAAACCCCTGATCACAGCCACTGAAGACAGCCCACCCCATAAAGCCTCCCACAGCAGCGGGGTGTCTCCCCTTGGGAAAGGCTCCGAGTCAATACAAGGCGTAGAACAACTTCAAACGCGTTTTTGGAAGTTTTTTTCTGGGATCTGTCCCAACATAAAAGCTCCTCACCTCGCCCAGAGCGGGTGAAGTGCAGGAATTCATCGCAGGAGATGGTTTCAGGAGAGGTTGTTCCTTAATGAGCATCTGTGTCTTCATTCCTAAGCTGCCAAAGTGGAATTCTGTTCTTAGGCACTGCTCTGCAACGATGTTTTCATCTCCCCTGCTGGCAAAAAAGCAAATCCAGACATTTCTGTAGCTGAAGTTAGAAGGAGGTGCAGAACTGAGTTGGCTTTCAGCAAGTGGGAGTTCCTAACCCCAAAACACTGCCTGGAATATTCAGGAATTTAAAATGTTTTCAAGAATTATTTTCTAATGCTGGCCTTTTTTTTTTTTTTTTTTTTTTTTTCCCCCTTTAATCAAAACAAGTGAATTCTTGCCATATGAATAAATAAATAAAATGCATCCTCAAAGCTCTGTTGTTATGTGCCATAAAAGCTTTAAATGCCAGTGTGCTGCTGATGTGTCACTAATTAACGTCTGAGATAATTGCAGTGTATCAGGCATTAACCTCACAAAAAATGCAGGTGATTTGGGATAAATTCCAGGCTCTCCTGTGGCTCCTTTTATTATCTCTTATTATTTTATCATGGCCAGGTTGGACAGGGCTTGGAGCAACCTGGGATAGTGGAAGGGGGTTGGAATTACATGATCATTCCATCATCTTTATTAGTATTTTTTAAATCCTTTTGAAATTTCCAGGTACACTTGATTTGTTCTTTGAAATGCAGAAACTTCTTGTAATTGGGGTTTTTTTCCTACCCTCCCAGGACATTCTTAGAAAATATTTTTGAAGTTTACCTTTCATTCTTCCTTCTGTGACTGCAGTGGAAAATGTCATTCTTTAAAGATCACAGAAATACCAGGCTGCTTTTGACCAGCTCCTGTGGTTTTCCAAAGCCTCCTGTGTTAAAGTTTAATTTTTTTATTTCCTTTTGTTTTTTTTTTCCCTTAGTCACAGAGGATGTGTCAGAGGATGAACACGTAACTTCTGCTTGCCTGGGATGATACCTTTAATATTTGAGTTAAACAAATCCGGCTGTCACGTTAGAGGGAACTAGAAATTAAAACAACCCCAAACTCCTGCTGTTTTCCTCCTTATCTTTGCTGTCCCTCCAAGTCATAGTTTTGGCATACTACAGCTGCAATATTCATGATAATAAATGTTAATTACAGAAGTATTTTTCATCCTCCTCCATCAGGATTACAGTCATAGCTTCACTCAGTGGGACAGCTCTTGTACCTGTCACAGCTGAAAAAAACACCATAAAAATTTAGAAAATTACTTGAGGGACAACTGCTTTACCTTTTGGAGGTTTAGGGGGTGAGGAGGTGCTGGGACCTGGTGCTATTTAGGGACCACTTTGGGCCAGGAAACAAATGCTGACAGTGGGGGCTATTTTTGAAAGGTGTTTATTTCTCACTGTTCATCAGCTCCTGGAGTTATTTGTAGTAGATCCATCCTTTCCAGTGCCTTGGTGAGTAATGATGCTTTAAAAGGTAAAATCTAAAAAAACTCCTAAAGAAATAAATCTTAAAAATCCTTGGTTCTAGGAGGAGCAGATGGAATGATGGGAACGAGTTGTTGATCCCTCAGTGATTGTAAATTGGAAAGCAGAGTTACTGAAATCTTCTGTGTCGCCCTGTCCTGGACTAAACCTGGTTTAAACTCCCTCAGTTCAGTGTTTGGTGCTGATGCTTTAATCATCACTGGTAGGAGAGCAGTTCCCCCATCTTTTTATCCTTAAAAACTGCCCAAGGATAAACTCTCAGCCCACGGGAAAGGATCCTGTGCAAGCTGAGTGACAGGAGAACAAAATCCAGCTGCAACCTGACAGAGCATGAGGATTGGGGGAAAACAGCTGGATCAGTAAATCTAAACCCAAACAATTGCCACAAACAAAGAACTGCTGAAAGACTTTAATGTGTCAACCTAACCAGGTCAGCCTGAAAGTGAGTAATCTTTATTTTTTAAAACAAATTGGATGTGGGACACCAGATTCATTAATCAGCAGAGAGCTCTGACTGTATTTGTTTCATGTATTTGCAAATTACTGTTCAATCTCTCTCTCCCCCAGTTACTTGTGTCTCCCTTTGTTGCCGCTTGTCCTGATTAGGACTTTGCCTTGCAAATGCTCTGATTTGAAGGGTCTCTAATTTTGCTTTTCAGTCTGCCCAGCCCTTGCTGTAACATTGAGGTTGCAGAAGGTGGAACTGGAAATGCTGTTGAAAATCCTTTTTCGCTCTGCTGGGCAGCTCGGAAATGTCAGCTGTAATTTTCCGAGTTGGCTTTAGAGACAATTGAGGTAGAGGCTGTTGGATCAGGTGATTATTGAGAAGAGACCAGTTTGCAGTGCTTAAAAATATAAAATACAGTGTTTATGAAACTCTGCCTCCAAAAAGGGGCTCTTCATCGTGGCCAGGCTGTGCTTGTGGAGAACACTTGAGCACATTCATTAATGTCATATTTAGTCCAGCTTGTGCAATAAAACACTCCAAGCTTTTTAGAGGAGTTCAATCACAACCCAGTTCATCTGGAAAAAATGATAAGGCTCAGCTGGGCACACTTCTGTCAGTGTTTGCTGAAGGGCTGAGCCCATAACAGAAGTTTTTCCTTTTGCCTGGGACCTTGTTGTTGCAGGAGCTTAATGAGGTTCCTCAGAAATACCTTGGAGAGTGGCACTGACTGCAAACACACCAGAAATAGCTCAGGGCAGGGCCCTCGTGGGAGCTTTGGGCCTTTTCTGCCTTCACTGGGGAAAAGGAGCTGGGGGATTTTCCAAAACAGGGGTTGGGGGCTGAAAGAAGCAGTAAACAGAAAATCTGAAAGCAGCCCTGGGATCCAGCACAGGGAGCACCTGGAGCTGCTGCAGAGAGCCCAGAGGAGGCAGCAGGATGAGCAGAGGGATGGAGCAGCTCTGCTGGGAGGAAAGGCTGTCAGAGCTGGCATTGTTCAGCCTGGCCAGGAGAAGCTTTGGGCTGAGCTCAGGGTGGCCTTGCAGGGCCTGAAGGAGCCCCAGGAAAGCTGGAGAGAGACAATTCCCAAGGGCTGCAGGGACAGGACACAGGGAATGGCCTCAAACTGGAAAATGACAAATTTAGATTCGATATTAGGAAAAATTTCCTCCCTGTGAGGGTGTTGAGGCCCTGGCACAGGGTGCCCAGAGCAGCTGTGGCTGCCCCTGGATCCCTGGCAGTGCCAAGGCCAGGTTGGACACTGGGGCTGGGAGCAGCCTGGGACAGTGGGAGGTGTCCCTGCCATGGCAGGGGTGGAACAAGGTGATTTTTGATGTCCCTTCCATCCCAAACCATTCCATGATCCTGATTCATTCTTAGATCAAAACAGGTTTCCAGTGTTGTAAAATGTTCCAAGTGTGGTTAAATAATCTCAGGGTGATGATAACACACTTGGATGGAATTCTTCTGGTTTCAAAGAATCCAAGGCAGGTTTGGGTTGGGAGGGACCTTAAATCCCACCCAGTGCCACACCTCCCACTGTCCCAGGCTGCTCCCAGCCCCGGTGTCCAACCTGGCCTTGGGCACTGCCAGGGATCCAGGGGAGCCACAGCTGCTCTGGGCTCGGAGAGCTGAACTTGTTTCCTGTGGAACTGCACAGGGGCAGCAGCCCAGGTATAAATAGTGTGGAAAATGTCCCAGGGGAGCTTCAGTGACCCCACAACTGATCTGCGTGGGAATCTAAGTGAAGTTCCCTTAAATTTGTTAAGGAAAAGGGGAGGAGGTGAGGGGCCTGGGAACTGCTTTGTAGACTTCTTTAAGCAGCACCCTCCAGACTCAGCTGGATCAGAGGCTGGGCAGGACTTGGAGCAGGTCTGAGTTGGTCTCACTGCTGTGTGTTGGGTTTAAGTGACACCTGAGGGATTTTAGGAACCGGTCAGGCAAAGAGTCTCTGGGAGGTTGTAATTATTTCACAGTCCTATGTAAAAAACCTCTTTGTGGTGTTGTTATTTCCAAGAAAAGAACAAAATTGAATAGGTGATACAGGTGTTCAGGGAGGCTCTTTCTAGATTTCCTTTGAATAAAAGTAAAATAATAGAAAAAAAACACCTGTTTTTTAGACTTCTAAGGCTGGAGTTGTAAGAAAGCAGGATATGCAGGGAAAGATGTTTATAAGTTTTGGTTTTTTCTGATATTTAGGGGAAAAATTATTAAATCAGAGTTGATAGAATGAAGTTATTCAACTGCTGTTTGTCTCTAAAGAGAGAGAGAGAGAGAAGCACAAAGATTCCCAGTCAGAAGCCAGCCCAGGAGAATATCCTGCTTTCCATACCTTGCAGACTTTGAGAAGTGTTTTCCAGGAAAGCTGAGTGCAGCCATGAATCACTTATGGAAAACCCAGTGGAAGGAATTAGTCAAAGAAATGCTGCAGTGGCCACCCTTTGCCTATCAGGAAATGGAGCAGCTTTCCATCATTTTATACAAATCGTGGGACATCCATTTACAAAAGCTCTCATGAAAAGAGCAAGTGAAAAGCTGCTGCTCATTGACTTTTTAAAAAGTCTTATTTTGAATTAAATGTGACATTTAATATCAGCCCAAAGGGTTTTTCTCTGAATTTCCCTTTTCTTCCTGGATTTTCCTGCTGCTGGTATAATCGAGGGAGCTGGGGGGGAACTGGCAGTGAATGGTGTCCTCACAGGCAGTAAATTGGCCAAATATTTCTTTCCTTGTTGATAATGAATGAATTATTTCGTGTTATCGGTGTAATTATTAGCCAAGTCCTCCAGTCTCTGCTTTGTCCCTGCAAATGCCTGGAAGTGGGGGAACTTCCATGGTTTTCCCGCTCCTTCCCGTGGTTTTAACGTGATCTGTGTTCATTTTTCTGCTGTTACAGGGCTAAAAGAAACCAGGAATGCCACAAAAAAAGTGAGGAGGGCGAGGGATTGCAGCTTTCAGTGTTCTTGGAGTGAATCCTGGGGGAATTTTTGTGTGTGGGCTTTGGATCCAAATGTCTGGGGCAGCTCCTGGGCTTTGGGAAGGAGTTTGGGAAAGAGCTGCTTCTATCCTTACCAGAGATATGAAGCTGAATATTGAGTGCCTGACAAATCCCACTTTCTGCAGCTCCCACTTCCTTGCCAAGAGCTGCTTCTGCCAAAGGTGATGCATCCAAGATTTTTAGGGAGCTGCAGAGGAAGCTGGGTTGTGTTTGGGTTTTTTTTTTTTTTGGTTTGTTGTGTGTTGGGTTTGGTGGTGGTGGTTTCTTTTCCTATGGGAGCAGCTCGTGCTTGGATATGTTCTGGATTAAACCAGCCAGGTCAGAGGGAATAGGTCAAATTTTTATTATTAATAGATGAAAGCTGCTGCCGCCTTTATTTTGTTCTGAACTGCCCAGCTGGGCTGCTTTGGGAAGAGAGCGAAGTAAAGGAATGGTGCTTAAACACCTTTAATTTCTTGGGAAGGTGGATGGTGCCTCACTTCCAGTTAAATCCGCTTTTGACCACCTGAAGACATTTTAGAAGTGAATTCTCAGTTATTGAAGATCCCACAGAGCTGAGCACTCTCCTCCCCTCTCACTGCACCTCTCCATCCATTGGAATTTTTATTTCTCCACAATTTGTGTCCACTTTCCAATGCCTCAGGGAACTACTTGGAATTCTTCCTTTGATTCTTAAAACCCAAAGCCTGCATCCTCTGCCAAATGCACTTTTTGTTTCTCTCTTGTCCTTTAGCCCTTTTTCCCGGTGGAAATTTCTCTGAGAGGCTCCAGACATTCCAACAGTTGGCTGCTCTCTGATGATTTGGGGAAATGTCTCTCAAGGTGACTTGGAGAAAGCTCTTTAAGGGACATTTTCCTTCCCTGAAGGAGCTCTTTCAAAGGCAAACTCGATGGTTTCTCTCCCAGATGGTTCTTGAAAGGATTGAGTCGTGTCCTGAGGAGATTTTCCCTGGGTGATGTCTGAGTGTGGGGTTCCAGGCTCCTCAGAAATTCCCGACTTTATCCTGCTCTTTGTTTGCCCCTTTGAGTGAGAACAAGCTCAGTGGGAGCTTTCTGCCACCCTCCCCAGCCGTCGATATTCCGTGTTTTCCAGAGACTCCAGCTGCTCTGAGCTGAGTGGATTGGAGCTCTCAAATGCAGGATGGGGATGAGCCCAAAGAAATTCCAGTGCTGATCAGGCTTTCAGGTGGATTAGGGATAAATGAGCATCATAATTCCTCAGCTCACGTTCATGTGTTTTCCAAAATACCAAGTTTTGAACAAAGCAGAGAGATTGCTGGATTTTCCTTAGAGGGTTTTGTTCTTCCCTCAGCAGGTTTGGTTGAAAATCCTGGACGGCACAGATGTTGGAATGTTTTTCCAAATGGAATGATTTCTTTTTTTAGACGAATAGAAAAATAATTGCCACGAAATACTGTCTGAAAATGCTTTTCCTTTTGAGTGTCCAAATGAGGGCAAAATTATCATTCATTTACTCTGGATCGTTTGAGTATATTCCCTGCAGGAGTGGAAACGTGTTGGAAAAAGCCTTTACATTTTGGAACATACTTGCCACATTCAAAAGTTTTCTAAATGAGGCTGTTGGTTACTCAGCTACTCTGCAGTGGAATTTCCAAGTGCCCGCTTTTGTGTTCCCACTCAGTGAGCAGGAATTCAGTGTTTAATGCTTGGAAATGGAAGGGTAACTCATCGATTTTTCCAAGCATGGAAGAGGCACACTGGAGGTATTTGTTTTTCAGATGGTTGGCTGGAAAACCATGGCCCATGGAATCTGTAAATGCCCCTTGTGTGACAGAGCGCGACTCTGGATGTTTTATTTGAATATATTTGGATCTTCCTAATGCAAAAATGACACCAGCTCATGCATTTGGAGCTATTCAAATGTATCCTGGGAGTCTTCAGGAAAAACAGCTCCTTCTTGGCACTGCAGTCGGAATTTGCATTAAAAAATCATCAGGGGGTTATTTGAATCTTTTCTTTTTAATCCCTCAGTGGAGTCATTGTGGAGTGGTTGCAGTTTGTGTGGGAATTCAGGAACTGGCTTCCCAGGAGCCTCCCTGACGTCCACAGGCGCTGCCCACTCCCGGTTCCATGGGCAGAAGTGGGGCTCCCTCAGCATCCCAGCTTTCTGCTGGATGGACACACAGCTCCAGGGCATGGCCTGCAGATAAATGTCTGTGATTGCAGAAGGAATTAACTGGAGTAGGAGTTCTGCCCAGGCTCCCCAGGGAATGGGCACGGCCCCGAGGCTGCCAGAGCTCCAGGAGCCTTTGGACAGCGCTGCCAGGGATGCACGGGCTGGGATTGTTGGGGGTCTGGGCAGGGACAGGAGCTGGATCCATGATCCTGTGGGTTCCTTCCACTCAGGATGTTCCATGATTCTCCTTTATTCTCTTTTTGGAATAATAGAAATAGATTCCAGAAACCTTTTGGAAGGTTTTCTTCCTTCTGTCCCAGGAAGAGCTGTTGAATTAAGAGCCAGAAAATTAGGAAGTGAAATGGGAGCAAGCCTGGCTTGGCAATTCACAGCCCTGGAATAGGTGAGAATTTAAAGTGAAGGAGGAAAAAATAAGGTTGGAACTTTCAAGCATTTTTTACAACAGTTTGCGGTGACAGGACAAGAGGTGACGGCTTCAAACAGATGGAGGGAAGGTTTAGATTGGAATTGGGAAAAAAATCCTTCCATGTGAGGGTGGGGAGTTACCCAGAGCAGCTGTGGCTGCTCCTGGATCAGGGGCAGGTTGGACACTGGGGCTTGGAGCAGCCTGGGACAGTGGGAGGTGTCCCTGCCATGGCAGGGGTGGCACTGGGTGGGATTTAAAGTCCCTCCTATCCCAAACCAGTCTGGGATTAAATGGTAAACAAAATTGTCTCCCAGGTTTTTCAGTGCTGCTGAGGAAAAACTGCTTGTTCCAAATCATTCTCCCCAGCTTTGTTTGCTGCGCAGCAAACAATAATCATTGTTCCTTCAGCAAATGTCAGGGAGCAATAACAGCTCTGGGAGGGCTTGGATCAGCTGGATCCCAGCTGGATTCCATGCAGTGACACCTGTGGATTTTCCTGGCTCTAAGGCTACACCAAATTCCCAAAAGCCATCTGGAACCTCTGAGGAGCAGGGACCACCAAGACACTGCTCTGGATAAAGATGGCATTTGGCTGTTCTGGAGGGAATAAATGCAGGGTTCACTGCAGTGATGGCTCAGGCTGCCTGTTGTCTTATTTCCATCAGCCTTGAGGGATGTGCATCTCTGCTGGAGACACTCCAACCTGCAGAATTTCAAGGCCATTCAATAGGAAAATGCAGGTGAAGCTAAGAAGGAGAAACTCCCCTGGCCCAGGCTGAGGCCGTTCCCTCTGCTCCTGTCCCTGTTCCCTGGGAGCACAGCCCGACCCCCCCGGCTGTCCCCTCCTGTCAGGGACTTGTGCAGAGCCACAAGGTTCCCCCTGAGCCTCCTTTTCTCCAGGCTCAGCCCTTTCCCAGCTCCCTCAGCCCCTCCTGGGGCTCCAGCCCCTTCCCAGCTCCCTTCCCTGCCCTGGACACGCTCCAGCCCCTTTGACTTTCAGAACAGAGTTGGAAACAAAGCCTTGGTTGCTCCAAGAAAGAATAGTTCTTTAATTGCTTTATCTGAACCTTTTAATATTCACTGATTGACTCTTGATCGAGATGTTGAGTAGGGAATACAGACAGGCTGACACAAATTCATTCCTTTTGCTTTTTTTTCCTCTGTACTGACCTTTTATCTTTACCTCCTTCATTATCTGGAATGTACAGAGTGAGACAAAAATACCTTGACTTCTTTGGTCTCCCGAGAGAGTTTCAGTGAAGATGGAATCATATTGAACTGAAACTTCCACCTGCATTTTGGTGCTGCTGTGATGATCAGTGTGTGTCATCAAGCCAGTGAGCCAAAGAAATACTTCTTTTCTCAAGGAATATTTAAAAGCCTGGGATGCTGACATCAGGCTCTTACTGTAACATTAGAAAGTGGATATGTATTTTGAAGACATACTGGAATCATGGAATGGTTTGAGTTGGGCCTTAAATCCCACCCAGTGCCACCCCTGCCATGGCAGGGACACCTCCCACTGTGCCAGGCTGCTCCCAGTGTCCAACCTGGCCTTGGGCACTGCCAGGGATCCAGGGGACAGCCACAGCTGCTCTGGGCACCCTGTGCCAGGGCCTCAGCACCCTGCCAGGGAACAATTCCTGATTCCCAATCTCCCATCCAGCCCTGCCCTTGGCACTGGGAGCCATTCCCTGTGTCCTGTCCCAGAAGTCTCTCTCCATCTTTCTCATAGCTCCTCTGGAATCTGAATCTGGATCCCAACCTTACACAATCAGCTTAGAACTGAACTTCTAAAAGCTCCTGTCCTGTAAATCATTGTGTCTTCATCACTGCTCTTACACATGGGAGCAAAACTGATCTCAGCTGATTGGCACTGGGTTGTTTTAAACAATGAACCCTGTTTGGGTTCAGTGCTCTGTACCTCATTTATGTTGTGGCTGCTGCTGGAAGACAGGAATTGGGAAGGGATGTGCTTCCTATGGGAACATCTGGATCAGGGGGAGCTCTGAGCACCCTGGCTTTGCTTGGATGGGGTTTGGGTAAAGCCCTGTCAGCTGTGGGGCTGGATTGTGGCACTGCTGCATCGTTTGTGAGGAGCTTTCCCTTCTTCCCGTGGAGGAGAATTAGGGAAGTTTTTTAGGGTGACCCTGTGGCTCTGCACAAGTCCCTGACAGGAGGGGACAGCCGGGGGGGTCGGGCTGTGCTCCCAGGGAACAGGGACAGGAGCAGAGGGAACGGCCTCAGCCTGGGCCAGGGGAGGCTCAGCTTGGACAGCAGCAGGAATTTCCCCATGGAAAGGGGGCTCAGGCCTTGGCAGGGGCTGCCCAGGGAGCTCTGCAGTGCCCATCCCTGCAGGTGGCACCTGGAGGTGGCACTCAGTGCTCTGGGCTGGGGACAAGGTGGGCACAGGGCACAGCTGGCACTGCCTGGGCTGGGAGGGCTTTGCCAGCCTCGGGAATTCAGGGATTCTGTGATTTCCTGAGCTTTGTTCTGTCCATTTCACCCCCATCCTCTCTGGTGAGCTGTCACAGCCTGGCTCTGTTGGGGTGGGAGCTTCGTGTTCGGGCTGCTCAGGGTTGTTCTCCTTGTGGCTCTGTCCCCATTTCAGTCAAGTCTGGGTTGAAGTTTCTGAGATGTGCTCCCTGTTCAGTTCTGGGCTGTGACTCCTGTCCCAGCCCCGGTGATGTGCAGGGCTCCAGCTGTGCTCGCTGTCAGAGCGTGCAGGACACGCTCCGAGAATCCAGGAATCCGACTGTGCCCTATTCCCTGTACCTCTCCCTCTGCTCAGTCTCACTTATAAATAACTTTACAGCTGTTCCCTCTTCATAAAGCAGCAAGATCCTCTTGCAGAAGGTGCCCCCTCACTCGAGAAATAATGATCCCCAGCCCCTTTTTTGCTTCAAGAGTGATGTGTTTGAACATGTCCCTTCTTTCTGTCTTGAATTATTTCATCTTGCTGCTCCACAGATCTGTTAATTACTTTCTAGATGGATTTTTTTTTCCCCTTTGAGCTATTAATTCGAATAAATAACCTTGAAAAGGTCAGAGTGGAGCTGATTTTTCCTGGTGGCAATGGTAGGAACCTCTCATGCTTCCTTTATTTCATTGTTACCCAGTGCTTGGGAGAAACCTCTTTTTGTCTTGGGGGCTGCAAGAGCATTTTTAACAAATCACTTCCTTCAATTCTGCTGTAAATAGTTTTTCTCCAGTATGAAGAATGCCCTGTTAACCCATTTTGCTTTCAAAGTCCTTGTCCTTTTTTAGTTCCTAACAAATAGATGCAATCTTTGGATTGCAATCTTTCCACCTCTTCCCCCTTTTTTAACCTCCACTCTGAGGGAAGGATTTATATAGACAGCTATATTTAGAGAAGCCTTCAGCAAGCTGGAGAGGAGTTGTTTGAGGATTTCCTGCCCTTCCCTTTCCAGAGTTAGCTTTTCCTTGGGTGGCCTGTGCATGGTTTCTGTGGTAAGCTGGACCCTGGGCTCCTGTCCCTGTCACCTTCTTTCCTCCTTTTTTTTTTCTTTTTGCTCTAAATAGAAATAAAAATCAACACTGCAACTGCAGCTGGCCATGGGAACGTTCTTGTTTACTTTTGTTGGAGTTTATTGTAATTTTTGTTTTTTTTCTTTTTGTCTTTGGCTGTTTATTTTCACTCACCCCGAGATATCATGGATTAATTATACTAATGCTGGACAGTCCTCCCCAGGAATTTTCATAGACTTTTAAAAAGCATCTTAAAGGCTGTTCTGATGATCTGAACCCAAATTTTCTGTGATGAGAAACAATCCAATGTTTCTTGGATTGACTTTGCAAGAACTTTCTCCTTCCCTTTTCTAATCTCCCAACCCAATTAACTGCAAAAGGTGTTTCATAATGTGCTTTTTCTACTATAAATACATTACCTGTAGAGAATTTTGGAATTAGAGTAAAGCAGTTAATGAGTTTAACCAGAAATAAAGACAGTGGAAATAGGCAGAGGTTTTTTTTTACAGACTCATTGCCATTTATCCCTCTGTAACTTCAGATGTAGAAAAGTGTTTGAATTTTGAGTTTATGTTTGAGTCTGGTGTCTTAAGGTGCAGAATCCTCACAGCTTTTCCACTGGTTTTCCTGTGGGTCTGCCTGACCTCTTAAAAAATGGGCACTCATTTCTCTGCTTCTGCTTGGAACAGGAAAAGATTTTTCTGGAATAGCTGGAAGTCTAAACCAGAGGTGACACTGTACCCCAGACATACGCGCTTCAATTTTTATTGTCAGCTGAGTTTATTCTTTGCAGTAAACATCTGTGTTACCATACAGAGCATGCTAATTGTGCTGAATTAATGCTCTGATAAATATTTCTAACAGCTTTTATTTCTGAAAAGATCTCCGAATTGCCCAGTAGTGGAGTTTTAGAACCACAGAATCCTCCTTTCAGAGGAGCGCTCCGCCTCATTGCATGGATCCCGTTGAATTTGTGCCCCCTGTTCCGTGGAATCAAATCCTTCAAGTTGCTTAAAACTGCACAAACGTTGGGCTCTGTCTGCATTCGGGGGGGTGAAATATCTGCAGGGCTGTGAAACACCCTGCACTTGTGTTTGCTGTGGCACAGGTGGTGAGAGGAGCTGCTGCTGCCCCGCCCTGCTCCGTGCCCCTTTTCCATGCAGTCACCCTGTGGGCATTCCTTGGCTCCATCCAGGGCACGGTGGCATTTGGAAAACCAGTTTGTGGGCTGGTGTTGCCGTGCTCTGATTTCTTTACTGTAAATAAGTTTGCACATAACTCTTTGTGCAGTTTGTTCTGTGATCCCACTGATGCCTTCAGTTTTCTCTTTGCTGTGTTCCACGTTGTGTGCTGCCCAGGTGCAGCTCTGAGCTCACACTCAGGCTCACTCAGCTCTCTGCACACCCCAGCCACACAAAACAAATCCTGTTCCTGCTGCACACCAAGGACAGCTGGGACAAGTGTTCAGCCCAAAAGCACAAACAACGGTGGCTGAGGGGAGAAAACAAGAAGGATGGGACTGCAGAACCTGGAGCTGGAACTGGACAATGAAACCCCAAGGTGCAAATGGACCCAAACTTATCAAAGTGTGAGACCTTGTGACTGGGGCTCCATTGTGTGTCCATTTTGTGACCATTTTGGTTCCATCTTGGGTGTGGCCCTGGCCAGGCTCTTGTCCTGTCCAAGGTGAATCCTTGAAGACTTTTAGGAAATCTCTACTTATTCTCTGTCCAGTCTCTGTTCCAGCTCAGCCTTCCCAAGGCATCACCACTGACTTCTGTTCTCGTTTACAAATTGGTTTGTGGAGATGATTTCCTTGCTGGAGGAATGTATTTATTTCACTTATACCTTTCTGAGAAATGCAGAAAATATAATGTGGAATGTGTAACTTTAAACCCGAGTTTTTTGTAACCACGAAGGAGAAGAAGTTGTCACAGAAGTACAGAATGGTTTAAGTTGGAAGGGACCTTAAAGATGGTTTAGTTTCACCCTCCTGCCATGGCAGGGACACCTTCCACTGTCCCAAGCCCCAATGTCCCTCCTGACCTTGGGCACTGCCAGGGATCCAGGGGCAGCCACAGCTGCTCTGGGGAAGGTGTCTGAAAGGAAACCTGGACACGATTCCTTTTTGCAAGTCTGACGGGAATTCTCATGAGGTAAAATTCCCTGGCAGACCAATCCTACCTTAGAACACTTTTCTCCCCAGAATCCTCCAGCAGCCTGGGCACTGGGAGCCTGGCATGGCAGCACACCCACTCAAGCCTCTCAATTTGCCCTATAAATTTTTCCCATGCCGAGCACACCCAGGTCACGAACACAGGGAGGAGAAGGGAGGCAGAATTATCACCCAGTATTAGTGGTAAAAAAATTCTAGGAAGAAATTCTTTACTCCGAGTGAGGTGCTGGCACAGAGTGCCCAGAGCAGCTGTGGCTGCCCCTGGATCCCTGGCAGTGCCCAAGGCCAGGTTGGACACTGGGGCTGGGAGCAGCCTGGGACAGGGGTGCAATGGGATGAGATTTAAGGTCCTTCCCAAGCCAAATCAGTCTGGGAATTTATGTGGTGTGTGTGTTTTGTGGGGAGCAAGGGAGTGGTTGGCAATGTGAGAGTAAATCTTTTGAGGAGATTTGGAGGCAAATGGCTTTAGCTCTCTTCCCTCACTCCTGGCTCTGGGTGAGCCAGGCAGTTCAGAATCATGGAATAATTTGGGATGGGGCACAGCTTCTCTGGGCACCCAGTGCCAGGGCCTCCCCACCCTCACAAGGAGGAATTTCTTCCCAATATCTGATCCAGGTGTGTGCCAGTGCCCACAGAGCTTCCTGACCCCAAATATGCACAGATACCTCTGGAACTTGTTTGTGCCTTTCTATCTGCTCCTCCCTGTCCTTTGCCAACCCCCAGGAAAATGAAACCAGTGTGATTTCCATTGTAGATAACTTCAAGATGCTTATCCCCGTGCTGAGGCAGGGCTTAGGCAGGATAATTAACATGGAGACAGGAATAGAAGCTGCGTGTTGATAGGAAAAGAGCAGCAGGTCTGGAGTGGGAGTACAGGGATTACACAAAGAGCACCTCCAAGGGCAGCTGTAAAACCTGCCAGGGAGGAGAGAGAATGGACTGGATTGTTCTGATTTATGCCTCTTGGGGGGGAATTTTATTGATTTAGAGAATTCCCAGCATATTTAACTTCACATCCATTTTCCTTCTCTTCTTGTTGGCTTTGGCTGTTGCGGTTATTGGCGCTTTTGGTGCCGGATTCCTGCTCCTGTGGCCTCGCTTCCTTCTCTTCACATGGAGGTGAAATTGTGGGGCTAATTATGGCATTCAATCATTCTGTGTTCCTGCTATTTCATTTATTTACTGAACTCTCTGATTGTCCTTCCAGCCCCCAGAAATGTTGGAAAAATGGTCTCTGTCACGTTTCTGTCCTTGGGCAGTGCTGGGCAGGATCTGTGAGGTGCTCTTGGTGTTTGGGAGTGCTTTAGGTCTTGATTGAGCACCTTGTCTGCAATTTTAGAGCTCAGCTTCCAGAATGTGAGCCCTGGAATCTGCAGCTTTCAAGGGGAAGGTGAAAGCTGAGGAAGTAGAGCTGCCCCTGCTGTCCTGTCCCACTGCTCTTTGCTTTCATTCCCGAAGTGCAGCAGCACCACGGAGCCATGGAATGGTCTGGGTGGGAAGGGACCTTAAAGATGATTTAGTTTCACCCTCCTGCCCTGGGCAGGAGCACCTTCCGCTGTCCCAGGCTGCTCCAACCTGGCCTTGGGCACTGCCAGGGATCCAGGGGCAGCCACAGCTGCTCTGGGCACCCTGTGCCAGGGCCTCAACACCCTCACAGGGAGGAAATTTTGCCCAAAATCTCATCTAAACCTGTAGTTTTTCAGTTTGAAGCCATTCCCTGTGTGCTGTCCCTGCAGCCCTTGGGAATTGTCTCTCTCCAGCTTTCCTGGGGCTCCTTCAGGCCCTGCAAGGCCACCCTGAGCTCAGCCCAAAGCTTCTCCTGGCCAGGCTGAACAATGCCAGCTCTGCCAGCCTTTCCTCCCAGCAGAGCTGCTCCAGCCCTCTGCTCATCCTGCTGCCTCCTCTGGGCTCTCTCCTCCCTGTTCAGGTGATTTTGCCTTATTCTGTCTGTAGCTCACCAGGGAGTCTCAAAGAGGGACAGGAAAGCACCAAACTCTCCAAAGGGAGATAAGGGAGCACAAAAGCTGCCCTCTGATAATATCAGAACATCAAATCCAGGACTCCTGAGGTGTTGCAATGTTCCTGTCCCTGCCACGGTGTTTGTACATGGGTACCAAACCTTCCAGGAGCTGAGCCTGTGCAGGGAACGTTGCAACACTCAGGGTTCAGCAGTGGGGCTTTTGTAACTTTTCCTCGTGGTTTCCACATCATCTCGGGTCTCTCCTCACAGAGCCCTGCCTGAAACAGCTCCTCATTACCTGCACCAGGGAGAGTGGGAATTGGGGCTTTTTCTTCTGACAGAACGCTTGAGTTTGGTGTTAATAACTGAAAGTGGTTTATTTAATACGCTGAGAGACCTGGCCTGAGCTGGAGGAGGGCAGGGCTGGATGGGAGATTGGGGATCAGGAATTGTTTTGGGCTGAGCTCAGGGTGGCCTTGCAGGGCCTGGAGGAGCCCCAGGAAAGCTGGAGAGAGACAATTCCCAAGGGAATGCAGGGACAGGACACAGGGAATGGCCTCAAACTGAATAACTACAGATTTAGATGAGATTTTGGGCAAAATTTCCTCCCTGTGAGGGTGTTGAGGCCCTGGCACAGGGTGCCCAGAGCAGCTGTGGCTTGCCCCTGGATCCCTGGCCGTGCCCAAGGCCAGGTTGGACACTGGGGCTGGGAGCAGCCTGGGACAGTGGGAGGTGTCCCTGCCATGGCAGGGGTGGCTTTAAGATCCCATCCACCCCAAACCTTTCTGTGATTCCACGATTTGTGACACAGCCATGTCAAAAAGTCGTGGTGACAGTGACAAAATGGAACATACTAGGAGTGATTTCTTTGGGATTTTAAAAAGGCAAGTGAAAAACATTGTGTGTATCAGTAGGACTTAAATGTTCCTTTTAAAACTGGAGAACACTATGAAAAAGTTCTTCTCTCAGGTGTTAAATTTCTCAGCCCCACTGGGTTTGTTCATAGCCAGGCTCTAGTCCTGGATTAGATTCTGTTTGAAAGTTCTGTCTTGTCTAAAGACTCTTTGACTTCCCACAAAGTCCTCCTTCTCCTGAAGTACCTTTCCCTGGCTCTCAGTAGTGTGCAGGTGGCCTCGAGGGTGGCAGAGAGATTTTTACTGTTTTTACTCCTCATGAGCTGCAGGGACAGAAGTGTCCCCCAGAGGTGCTGCGGTGACCCGAGGCTGTGCCAGCTGCCCGCAGGAACCTGCTCTGCTGTCTTATCAGGAGCTGCAGCGTTCCCTGGCATGTGGGCAGCGTGTTTGCCTTTGTGCTCAGGTGATTCATGGCCATTCTTTCCAGGTGAGCATCCCGACCTCTGCCTTGCCCAGTCCCGCCTGCTCCTTCCACATCCGAAACCCTGAGCGTCCTGGACAGCAAATTCCAGCTCGGGGACAGGAGTTGGGATGTGCTCGATGTTTTCTGGCCTCAGGGCTGTCAGGGCTGCTTGTGGATGCTGAATTTCTGTGTGTGCCCAGTGCAGATCTCTCATCCCATCCCCACTGATGGAATTCATCCCGTTCTTCCCAGAAAGGGAAAGAGCTGCCCAGGGAGGTGTGGAGTGCCCACCCCTGCAGGTATCCAAGGAATTTCTGCACTCAGAGCTCTGGGCCGGGGACAGGGGGCTGATGATTCCATCACAGGTTGGACTTGATAGTCTTGAAGTGCTTTTCCAGCTTTGGTGCTCCCAGGATTTTTAAGTGAGGACTTGCAAGGAAAGTTTCTAAGAAATTGTATTAAGCATTCTTTTCACTGAGGTAACTTAAGAGCAGCAGAGAGTTTGACTTTAAACGGGGATTTAGCAAGTAGACCCCCTAAAAATAGAAAACAGTCTTCATGTGAAAAGTTTTAGGCAGTTAAATCTTGATAAAATCAGGTTTTAAACTCAGCACTGTTTGCAGGTGTTCCTTAAAACTTGGTGCTGCTGTCATAGCCCTGGGTTAAAACACAATGAACTAAAGGCACTTAAGATTTGGACTGTGTTATAATTTTGGAGCTGAATGCGCATGGGAGAGTTCCAAACAGCTTGTGAAAGCTTCAGTTTAAACTTCATTAATTACTCGAAATAGCGATGAGGTTTTTTTAATGATTCTCAATTTAAAAAGAAAACCCACACAAAACAAAAAAACTCCCACCTCCCCCCCAAAAAAAAATCCGCAAGAAAAGACCACAAAAACCTGTGTTCTGCGCTGCTTTTTGGGAAACTGGGATACAGGTGGCCCAGAAAACATTGGGAATTCAGGTTCCACACCAGCTCCCTGCTGCTGTGTCTTAGGTTCTGGCCAAACCCTGCCAGCAGATTGCTGAGCAAGCTCCTGGTAGGAAAAAGAAGCACAAAACCAACCCCTGACAAAACCCTCCCCGCTTTACGAGGCTGGGAGAGAGTTTTTAATAAGGCAAGAGCGGTAATTAATCCACGGAGCCGCTTTGAAGGAGCTTCCAGATGAATCCTCCTTGCGATGGGAGGAAAATCCCGATTTTTAGCGATTTCCCGAATCCGCCTCTGAATTTCAACCCGTGGAACAAAAAAAAACCCCAGCGAGCTGCTGAGCTGAGGGTTTTGTTCTCCATCCCCAAAGAATCGGGCGTTTTTGCTGCTCGCCTTCGCTGCAGCCCGTTCCCGGAGCGTTCCGCCGAGGTAGGAACATTTTCCATCCGGAGTGGGAGCTGCGTGGAATTACTGCCAGTGGAAACTATGCTGCAAGAGGCTGGGCAGCAGCTGCCCTGCTCAGCTCAGCTGGATTTTCCATGCTCCTGGTAATTAGCAGAGGGAAGCTGACTAATTACTGACGTCACCTCTTTTCCAGTCCAGCTTACATTTTGTTCCCGGCTCAGTGCAAGCATGCGGGACTCTGCTCAGGAATTCGCTGTCACACACAGGATGCTCTGAGAGCCTTTTTTATTTTTTTTATCGCCAGGGGCTGGACTGGCTTTTGCTTTGCTTTATAAACGCTGTGTGCAGCAGCCAGGGCTCCTGAAAATCCCGGGATTTCTGCCGGAATCGCTGGGGTCGAGATGCATTTCCGTAATTTCCATTACACTTTCGGCTCGCTCGTCGCCTGCCTGGCCGATGGGGAGGTCTTCACGCAGCCAGAAGCGAGGGTAGGTTGGGTTGGGGTTATTTTTTGGGAACTCCACTTTGGAGGTGCTGCTCCAAACGGGCTTTGGACTCGCTGAGGAAATTCCGTAAAGGTCTTGGAGCTTGGGAGCCTGCACCAGCCTGCTGTGATGGGAGCGGTTCCAGCTCTGTGAATTATTCACTTTTAGCTGTGTGTGGCTGGGAAAATGATCTCAAGTTTTCCCTTCCAGACTTCTTGGACTGCGTGGTGTATTCTGAATTTTCAGCAGATATTTCATTCTGATTTTGGTAGCAAGAGCCACTAATTTGTAATCCGTTTGATACTTCTCCTGTATCTTTTTGGTTTTGTTTTTTGTTTTTTCCTTGGTAAAACTATAAGAAATCCTCTTGGGTCTGTATTTAGCTGATTTGCAATATAAAATAAACCATAAATAATGTAAATATAAAATATTTATATTTAGAGATTCAGTCCTGATACAGTGAGGTGTTACTGCTAAGATGCCTTAAGGACCAAAAAAAATAACATTGTTTTCTTTTTGGCGTCAGAGTGGCAAAGTGATGTTTCTGACCTCTATAATCACATATTTAAATAAACAAATATTTTTAAAAATCTCCTAAAACCAAAATCTCACTGGGTTTAAATACGGGATGGGAACTTGGAAATGCGATTTTTGGGTGTGTTTCCCATGGTTCCCCCTCGGCTTTGAGGCTCCCAAATCCCAGCTCTGTGCTGGGAGGGTCCTGCTCCCGTTCCAGAGCTCCTTCTGAAGAGGTTGGAGAAGCAGAACAGCTCTGATTCTAAAATCTCTTTGAAATACAACGATTTTATATCCAGCTGTGGTGAGTGTGTGAGGTGGAGCTTCTTCGGGGAGGAACATGAAATTCTGAATTAATTTCTGCCTTCTTACGTCATTTCCCCGCTTTTTTCCCCCCTACTAATTTAAATTATTGCAGTAGAAAGCTCTCAATGGAGTAGTGTTTATTGTGGCTTTATCCTGAGTTTCAAGGAAGCATTTAGGGAGAGAAAATATCTGGAAATCCGTCAAATTTGAATCCTGAAGCTGTTGGAATAAAACACTTTGGAAGGAGCTGGCAGCTCCAGAGCCTCCTCTTGTGTCCCTCCTTCGGCCTGGAATCCTGCAGGGAAAGTGGAAGCACTTTCCATAAATTAAATTAAAAATAGCAGGAGAGCAGGAGATGTTCATGGACTTCATTCTGTGTGCTGAGTCACTGAAGAAAATCCCATTTAGCTTGAAAATCAGGAATTTTTTTGTTTTTCCCTATTAAAACTCGTGTTGGTTCCCTTGAAATTTGCACGTTTGGGCAAAGGCTTGGCAGACTTTTTCAGACCTTTTGGGTATTAATTTTCTAGGAAACATTTCATTATCTTACTGTTGCTAAATCGGGGTGTCGGGTCCAACATTTATTCCTGATCATAATACAATAAGTGATAATATCATTTATTAACAATAATAATCTGTTTTAACGATCCAGAGAAATAAGTGATAAGGTAGAAAACTTGGTTCTAGGAAGAAAAAGGGAAATAAATGAAGCTGTTGCAATATTCAAGAGCGGTAGTTTGCCCTTACTAGTAACTTTTCACTTCTAATTAATCTCTTTATTAGTGTTTAATACTGATTTTTCTCCCCTGCTCCTTTCTCTGCAGGCCAAGTTTGAATCCCTGTTCCGACCCTACGACAGGGATCTCACCTTTCAGTATTTCAAGAGCTTCAAAAGGGTGAGAATCAACTTCAGCAACCCTTTGTCTGCAGCAGATGCCAGGATCCAGCTGGACAAGACAGAATTCCTTGGAAAAGAACTCAAACTCTATTTTGCTCAGGTAAAAAAAAACTAAAAAAACAAAAAGCTTTTTGGGATTATCCTTGGGAGGGATTAAAGCTTTCCTTGTTCTGACTCCCATAAATCCTCTAAGTGATGGGTGTCGAGAAAACCTTGGCCTAACAGGGTTGGAAGGATGATGGGAATTTAACCCTTTGTCTTACGCTGGGTTTTGTGCATTGTTTCTTCTTGGTCTTCTAAAGAAATTTGCTTTCTTTTTTAGAGTTTCTCCCAGGTTTCTGGAAATCTGGGAATTATTTTCAGTTTTTATTACCTCAGCATCCCAGAATTCCTTCATGGTCATTTTTTTGTCAGGTTGATTAGCGAATCCAAGGTTGTTCCAGAGCTCCACGGATTTGGAGGCTGTTGATATTTCTCATTTATTGGATAACCTTGGACGGGAATGAGAACATTCCAAGAATTTAAAGGGCTGGGGGAGGCCAGGTGGGCTCTGCCAGCATCCAGGGAATCCCTGGGGGATCCAAGGTGTGGAGCTGCACATTCCAGGCTTGGAGCTGCGCATTCCAGGCTCTGGAGCTGCGCATTCCAGGCTCTGGAGCTGCGCATTCCAGGTTCTGGAGCTGCACATTCCAGGCTCTGGAGCTGCACATTCCAGGTTCTGGAGCTGCACATTCCAGGCTCTGGAGCTGCACATTCCAGGCTCTGGAGCTGCGCATTCCAGGTTCTGGAGCTGCACATTCCAGGCTCTGGAGCTGCACATTCCAGGTTCTGGAGCTGCACATTCCAGGCTCTGGAGCTGCACATTCCAGGCTCTGGAGCTGTGCATTCCAGGCTCTGGAGCTGCACATTCCAGGCTCTGAGGCTGCACATTCCAGGCTCTGGAGCTGGGCATTCCAGGTTCTGGAGCTGCGCATTCCAGGATTGGAGCTGCGCATTCCAGGTTCTGGAGCTGCACATTCCAGGCTCTGGAGCTGCACATTCCAGGCTTGGAGCTGCGCATTCCAGGTTCTGGAGCTGCACATTCCAGGCTCTGGAGCTGCGCATTCCAGGTTCTGGAGCTGCGCATTCCAGGATTGGAGCTGCACATTCCAGGCTCTGGAGCTGCACATTCCAGGCTCTGGAGCTGCACATTCCAGGCTCTGGAGCTGCGCATTCCAGGTTCTGGAGCTGCACATTCCAGGCTCTGGAGCTGCGCATTCCAGGATTGGAGCTGCGCATTCCAGGTTCTGGAGCTGCGCATTCCAGGATTGGAGCTGCGCATTCCAGGATTGGAGCTGCGCATTCCAGGTTCTGGAGCTGCGCATTCCAGGCTCTGGAGCTGCACATTCCAGGCTCTGGAGCTGCACATTCCAGGATTGGAGCTGCACATTCCAGGCTCTGAGGCTGCACATTCCAGGTTCTGGAGCTGCACATTCCAGGCTGGGAGCTGCACATTCCAGGCTGCGCATTCCAGGTTCTGGAGCTGCACATTCCAGGCTGTGCATTCCAGGCTCTCCCTGCCCATCCCAATCTTTGGGATCTCCCCTAGAGCAGCTCTGGAGCTCTCTGCTCCTGCAGAAACAGCCTCTGGCAGTCAGGCTGCTTTTCCAGCTGCTTTTCCCTCTGAAAATCGAGTGGGAAAACAAATCCAGGAGTGTTGGACGCCCCCCATGGTCCAGGTTATTTTAATCCCGGCTGGAATTCCCTCCATTCTCACTTTTGGGGATGAGTCCCCGTTCGTCATTGGGCCTTAGGGGCGCTGTCCTCCTGCTGGCGGTTTGGAAGGGCAGATGTTGGATTTCAAGGGAAGAACATCCCGGTGGAATTTCCCTTGGAGCTGTGTCCTGGCTGGTGCTGCCACCCTGAGTGCCGGGCAGGGCACGACATCCCTGTCCCCTTCCCGCTGCTCTGTCGCGGGGATTCGGGGATTCAGGGGTTCGGGGATTTGGGAATTCAGGGATTCAAGCACTCAGGGATTCAGGGATTTGGGAGTTCAGGGATTTAGGGATTCGGGAATTCGGGGATTAAGGGATTCAGGAATTCGGAGATGCAGGGAGTCAGGGATTCAGGGAGTCAGGGATTCAAGGATTGGGGGTTCAGGGATTCAGGAATTTGGGGATTCAGGGGTTCAGGAATTCAGGGATTCAGGGATTTAGGGGTTCAGGCATTCAGGAATTTGGGGATTCAGGGATTCAGAGGTTTAGAGATTCAGGGACTCAGGCATTCAGGGATTTAGGGATTCAGGGATTTGGGGTTCAGGGATTCAGGCATTCAGGAACTGAGGCATTCAGTAATTCGGGCATTCAGGGATTTAGGAATTCAGGGATTCAGGGTTTCAGGCATTCGGGGGTTCAGGGATTTGGGAGTTCAGGTGTTCAGGGATTCAGGAATTCAGGCATTCAGGGATTTAAGAGTTCAGGCATTCAGGAGTTCAGGCGTTCAGGAATTCAGGCACTCAGGGACTCTGGGATTCAGGAATTCCGGAATTCAGGCATTCAGGGGTTCAGGCATTCAGAGATTCAGGAATTCGGGCACTCAGGAATTCAGAGATTCAGGAATTCAGGGGTTCAGGAATTCGGGCACTCAGGAATTTGGGCACTCAGGAATTCAGGAGTTCGGGCACTCAGGAATTCGGGCACTCAGGAATTCAGGAGTTCGGGCACTCAGGAGTTCGGGCACTCAGGAGTTCGGGCACTCAGGAATTCAGGAATTCGGGCACTCAGGAATTCGGGCACTCAGGAATTCAGGAATTCGGGCACTCAGGAATTCAGGAGTTTGGGCACTCGGGAATTCAGGAATTCAGGAGTTCGGGCACTCAGGAATTCAGGCACTCAGGAGTTCGGGCACTCAGGAGTTCAGGCACTCAGGAATTCAGGAGTTTGGGCACTCGGGAATTCAGGAATTCAGGAGTTCGGGCACTCGGGAGTTCGGGCACTCTGGAGTTCAGGCACTCAGGAATTCAGGAATTCGGGCACTCAGGAGTTCAGGCACTCAGGAATTCAGGAGTTCGGGCACTCAGGAATTCGGGCACTCAGGAATTCGGGCACTCAGGAATTCAGGAGTTCGGGCACTCAGGAATTCAGGAATTCGGGCACTCAGGAGTTCAGGCACTCAGGAATTCAGGAGTTCGGGCACTCAGGAGTTCGGGCACTCAGGAGTTCGGGCACTCAGGAATTCAGGAATTCGGGCACTCAGGAATTCGGTCACAGTACCCCTTCTCCCCTCCGTGGCAGACGCTGCACATCGGGAGCCCGCACCTGGCGCCCCCCAATCCCGAGCGGCAGTTCCTGATCTCGCCGCCCGCGTCCCCGCCCGTGGGCTGGCAGCAGGCGCAGGACGCCACGCCCGTCATCAACTACGACCTGCTGTGCGCCATCGCCGCGCTGGGGCCAGGTGAGCGCGGGCGGCCGCGGCCCGGCCGGGAGCGCGCCGAGCCCGAGCCCGAGCCCGAGCCCGAGCGGGGCTGCTCCCGGCGCCGGCCCGTGCTGCTGTTAACTAAAGCTGGCCTAGGGCGTTCATTTCTGTTTGGTTTTATTTCTGGTTATTTTTGATTTTTTATTTCTATTTCCTAAAGCTTGCCTAGCGCCTTTATTTCTGTTTGGTTTTATTTCTGGTTATTTTTTATTTCTATTTCCTAAAGCTTTTCCTAGGGCGTTTATTTCTGTTTGGTTTTATTTCTGGTTATTTTTGATTTCTATTTCCTAAAGCTTGCCTAGCGCCTTTATTTCTGTTTGGTTTTATTTCTGGTTATTTTTTATTTCTATTTCCTAAAGCTTGCCTAGCGCCTTTATTTCTGTTTGGTTTTATTATTTCTGGTTATTTTTGATTTCTATTTCCTAAAGCTTTTCCTAGGGCGTTTATTTCTGTTTGGTTTTATTTCTGGTTATTTTTTATTTCTATTTCCTAAAGGTTTTCCTAGGGCGTTTATTTCTATTTGGTTTTATTATTTCTGGTTACTTTTTATTTCTATTTCCTAAAGCTTGCCTAGTGCCTTTATTTCTGTTTGGTTTTATTTCTGGTTATTTTTTATTTCTATTTCCTAAAGCTTGCCTAGCGCCTTTATTTCTGTTTATTCTTATTTCTGGTTATTTATTTATTTTTTATTTCTATTTCCTAAAGCTTTTCCTAGCACATTTTAGTTCTATTTATTTTTATTTCTGTTTATTTTTTTTTTTTCAAATTTCTATTTCCTAAAACTTTTCCCAGAAAATTTTATTTCTATTTATTTTTATTTCTGTTTGTTTTTTTATTTCTATTTCATTTCTGTTTCGTTTTATTTCCTTTTGTTTCTATTTCTATTGTCTTTCCATTTCTGTGTTCTTTATTTTTTTTATTTCTAGTGCTTTTTATTCCAATTTATATTTATTTTTCTATATTTGTCTTTCTATTAATAATTTTCATTCTACTTCTAGTTGTAGTTCTGTTTTCTTTCTCTTTATTTTTCCATCTCTCTTCTTTTTTTCCCTTTATTTTTATTTCTATTCATGTTTTCTTTCTATTCCTATTTTATTTTTATTTCTTTTTATTTCTGTTTGCCTCAGAGGAAGAAACTGCTGCTGAGTGTAGGAGGAACTGTTAAATTCCTTGGAATGTAACAGGGATAAATTCCTGCCACTTCTTTTCCAGTGATTAATGAGCACATCCCTTCATTTCTATTTCTATTTTCTTTATTTATATTTATTTATATTTATTTCTATTTATTTATATTTATTTCTAGTTCTTTTTATTCCTAATTATATTTATTTCTATATATTTATCTTTCTATTAATATTTTTCTTTCTAGTTCTATTTTCTTTCTCTTTATTTTTCTTTCTCTCTTTTTTTTTTCTTTCTTTATTTTTATTTCTATTCCTATTTTATTTCTTTTTATTCCTGTTTGCCTGAGAGGAAGAAACTGCTGCTGAGTGTAGGAGGAACTGTCAGTATCCACCTAAAATTCCTTGGAATTTAACAGAATTCCTGCCACTTCTTTCCCAGTGATTAATGAGCACATCCCTTCATTTCTATTTCTATTTTCTTTATTTCTATTTATTTCTATTTATTTCTATTTATTTCTATTTATTTATATTTATTTATATTTATTTATATTTATTTCTAGTTCTTTTTATTCCTAATTGTATTTATTTCTATATATTTATCTTTCTAGTTCTAGTTCTATTTTCTTTCTCTTTATTTTTCTTTCTCTCTTTTTTTTTTTTTTTCCCTTTATTTTTATTTCTATTCCTATTTTATTTGTATTCCTATTTTATTTCTTTTTATTTCTGTTTGTCTCAGAGGAAGAAACTGCTGCTGAGTGTAGGAGGAACTGTTAAATTCCTTGGAATGTAACAGGGATAAATTCCTGCCACTTCTTTTCCCAGTGATTAATGAGCACATCCCTTCATTTCTATTTCTATTTTCTTTATTTATATTTATTTATATTTATTTCTAGTTCTTTTTATTCCTAATTATATTTATTTCTATATATTTGTCTTTCTATTAATATTTTTCTTTCTAGTTCTATTTCTCTTTATTTTTCTTTCTCTCTTTTTTTTTTTTTTCCTTTATTTTTATTTCTATTTTATTTCTATTCCTATTTTATTTCTTTTTATTTCTGTTTTCAGTGTAGGAGGAACTGTCAGTATCAATCTAAAATTCCTTGGAATCTAACAGGGATAAATTCCTGCCACTTCTTTTCCCAGTGATTAAT
This sequence comes from Progne subis subis, assembly GCA_022316685.1. NCBI lineage: Eukaryota > Metazoa > Chordata > Aves > Passeriformes > Hirundinidae > Progne > Progne subis. Next base: position 44,138 of record JAKJHU010000267.1, on the reverse strand, counting down.
GAGCCCATCCCTTGATTTCCTTTTCTCCCACATTTTCTCCAGCTCACCCATGAAAATTGGTGCAAATTAATCTTTCCTTAAATCCAGCTCGGCTTGAACCTGCTTGGAGCATTCATTCTAGGGCAGAGAGAAAAATTACATTTATATAATAACGGGAGTAAAGAGAATAAAAAGATGGATTTTTTTTTTTAAATTTCCAAATTTAGGGAGTTGTAAAAGGATGGAGAAAAAAGGGCAGAGCACAACTTGGAGCTCCCAAACCTCCCATCAAGACCCTTCTGATGAAACAATCTCAATAATTAGGGAATATTTTCGATCAAAGATTTGATTTCCTCGAAGCAGAGGTCGGGTTTTGAATGAATATATAAAGGAATGAATATATAAAGGAATGAATATATAAAGAAATGAATATATAAAGAAATGAATATATAAAGAAGTGAATATATAAAGAAATGAATATATAAAGAAATGAATATATAAAGAAACGAATATATAAAGAAATGAATATATAAAGAAACGAATATATAAAGAAATGAATATATAAAGAAGTGAATATATAAAGGAATGAATATATAAAGGAATGAATATATAAAGAAATGAATATATAAAGAAATGAATATATAAAGAAACGAATATATAAAGAAGTGAATATATAAAGAAATGAATATATAAAGAAATTACACGGCGGTTTTGCTTTAGAATTTTAGGAAAACAAAACAACAAAAAAAACCCTTAAAAAGAAATGTTTTAGGCATTTCCAAGCATTAAAAATTGGCAGGTTTCACATCTGCTGGGCTTTTCATGGACTGAGAGGATGGAGGGGAAAAATCAGGAAAAAATGATGGGAAGAGATGAAAAAAACCCCAATTTGTTCTTTCCTTGATGTGATTTAAAGTTATTATTTCATGTCTGGTCCTATGAGCTATTTCTTTTTATTGATTGTGTTCTTATTTAGTTACTAATTATTCAACATCTGCTTTCAAGCCATTTTTATATATATTTGAATGTTTTATGCATTTTACGTAATCCTTTATATATAGATTTTAATAGAATTAGCTATATAAATTTTATAATTTTTATATAGAAAAATAGTTATATTTCTCTCTGCACAAATATAAATATGGTAACATAAAGTTTATGTATCAAAACTATAACAGGTATAATTAATATATAATTCAATATAAACCTATATCCAATTTTTTGTTATAGTTCTCTATATGTAAATACAAAAAAACCCCATAAAAATTTGATAAAAAACTATAACATAGTTTATATACAGTTTTAAATATAAATTTTTAATATAAATATAAATTTTATTTTTAACACATATATAAGAAATGACAATGTATCAAACATAAACCATAGATTTTATGGTTTTTACTATAATTTTAAAATATAAATTTAATATATAATTTTAGGAGCCTATTTTATATCTATTACATATTACAATTTGAATATATAATTTTTATGTATTACAGTTTTCATTTATAAATTTTGTGTTGTAATTTTAATATAAAAACATATAAAATTTTCTCTATATAAATATAAAAATTAACACAAAATCAATATACAAAAATGATAACATTTATGTACAAAAATGTATATATTTTGTTTATATATGGTATAATTTTTAATATAAATAGAAGAAATTATGTAATAAAATTTTTCCCCCCCTAATTTTAAAGTATAATTTTATATATAATTTTTAATCCCAATTTTATGGATTTTAATTTTTAAAACTGTGTGAGCTCAATAAATCTTACGTGTGACAGAAATTGAAATGCATAGGATATAAACCTGATAAACTTCAGCTTTAAACTTAAACGTTTAAACTTTGCTAACTTAACGAGCTTAAAGTAACCTAAGCTTAACAGAGCTAAGTTTAACAGAATTTAAAACAGAAACTTAAACTTTAAACTGAGCAAGCTTTAAACTGAGCAAGCTTTAAACTGAGCAAGCTTTAAACTGAGCAAGATTTAAACTGAGCAAAATTTAAACTGAGCAAGCTTTAAACTGAGCAAAATTTAAACTCAGTAAGCTTTAAGCTGAGCAGTCTTTAAACTGAGCAGTCTTTAAACCGAGCAGTCTTTAAACCGAGCAATCTTTAAACCGAGCAATATTTAAACCGAGCAAAATTTAATCTGAGCAGTCTTTAAACTGAACAATATTTAAACTCAGCAACATTTAAACAGAGCAAAATTTAAACGGAGCAAAATTTAAACTGAGCAGAATTTAAACTCAGCAAGCTTTAAGCTGAGCAAAATTTAAACTCAGCAAGCTTTAAGCTGAGCAGAATTTAAACTCAGCAAGCTTTAAGCTGAGCAGAATTTAAACTGAGCAAGCTTTAAACTGAGCAAGCTTTAAACCGGACAGTCTTTAAACTGAGCAAAATTTAAACTGACCAATCTTTAAACCGAGCAAAATTTAAGCTGAGCAAAATTTAAGCTGAGCAAAATTTAAGCTGAGCAAAATTTAAACTGAGCAAAATTTAAGCTGAGCAATCTTTAAACCGAGCAAAATTTAAACTGAGCAATCTTTAAGCTGAGCAATCTTTAAGCTGAGCAAAATTTAAGCTGAGCAAAATTTAAGCTGAGCAAAATTTAAGCTGAGCAAAATTTAAGCTGAGCAATCTTTAAACCGAGCAAAATTTAAGCTGAGCAAAATTTAAGCTGAGCAATCTTTAAACCGAGCAAAATTTAAACTGAGCAAAATTTAAGCTGAGCAATCTTTAAGCTGAGCAATCTTTAACCCGAGCAAAATTTAAGCTGAGCAATATTAAAACTGAGCAAAATTCAAACCGAGCAATCTTTAAACCGCACCTTCCTTAAAACTAAACCGCGCTCAAATCCAACCGAATCAACCTTGCCAGAACCTGACCCTAAGCGTTACCTAAACCCCTAAAACCCTAAAACCCTAAAACCCGACTCGGCTCCGGCCTAAAGGCGCCGAATCCCCGTTTGCCGCAGGCGAGAAGTACGAGCTGCACGCCGCCACCGCCACCACGCCCAGCGTGGTGGTGCACGTGTGCGAGAGCGACCGCGACGCCGCCGCCGCCGAGCGCGACGCCAAGAAACCCAAGGCCAAGATGGTGCAGACGCGCCGGCCGGATTACCCCGAGTACGCCCCCGCCCAGCTGGGCTGAGCTCCGAGCCTCCGCAGCGCGAGAACCCGCGGGGGCCGAGGCGGGCGAAGCCCCGGCTCCGCTTTGCTCCCGGCGGCCGAGGAAACGCCGCGCTGGGTTCGGCCCCGAGCGGGTTCCGGCGGCCCTGGGGATGGGACGGGACGGGACGGGATGGGATGGGATGGGATGGGATGAACCCGGGCTCGGTTTTGGGGGAGGTTTTTCTCCTCGTTGCGATTCCCGCGAATCCTCCGAGCGACGGGCGCTCGGGAGAGCGGGGAGAGACGATGGGAGTTTCGGGGGAGTCGAACCCTTCTTTTCTTAACGCTAGGTTTTTGTGCATGTTTCTTCCTCGGTCTTCTAAAGTCATTCGCTTTCTTTTTGTAGAGTTTCTCCCGAGTTTTTCGGAGATCTGGGAGCGGGTTCCGAGTATTTATTATCTCAGCATCCCAGAATTGCTCCTGGATGTGTACATAACATGATGTATTTATATTTGGGGTTATTGGCACTCGTTTTGCAGCAGGATCCAATTCTTCCAGCGCCTGCTTTCGGTGCTCTGGGAGTTGTGCTTTTTAAAGTTTTATCCTTGGGAATTCCTGCAGAGGGTTTTTACCTGGCAAAGCAACGGGAAATAAAACCCGTGTAATAGGAGAGTTGTTGGAATAGATGGATTTTAAATTATTTCAGTTCAGGTAATTTATATCTTCAACAGGATTTCTTTGACTCGTGGTGGCGGGGGGGGAAAGGACTCAAATAATGCTGATTCAGAGCAGGGGGATTTTTCCAGTTTAAAAAAAAAAAAAAAAAAAGGAGAAACTTGAATCTGTGTTTTTGCTGAGTAAAGGTTTGCTAGGGATTGGAAAATTCCACCCAGGAAGCAGCGAGGAGACCTGGAGTGCCTTTTCCTTGTCCATTCCTGCTCCAAGCTGCACACTTGGACCTTTTTCTACTTGGCTTTGGATATCCAGAATTCCAAACTTTCTGAGCTTTGCTTCCAAACTCAGCTGGCACGAAATGCTTAATGCCAAGGAATGCTGATTTAAGCAGCGGGAATACGTGGGAGAAGCTTTAGGGCTTTTTCTTTTTTTTTTTTTAATGGCAGTGTCTAAAAGCTCCTAAATGCAAATTTCAAAGGAAAAAAAAAAAAAAAAAAGGCAGAAATATTTTATTACTGTTTTATAAACTGGAGATCCTCACCTTGAAAACAGGGTCCAGGATTTTTTTAGAAGAGACAGGAGTTGCTATCCATCGAAAATACCACTTGAGGTCTTGGAAAAGGGATGTTTGAGCCTCTCGTTGTGTTTTTGGGACTCAAAATGGGGCTCTCTCTCCGTTTGCTTTTGCCTCAGTTGGGCTGAGAAGAGATTGAAGCAAACGTTGGCTGAAATTCCTGGTTCACTCCTTGGTTTTTTTAAACAATACTTGTTTTCAAAAAGAATGGAGCCCACTGCAGGCCACGGTGCAGGGAAACAGGGTGTTCTGGAAGGCCCGGAATTCCTGATTGGAGCAGCGACCTGGGCCTAGAGACCAGCAATACGCTGAATTTTCTGCTCTAGCTTGGATCGTTACTCCCTGGAAACTGGAACAAAGCCTGGTTCTGGTGTCTGAGTGGCCCTGGCTCCATGGGAGCTGTTGAGAAGAGCAGATTCCATGGATTGCTGGAGCCGGACACACAGGAAAATCAGATTATTTTGGGTTACCCTCAGCTGGCTCCACGTGCTGCATTCAACACCCAAAATAAAGGAATTGAGCGGAGAAAAACTTGATAGGTTTGCAACAACTGCCTCGAAGCCTTTCCAAGCCTTTTCCGTGTTCCTCAGATGACCGCTGGACTTTGTGTCTCACCTCGTTCAATTTGAAACGTTGGGAATTATTCCTGTCCTGGCCTTTTTCCACGAAAAATCAAAGCAGGAGTTTGGCACTAGAAACCCAGGTGGCTGCTGCTGCGTTCCCTACAGAAGCAGAGCTGCTTTTCAGCTCAAACCATCAGGAAATGCGATTTTTGTCGTTTTAATGCCTGAGGTGGGGACCGTGGGAATCTTGGAATGCTCGCGGTGTGTTCCTGCTTGGATCTGCCACCTGCTGTCCTCGTGACTCCAGTGTGCTGCTTGCTTTTTCTGGTTCTTTTATTTTTTTGGTAATGTTCCAATGGATGCTTAGTTGGTATTTTATACACTTGTATAGCACGGGGCAGATTGAAATTAAAATATTTTGTTGTCTTCTTGTAAATGTCCTGGTGTTTCCTGCATGGAACCGCTCCGAAATGGGAATTTTCAGCTTCCAGAGGGGCAGAACGAGGTGCCAGGCCCTCATAAATTGATTCCTGGGAAAGCTTTGCAGATGAATTGCATGATCTCCAGATGTTGGGAATCTGCTCCTGAATAAAACCCAGTGGGGGGATATTCCAGTGAAATCCTGATTCTTCTGTGCCTCGAGTTCCTGGTAAAGGTCTCAACGTCTCCCTGCTCCACAACAATCCCTGTGCATTCCTAGCACATTAAATATCTGTATTCAAAAATGAATAATTGGGGGGTTTTCCAGAGAGGTTCTGGATTCCCCATCCCTGGAAGTGTCCAGGGTCAGTTTGGATGGGGCTTGGAGCAACCTGGAATAGTGAGAGGTGGAATGAGATGAGCTTTTTAGGGTCCCTCCATCCCAAAACATTCCAGGATCCCATGATTTTTGAAGCCCCTGGCATATGAAAATGCATCAGGATTTAAATGGCTTTCCCTTTTGAAATCCTTTTGTTGCAGAAGAAATGAAGGAAAACCGTGAAGGTTTTGCTGTGGGTAGGGATGGAATTCCTGTGATGACAAAAGTCCTCTAAGGACCAAAGTTTGTTTTGAATCTCTTGTTTTCCAGAGCAGCACCGAGCGTAGGAACGTTGCTGTTTGAAACTGGAGTTCTTGTTTAGTCCAGACTTGCCAGGGGTGGGGAAGGAATGAGCTCCAGCAGCTCTGGAACCGTTTGAACAATTTTGGAACCAGCTTTTAACAATTCCAGCAGGGATTTTGCCCTTGGCATCATCACCTGCCCGCTCAAGTTCTGCTCTTGGCTTAGCTTGGGGAACACAAGTTCTTCATTTTTGCTTTTACCCTGCCTTGCCCGACACACTTCAGAAACATTTCCCGGAGAATTACTCCTTGCTAGTGCTTTTAATAATCCCTCATTGGATCTGGAAAGACAAAACAGTGATAAAGACATTCCCCAAGGCACCGGTGAAGAACATTTCGACATTAAGCTTTCAAATAACACCGAATTTTCAATGTTCCAGGGAGCGAGGCGGGAGCCCAGAGGTGACTCCAGTGACAAGGGACAGGATGGAGCTGGCGGGGCTGGATTTATCTTCCCTGACAAAACTTCCATTGATAACGGGGGCTGTCACATTCCAGACTTGCTGTCGTGTTGAGTGTGTGTTTTCCTGCCAGGAATTCCTTTTGTTTGGAATTCCTTTGGAGCCCTGGAAGGGAAAACAAATCCTGGGAGAGGGAGCTGAGGGGGTTTGGAAAGGACAAGAGGAGGCTCGGGGGGGGCTCATTGCTCCCCACAAGTCCCTGACAGGAGGGGCAGGGAAAGGAGGAGAGGAAATGGCCTCAAATTGCACCAGGGCAGGCTCAGGGTGGAGATTGGGACAGAAAAATGCCCTGCGTTGGAATGAGCTGCCCAGGGAGTGGTGGAGTCCCTGTCTCTGGAATTGTCCCGGGGGAGTCTGGCGGTGGGGCTGGATGCTCCTGAAGGCTCTTCCCACCTTGAATATTCTGGGATTCCAGCCTTAAAGCGGGATTAAACCGCTGGATCTGAAGGGTTTCCAGAGGTACGAGGAGGTGCCCGTAGGTGGAGCTAAATCTCCAGCAATGGGTTTATCCTGAATAAAACCAAATCCACGCTCAGCCTGCAGCTCTGGCTCCCAAACCCACAGCAGATGTGGAAAAGATCTTGGACATCCCTTCCAGCCCTCACCATTCCATGGCTTTGTGATCCCATCTTTTCACTGTTTCTCTTCGGGAATCCCTTGGCTTTGAGGGAGCGCATGGGGCCACGCACAGAGAAGAGCAGCTGGGGCCAGGTGGAAAAGGGAAATTTTGGGTGCCACGTGTGGCTCTGTGTCAGTGATCCCAATCCCCAGGGGCTGTGGGATTTACCGAGTTCATCCCAATAATTCCCTGATGGGAGTTACTGTCAGGCTGATGGGAAAAGGTTCAGCCTGGAGGAGAGGAAACTCCTGAGCCTGTTCCAGAGCCTGAAGGAGGCTCTGAAAAGGAGGGAGAGGAGTTTTTTGTGTGGGCAGAGTGCCAGGACAAAGGGGAATGGGTTTAAATTGAAGGAGGGCAGGGCTGGATGGGAGATCGGGAATCAGGAATTGTTCCCTGGCAGGGTGTTGAGGCCCTGGCACAGGGCAGCTGTGGCTGCCCCTGGACCCCTGGCAGTGCCCAGTTGGACATTGGGGCTTGGAGCAGCCTGGGACAGTGGGATGATCCTGAAAATCCCTTCCAGCCCAATTCTGGGATTTCTCCTAAGCGCCTTTGACAGCAGCAGGGATTTCTTTGACCTTTCCTAGGAGCTGAACCGTGCTGGATTGAGCCTTTGTGAGTAAAGTAACGATCCATTTACTGATGTTATTCCAATGGGAGAATACAGGACTTGCCATAAAAATCAGTTTTACCTGCTCAGCGACACAGCCCTCCCCAAAACTGTGCTTGCCCCTTCCCTGGAAGGCTGTGGGAGCCTGGCTGGCCCCACGTGCTGCCAAGGCATGGAAAGTTCTTGCCGAATGCCTCTCCCACACAGCACAATTCAGCAGAGGGATTACAGCCGTGTGCTGCACCTGCTTTTTAACCTGCTGGACAAATTCTGGCTGCTCAAGCTCTCTCCTGAATCAGCAGGAGCTGTTGGAGCTGGGACGTGCAGGAATGCTGGGCTGGGAGCTGCCCTGTCATTAAAGTGGTGTCAGAGTTTCCATCCCGCAAGGAGAGAGTTCCCGGAGCTGAGCTGCTGCAGCAGGGAGGGTTACTCAGCAAATCGCTTGGGGCTTTGGGTGGCTGGGTTTTTTAATTAGGATTTTCGTGTCACGTGGAGTTTTAATGGTGTCTGAGGCTTCAGAGTGAAGAGCTGGGGCTCATCCAGGCTTTTCCTGCTGGGTCCGGCAGTCCTGGAATTCTGGAAGATTCCTTGAGGAAACAGCCTCAGCCTGGGCCAGGGGAGGCTCAGCTTGGACAGCAGCAGGAATTTCCCCATGGAAAGGGGGCTCAGGCCTTGGCAGGGGCTGCCCAGGGAGCTTTGCAGTGCCCATCCCTGCAGGTGGCACCTGGAGGTGGCACTCAGTGCTCTGGGCTGGGGGCAAGGTGGGCACGGGGCACAGCTGGGGCTCCCTGATGTTCTGGGAGATCTTTTCTAGCCTCAGAGATCCTGGGATTCTGTGATCTGTGAAACACAGGAGATCTTGGGCAGTGCCTTGTTTCAGGCAGAGCCACCTTACACAGACTGGAAATGCCATTAAAAAACAGATTTTTTTTTTTTTTTTCCTCTGCAGCTTTTTCCCCTCTCTAACGAGAAGTAAAACTCCTTCCAAGTGTTCTTCACCACACCTGCCCCGTTTATCTCCAGCCAGGACACTCCCTGTCCTGCCAGGCAGCAGCTTTGCTTTCAGTGTGAGAACCAAGAGGATCCTGCAATTCCCTCCCCCGGGAATTCTGTTCCCTGGGTGTGCTCCTTGCGTCCTCCCCTGGGTTCATACACAGCATCTCAAATCCACCTTTGAGCATTGACTGGGCTGGACAGAACTTTCCTTGTGGCCTTTTGAGTTCCCTGCTTGGTTCTGCAGCTCTTGAGATCAGGAGCAGCAGCTGAGGAAAGGTTGGAATGGGACAGATGATTGCAGAGGGGGCTGGGAGGAGGAGGACAAGGAGGAGGAAGAGGAGGGAAGGACTAATCAAACGCTGTGATTAATCGTCCACCAAAGCTCACAGTGATGCTTTTCCTTGGCAAACATCCAGGAAAAATCTGTCCCAAGAGCTGCAGTGTGAGCAGAGACACTCGGCTGTGGGACAGAAAGAGGCCGGGAAGAGGAAATCCCCGAGCACAAGTGGCGGCAGGAGCAGCCCCAATCCATGGCTCAGCTCAGCTCCCGCCTCGCTGGCACGGGGAAAGCTCTCAGAGCTCTTCACCAGAACATTGTGGACATGGAATCCTGCTGGGAATCCATTTCTTATAGCCCAGGGCAGCCAGGATTGATGTGAGCTCTGGGAAGTGGAGTCCTTCTGGTGGCCGTGAACGGGAACAGGGACAGTGAGGAACAGGGACAGTGAGGGACAGGGATGGTGAGGAACAGGGAGTGTGAGGAACAGGAACAGAGTGAGAAACAGGAACAGAGTGAGAAACAGGGACAGTGAGGGACAGGAACAGTGAGGGACAGGGACAGTGAGGGACAGTGTGAGGAACAGGGACAGTGAGGGACAGGGACAGTGAGGGACAGGGACAGTGAGGGACAGGAACAGTGAGGAACAGTGACAGTGAGGAACAGTGTGAGGAACAGGGACAGTGAGGAACAGGGACAGTGAGGGACAGGGACAGTGAGGGACAGGGACAGAGTGAGGAACAGGGACAGAGTGAGGGATAGGGACAGTGAGGAACAGGGACGGTGAGGAACAGGAACGGTGAAGAACAGGGATGGTGTCAGGCCCAGGGATGGAGAGCACAGAACTGCCAGCGTTCCCTTGGCACTGAACGCCTCCGTTTGTCCTCTGAGCTCCCCAGAGCTGCTCCAGCCCTGCCCTGGCTGCTGGGTGCCAGGAGAGGCACACAAGGGCTGGATTTGCTCCATTGCCATGGGATAACTTCCCAAGGACACCAGGGAGCTGCTGTCTGCTGCCCAGGGGGTTGGGAAGGGATTCGGTGCCGTTTTGGTGCCGTGACCCAAGCTCAGCATCAGTCACCACAAACCCCAGCGCTGCTCCAGCTGGATCCTGGCTCTGGGAATGCCAAACTCCAGATGATGCCAGCCTGGCTGCCACCAGGGCTCTGCCATCTGCAGGTGCTGCTTCCTTTGCTTCCAAACGTCTGCATTTCCTGCAAATCCTGCACCAGCAAAGCAGCTCCACACAGAGACTGGGGCAGAAACCACAGGGAGAGGTCCCACTGCAGGGATTTCAGCATTGGGCCAGGGATGAGCATGGAATCATGGAATGGTTTGGGTTGGGAAGGACCTTGAATCCCACCCAGTGCCACCCCTGCCATGGCAGGGACACCTCCCACTGCCCCAGGCTGCTCCAACCTGGCCTTGGGCACGGCCAGGGATCCAGGGGCAGCCACAGATGCTCTGGGCACCCTGTGCCAGGGCCTCAACACCCTCACAGGGAGGAAATTTTCCCTAATATCTCATCTAAACCTGTAATTTTTCAGTTTGAGGCCATTCCCTGTGTCCTGTCCCTGCAGCCCTTGGGAATTGTCTCTCTCCAGCTTTCCTGGGGCTCCTTCAGGCCCTGCAAGGCCACCCTGAGCTCAGCCCAAAGCTTCTCCTGGCCAGGCTGAACAATGCCAGCTCTGCCAGCCTTTCCTCCCAGCAGAGCTGCTCCATCCCTCTGCTCATCCTGCTGCCTCCTCTGGGCTCTCTCCAGCAGCTCCAGGTGCTCCCTGTGCTGGTCCCATCCCCGTGCACGGGCAGCCCCAGGAATGGGGACAGGATCCCTGCTCTCAGTCCCAGTGTCCCAACCCAACACATTGACTCGGTTCCAGCCTCAGTTTATTGCTCATTATCAATCAAAGGGAAACGCCAGGGGATTTTTCTTCGGGACACGGAACAGAAACCTTTTGTGCTGGGTTTGCTGTGGGTGGAGCTGGGGAGGAAGCAATCCTCCTCCTTTTCAACCGGAGAAAACTCCCCCAGTTATTTGCACCGCCTTTGCCCTGAGTGCCTTTGTTTTGTTTTGGGGCATGGAGGGAAATCCTGGCGCACCTTGAAAGGAAAAACCAGCCTTGGTTTGACACACCTGGCCAGGCCACCACAGAGATGCTCTGTGCTCTCCAGAGTGGTGGTGGGAGCTCACAGAGGTGCACGTTGGATTTCACAGGAGATTTTTCCCTGGAGGAGTGGTCAAGGCCTTGGGATGAGCTGCCCAGGGAGGTGGTGGAATCCATGTCACCGGGAGTTTTCAGGGGTCTGGATGTGGCCCTTGGGGTGGTGCTGGGCCCTTCTGAAGGTCTCTTCCAACCCTGCTGATTCTTTGGCCCTGTAAAAGCCACATTTGCAGGTAATTCCTTGTTGGTCCCCGTTTTTAAAAAAGCCAAACCCAACCCATTCTGTGATCCAAAGCCACCGGAGAATTTGGATGTTGCAGCTGTAATTAAACCCAAGTGTTGATGCCTTATTTCATGTTTGTTTCTTGGTATTTTAAGCAGTTTTGTGTCCTGGTTTGTTGCCTGCTGTGATGAGCAACATCCAGATCATGGACACCTCTTCAAGGCTGGATTGGACAGGGATTGGAGCAACCTGGGACAGTGGAAGGTGTCGCTGCCCATAACAGGGGTGGAATGGGATGGGATTTAAGGTCCCTCCCCTCTCACACCAAACCATTTAATTGTGTACATGATTTTTTTTTGTGTGAGATTCAAAAAAAAAAAAAAAAAAAAAAAAAAATCCCATGGGACTTTTTTCTGCTGTGTGGAAAAATAAGGGGGTGAATTTTGAACTTTGAGAGCAGGAGAGCAAACGAAGGTTTTGTCCTCCAGCCACTGCTTTGCCCTAGAGAGCGTCACTTTGAGGGACACCTCTCTTTGGCTCCTGTCAAGAGGTTCCCTCATGCCCCTGCAATTAAACCACGGCTGTCAGCATGTTCCATTAATTTGCCATCAGGAGCTTTATTACATTCAGTGAAGGATGGGAAGCGCTGGGGATGTTAAAGCTCAGCTTTGCTAGGGCAGAGCCGAGCAGAGGAGAATTCCAAACAAACGCCAGCGTCGAGGCAAAGGATCGAAGTGAATCGGAGCCCCTCGTCACTCCCAGTGCTCCTCACTGTCCAGAGCACTCCTCTGATGGTCACAGCTGGGTGAAAACCCTAAAAGGACAAAAAATCCCGCTTCTTTGTTTTCATTTGGGTTAAAAGGTGATGCCATGCTGAGCTTTTTTTTTCGTTGGGAGTGGAGCTGGTCATAGCACCAGGATGAAAAACATCCCCTTGGTGAGATCTGCTGGAAAATATTTGGATGGTAAAAGTGTTGCGTTAATGGGCTTTGATTGACGGACGGTGTTTGGAAAGGAAACTTTCCACACGAAAGGAATAACGTGCTGTATCTGGCAGAGGGGTTGATCAACAGGAGTTCGCTTTTTCCATTTCCTTGTGTGGAACGAACAAAGGAGGCTTAAAATTAGTAAATCCTTTAGTCATGGCATTAGGAATGGCACGGTGGAGTAATCCCAGGGTTATGGAATGGCTGAGTTGGAAGGAACCTTAAGGATCATCCCATCCCACCCCTGCCATGGCAAGGACACCTTCCACTGTCCCAGGCTGCTCCGAGCCCCAAATCCAACCTGGAACGGAACATTCCAGGGATGGGGCAGCCACAGCCGTTCTGTGCCAGCGCCTCTCCACCTTCACAGGCAAGGTTCCTTCCCAATTTCTAATCCAAAACTACTCCCAGTTGGACAGCAGCAGGAATTTCCGCATGGAAAGGGGGCTCAGGCCTTGGCAGGGGCTGCCCAGGGAGCTCTGCAGTGCCCATCCCTGCAGGTGGCACCTGGAGGTGGCACTCAGTGCTCTGGGCTGGGGACAGGGTGGGCACGGGGCACAGCTGGCACTGTCCTGGCCTTGGAAATCTTTTCCTAAGGGATTTGGGGATTCTGCACCATCCCATGGGTTTTGTAGCAGTTTGGGATTTCCATGGAAGAAGTTTGGATCTTCCAAAGTGTCTCTGTGCGGATCTGAAGCTGTTTTCACCCTCAGCTTTTCCTTCACCTGCACCCTGAGGATGTTTCCTGAGGCTGTTTCCCTTTCAGTCGTGACGCAGCAGAGATTTGGGAATTTTTAAAAGGAGGGAACCAGAGTAATTCATTAAAACACCTCAGCAACGAATCCCAACTCTTCTGCAGACATTGTGATTAAGGTCAGCTCAGCCCTTGCTCATGCTGGATGTTGTCCCTGGATTGTGACTGAGGCAACAGACATAGGATGGACAACTGGTGGCTTTTCCAGCCCTGCCTGAGATCCAGAACAGGATTTGGCCTTTCCTGCTGGCCAGGGAAGAATGAGAATCCTGAGTTCCTTGCTGAAAGCAGGAGGAATGTGTGGCAGCCCGAGTTAAGGAGGGACAGTTTCACTCCCTGCCTGGCCGATTGTTTTTGAGTGGGAGGGAATTAAAAAAAAAAAACCCAAAAAAACTGGGATGACTTGTTTGCCCAGGAGGAAAAGAAACGCCTGAAGTAAGGAAAATACAGGGGGGTGAGAGGAAAAATCCCTGTGTGGATAAAAGTGCACCTGAGGAGTGCAGGGGAAGGGCAGGGAGGACCTGGGTGAGATTTGGGGTGGGGGAAGGTGGTGGGAAGGGCTTTGGGGGCAGTGCCTGGTCCTGTCCATGCACAGCATCCATGTCTGGGCACTCCAGAGGGCACCGAATCCCAGAATGGCGTGGGAAGACCTCAAATCCCAGCCAGTGCCACCCCTGCCATGGCAGGGACACCTCCCGCTGTCCCAGGCTGCTCCAGCCCCAGTGTCCAACCTGGCCTTGGGCACTGCCAGGGATCCAGAGGGCAGCCACAGCTGCTCTGGGAATTCTATTCCAGAACCTTCCCACCCTGCCAGGGAACAATTCCTGCCCAAGATCGAATTCCTTCTTGTCCTGTCACTCCACCTCCTTGTGAAGAGTCCTTCTCCAGCCTTCCTGAAGCCCCTTCAGGTACTGGAAATCTTCTCTAAGTTCCCCCCAGAGCTCTGATTATCCACAACATTTCCAGCAGAGCCCTAAACCCCAGCTCCTCCCTATAATGTCCTTTTTTTTTCCCTCTTCAGACATAAAAGAAAGAAAGGAAAACACATTTATTGGTCATGCAAAGTGCAGCAGAAAGCTCAGAAGAAGGAAGGAGCTCTGAAGCCCAGAGGGCTTAGAAAGGTTGTGGTTGCTCCATTCCTGGAAGCATCCCAGGTCAGGCTGGATGGGGCTTGGAGCACCCTGGGATGGTTGAAGATGTTCCTCCCCATGGCAGGGGTGGGATGAGAAGAGTTTTAAGCTCAAAAGTTCACTTTGAGCAGTGCCAGGATGTCACCAGGGGCAGCTGCAGCCTCGGGCACTTTTGGGGAGCTTTGTCTCTCTGTCTGTCTGTCTGTCTGTCTCTGTCTCTGTCTCTCTGTCCTTCCTCGCTCACTGAGGGCAGATGATCGCCCCAAAATCGATTCATCACCATCAGCACTTCCTCCCTCTCGCCCTCCTCCGCTCTGTGAGTTTGCAGCCAAGCAGGAGCTGAGGAGGAGCTGAGGAGGAGCAGCCTTTGGGCACTGCTGCACTCTTCCTTGGAGATCTTTTCCCACCTCACTGATCCTGTGGAGCTCCAGCGAGCTCCAGTGCTGGCCTGGAGGAGGAAGAGAAGGATTTGCCTGGAAGAAGGGACTCGGTGTTCTCCTCCTCAGCCAGGTAAGGATTTCAACGCTGACTGAGTTTGCATAACCTCAGCCCACGCAGGTGAGCGGGGAGGAAACAGGAGCACTGCCCTGAGCCAAGTGCTCACCGGGGAACGGCCGTGGAAATCCCAGGATGGATTGGGGTGGATGGGAGGGACCTTGCAGCCCAGCCAGTGCCACCCCTGCCACGGTGGACACCTTCCAAAAGTGCAGGAGAAGCTGTGGCTGCCTCGTCCCTGGAAGTGTCCAAGGCCAGGCTGGAGCAACCTCGGATGGTGCCTGTGGAATTGGATGTTCCTTAAGGTCCCTCCCAACCCAAACCATTCCACGATTCCATTCCTGGCCCCTCTGCTGCTGCTCAGGAAGGCATTTTGGGAGCAATTCCAGAAGTTCTGGCTCTGCCTGAAGCCCGTGAAAGAGGTCTGACCTCGCTTACACCACACTTGGGATGAATTTGCTCCTCCTAACGTGGTCGAACCCACGGAAAACTGAGGCAGGGAGGGATGAGCAGCTCCGGACAGAGCAAATCCACGCCACTTGTCCAGTGCAGGGCACATCCAGGGCCACTCCTTGGGAATCAGTGGAGCCAGGAACTCCAGAGGTTTGGGAATGCTGGGAATCAGCTGGTGCTGCGTGCTCGGGGTGAAAACCAGCCCAGCAGGAAGACAGCGGGGCTGCCTGGAGAGAAAAAACTTATCTGGGCCTCACACCATAACACAGGCACTTCTAAAGAAGAGGAAATGAGATAAAGAAATTACTCAGGGCTGCTGCTGCCTGTGAAAAGCTTCCTTTGATAAAGGAGGCAAGGCTGGGGCTCACGTGCTGCTGGTGGTGTGGGCAGAAAGCTTCAGCCCAGTTAACAGAAAAGCCTTTCCCAGTTTAGCTCCTCAGGACAGAAGGTTCCCCTGCCCCTGCGATTTGGCTTTTTTCCTGAATTTGGGGTGGTTTTGGGGTCCTTCTTTGTGCTCTCCTGACATTCTTCAGCGATTTGGTGCAAATCCCTGGGAGCTTGGAGAGGACGTTTGGACAGATCCTCTCCCTGCACTGTCTTTGATCTTTCGTTCTCCTGACAACGCCACCGTGAAAATTGGTTTGTGAGCATGAAACATCTCTGATTCTCAGTGTACTGGGAGATCTTTCCCCATGGAAAAGGGGCTCAGGCCTTGGAACTGCCCAGGGAGCTTGGCAGTGCCCATCCCTGCAGGTGGCACCTGGAGGTGGCACTCAGTGCTCTGGGCTGGGGACAAGGTGGGCACGGGGCACAGCTGGGAGGGATTTTCCAACCCCTAGGATCCTGGGATTCAGAGATCTGCTGATAAAAGTGGGGGTCTAAAACGCCCTTTGAGGTGGTTGGTTTCTGGGGAGGAAAATCCAAAGGTTCAGTGGATTTTTGCTGGAGGATCGCCCTGTCAAAGGAGATCAGACAGGTCAGGATTTCAGTACTTTACACGCTGGGAGGATGAACCGAGCTCCAGGGATGTGGTGATTCAAGGCCAGGCTGGACACTGGGGCTTGGAGCAGCCCGGGTCAGTGGAAGGTCCCTGCCATGGCAAGGGTGGGATAAAATGATCTTTAAGGTCCCTTCCAACATAAACCACTCTGGGATTCCGTGTGCTCCTGGGAAGTTTGAGCTCAGGATCCAGAGTCTCACCTTCTTCCCTCTGCCTGAATCCCAGAGGATTCTGCTCAGCCTGTGGGAGCTGATAACCCCGACTTTCACACAGGGAACCACGGAATCATGGAATGTTTGGGTTGGGAGGGATCTTAAATCCCAGCCAGTGCCACCCCTGCCATGGCAGGGACACCTCCCACTGTCCCAGGCTGCTCCCAGCCCCAGTGTCCAACCTGGCCTTGGGCACTGCCAGGGATCCAGGGGCAGCCACAGCTGCTCTGGGAATTCTATTCCAGGGCCTCAGTCCGGAGTGGAGATGAGTTTCTAGCTCAGGGGAGGAATCTCCCCAGGACCCCTGGGAACAAGAAACTCCAGCTTTGATCAGCATGAATCCAAATTTCCTCTGTCTGGTCATTAAAGCCGTGAGTGGTGATGGGACCCATCAGAATCATCCTCACCAAAATAATCTCTCCAGTCCCTGTGCCTCGGCTGAGGGCTCGGAATTCCTCTGCAGGAAGGGAATTCCATTTAACCCCATCCTGGGGGCCAGAAGCTTCCCCATCCAGCCCCTTCCAAACCTGCAGCTGTCAGCACATTTTGAATTTAACATTGAGGTTGTTTTTTTTTTTTTCCCCAGTCTAAACTTCATTTCAGTGTCAGGCTGCAGAGTACAGCTGTTTTTCCCAGCTGCTGTAAATTCCGGAGCCTTCGCTGCATCCCTGAGCTGCATCCTCGCTCCTGCTGCCGAGGAAGCTCTGGATCCTGGCACAGACTCTGCAGATGGGACCAGCTGCTCCAAACCCTTGTTTTTAGGGCTTTGGGGTTGTATCCATGCCGGGAGAGCAGCGGGTGAATTAACGCCCCCCTCTCTGCCAGGGCTTTCCTGGAAGCTCCTCCTTCGTGGGGTAACCCTGGAAACCTCAGCCCAAAAGGATTTCTGCAGGGTTTGGGCTGAGCTGGAGGTCCCACCCCAAAGGGACTGGCCGACGCCTTTGGCAGCGGGGCTCTTTGGTGGGGGACAGGTTTGGGGTGGGGATGGAGCTGGAGAAGGACTCGGTGCCCTCCTGTGCCCTTGGCTCCCGGGGAGCAGAGCCAGGGCCGGGGAGCTGCTGGGGCGCAGGGGAAACCAAATGATTTCTGAGTTATTGAATGGATTTGTGTCACTGAGACACGCAAAGCAATCACACGTAAACGAGAAGTTTCGCAGGGCAGAGAGGTTCCTCCGATCCAGCTCAAGCTGAGTCAGGGCAGAGAGAGACCTCCTTTTTTATTTCTTATTTTTTATACATTTGTGAGTCTGGCTGAAGATTGGCTTCTGGGGTTAAACACCCCTCAGCCTCAGTGGCCAGACCAATTGTCAGTTACAATTGTTTTCAGGTTAGAAATATGCAAACAAAAGACAGAGAATGAAAAACAAAGGATTTGTTTATGTTACATCTGTGGGAAAAAGGTAGAAACTGCTCCTAATATTGTGCAGCAGCTAAAAAAATCTAACTCTATTTTATGAAAATTCAAAAAGCTATAAAAAACTCAAAAAAACCAAGGTAACAGATTTGGAATGATTCCTCCCTCGCTCTTGCCCAGAGAACTCAGCCAGTGAGGGTTTGGAGAGCTCTGCTCCTTGCCCCTGATTTTCAGGGGTGACCATGCCACAGCTGGAGATGTGGACAGAAGCATGGTAGACCTCATCTATTCCCATACAGCTGCCACAGCAGCAGCTTTTCCAAGGAAAAGGGAAAATTCATTGAAAGAATAACGTGTATTTTCTGCTCCCCACTCTTACTTCAGTATTTCTTTCCTCAAAACAAAAAATGAGGCCGATTTAAAGCCCAGGAATGCAGTTTCAAGAGATCTGCAAGACCCTGTGCTGTGAAATGTCCTTTGTCACCTTCCAGAGGAAACTTCCTGAGGGATCCCATCACTCCACAGGTCGTCATTGACCTGGGGAAAATGAAACCTGTGGCTACTGACAGATCCAGGAGGGCAAAGAGGGTTCCTACACGGAGCTGGAGCTTTTAAAAGATATATTAAATAATAATCTCCCTGTCACAGGAGCTTTCAAAGTCAAATAGAAGTTACGGATTTGCTTCTGGAACAGTGGATCTGCTCCAATGGAGACACAAAATTCCCTGGGCTGGAAGCGACGCTGGTGGCGCTGGGACAGGAGTGGGGCCCACATGGACTCTGAGATCTCACAGAATGAATCCTGAAATTAAATCCCATCCTAATGGATGGGACATTAAAGCTCATCCCATTCCACGGGCAGGGGTCATCTCACTGTCCCAGGCTGCTCCAAGCCCCAGTGTCCAACCTGGCCTTGGGCACTGCCAGGGATCCAGGGGCAGCCACAGCTGCTCTGGGCACCCTGTGCCAGGGCCTCAGCACCCTGCCAGGGAACAATTCCTGATTCCCAATCTCCCATCCAGCCCTGCCCTCTGGCACTGGGAGCCATTCCCTGTGTCCTGTCCCTGCAGCCCTTGGGAATTGTCTCTCTCCAGCTTTCCTGGGGCTCCTTCAGGCCCTGCAAGGCCACCCTGAGCTCAGCCCAAAGCTTCTCCTGGCCAGGCTGAACAATGCCAGCTCTGCCAGCCTTTCCTCCCAGCAGAGCTGCTCCATCCCTCTGCTCATCCTGCTGCCTCCTCTGGGCTCTCTGCAGCAGCTCCAGGTGCTCCCTTGGCTGGGAATTCCAGAGCTGGTCCCAGCAGAGCCCCTCTGTCCCCACAGAAGGGGTTCCCTCCCTTCCAGGCCCCCTCAGCAGCTCGGGGACACTTTGGGATGGGAGGGTGACACCACTCCAGGGCTCTGCCTGGGGAGAAGGAGACAAGCAATGGATTCCTCCAAATATAAAACTGGGCTTCTGTCAACCCAGAAATTTTGAAAGAAACCCCCTCCTTTCCCAGGGGGGAGAGGGCAGGTGATGATTTCTCATCAAAGAAGAGACCTGGAAGAGATTGGCAGTGGAAGCACCAATTATTACGACAAAATCCTGAATATCACAGCAAAGCAGCCTGAAAAGGCTCCACAGGAACTTATAAGCTTGGTTTAATTTGGTAATTTGTAAGCTTTGTTTAATTTTATGGATGAAAGCTTACATCTCATAAAAAAAAATATAGACAGGAAAAGAAAAACAAAATCAATTTTTGGTGAGAAGTTCGCATTTTTCAAAAGGGATAAAAAAAACCCAGAAGCTCTCCTTGGGGGCCTGCCCCGTGCCCAAACAGCTCATGGCCATTCCTGCCCCCCTTCTGGAAAACCAGAGGTGTTGGAAAAGCCCAGCTCTATGGAGACGGGGCGGCTGAGAGGCGTTTTTAAAAGATTTAATTCCATGATCAATCTGGTAGAAGGGTGAGACAGCAGAGATGTAAAACTCAACGCCATTCTGCCAGAGGCCGTTTCTTGGTTACAACCCCTCAGAAATTCTTTCCAGCCCATCAATCACCTTTTGCCACGCCGCTGCCAACGCTCCTAATGCCAATCACCGATTATTTCACCCTGTGGTCTCGCTACAACGCGTCTTTCACAGCTGGGATCCTCCAAAATATCCGCTCTGTTTGCAAGGCCGTCTCTCAAAACTCGTTTCCAGTTCGATCCCTCTCTCTCCACAATGCCCTCTCCACCCGTGGCCTTTCCAGGTCACCTCATCTCCGACGGACAAGGCTCTGAGTTTTCAGGCAGGATTTGAGGATCCTCTGCAAGTCCATTCCTCGCACGTGGACGCCTCTCCCATCCCAAAGCTCCTCTCGCACACCCCGTTCCCAGCTCTTCAGGGAAGAGGGAGGCTGGGCCAGGAAGGGACAGGATCTGATTTTGTCCCAGATTTCCCCTGTGAGGAGGAAACAGGGCCTGACTCTGCTGTCATTGACCGCCCACACCCTCCTCCTCCTCCTCTTCCTCCTCCTCCTCCTCCTCATCCCAGTCTGGGTCTCTCCCGGATCCAGTGCACTGTGCCCACTCCTGGGGGAGCCTTTGCTGCCCCATCCCCATTTCTGAGCCTTCTTCTTTGCTGATTGAATCCATTTATTCCCTCAAACCGGATTAATCCGGAAGTGCGCTTTCCCAAACCAGCCCATCCCGCCATTCCTGGCCACGCTGGGTTAAACTCTGGGACGCCCTTCAGACATCTGGGTGAGTTCACACACTCAGGCACGACATTTCTTTGTGTTCCGGGGTTTTGGTGGCCGTGCTTGGCCCCAAACTGGTGCCACTGGTCTAGGGAAGGGAATCACCTCCCCCCGTGACTCTTCCTGCAGCTTCTTCCTCTTCCTTGGGCCTGTGCCAGCCTTTAAAATTCCCCTAAAAGATCTCAGAAGGGAATTCCCTGGGGACTGTGAAAACAAGAGGATCAGATCCCGCTCCAGGCTTCCCACGGGCAAAGGAAAACTGGATTGGGCAGCCCTGGAGGGGAGAAACTGAGCAGGCAGGGCACAGAAAGTCAGATTTCATCCGAGATTTGGGGCAGTCTGGGGAATCAATGCCATGAGCTGCTCGTGCTTGCATTTCAGGCAAGGAAAGCAGGGGCTGCATCCTCACCCTGAGGAAAAGAAATGGAATAAAGCTCTGGAAAAGTGGGCAGCAAGGAAATGGTGGGATATTTTCATCCATTTGGATTTTCATCTATCCTCAATCACCACCTCAATTCCTCTCTCCAGATGCTGTCCAGGCAACAGCAGCTGGCAAAGAGTGTCAGGCAAGGAGGGATCATCCCATCCCATCCCATGGATCCCATCCCATCCCATCCCATCCCATCCCATCCCATCCCATCCCATCCCATCCCATCCCATGGACCCCATCCCATCCCATCCCATGGATCCCATCCCATCTCATCCCATCCCATCCCATGGATCCCATCCCATGGATCCCATCCCATCCCATCCCATCCCATCCCATCCCATCCCATCCCATCCCATCCCATCCCATCCCATCCCATCCCAGTCCCCATTCTCATTCCCATTATTTCAGCTAATGACAGTCTGGAGGTCACTGTCCCCACCAGGGGCCGTGGGATGGACATTCCCTGATCCCAGGAATGCTGAGGGGATGTTATCCCACAGGATGGACGCCCCAGGAATGCTGAGGGGATGTTATCCCACAGGATGAACACCCCAGGAATGCTGAGGGGATGTTATCCCACAGGATGGACATTCCCTGATCCCAGGAATGCTGAGGGGATGTTATCCCACAGGATGGACACCTCAGGAATGCTGAGGGGATGTTATCCCACAGGATGGACATTCCCTGATCCCAGGAATGCTGAGGGGATGTTATCCCACAGGATGGACGCCCCAGGAATGCTGAGGGGATGTTATCCCACAGGATGGAGGTTTCCAGGCCCCAGGAATGCTGAGGAGATGTTATCCCACAGAATGGACGCCCCAGGAATGCTGAGGGGATGTTATCCCACATCAAGAGTGTCCTCTGAGGGAGTTCATTTGCATCTTTCAAAGCCGATAAATTCATTTTGTAGCATCCAGGTGTGCACTGACGGATCCCCTCTGGCTCAGAGGTAACCACAGACTCCTTCCTCGGGTGGAAGGTGCAGGGTGAGGTTTTGGGTGGGGTTTCAGTGTTTTGGTGGTGCCTGGGGCGAGCCAGTGCTCCCTTCATTGAGGTGTTTAAGGGGAGCGCTAAAATCAACTTCCCTTCCTGCTCACACCCCAAAAAGTGCGATATCCCTGGAGGATGGAGCTCCGGGAGTGCCGAGGGCCAGGGCAGCATCTCTGGGGATGTCCCAACATCCGGCACCTTCCTGGAGCAGAGGAGCCAGAGCTCAGAGCTCAGCGCCCAGGGAGCGGCTGGAGATGTTCCAGCAGGGATTGGGTTGGATTTTAGGGAAAGGTTCTTCCCCAGAGGGTGCTGGCACTGCCCAGGCTCCCCAGGGAATGGGCACGGCCCCGAGGCTGCCAGAGCTCCAGGAGCCTTTGGACAGCGCTGCCAGGGATGCACGGGCTGGGATTGTTGGGGGTGTGGGCAGGGACAGGAGCTGGATCCATGATCCCTGTGGGTTTATTCCCACTCAGGAATTCCACAGGATTCCCTCTCTCCTGCGCTGCTCTGCCACATTCCCCATGCCAGGAGCTGCGGTGCCCCCTGAGCACCTCCCACCTGGGCACCTGCACGGGGCACGGCCCCTGCTGCCCTCCCTCGCTCCCTCCCTCCCAGCCCGGCTGTTTCCCTGTTCTCCTCTCGCCTCCAGCGCCCAGCACGGACGGGACAGCGAGAGCCGGGCTGCGGCAGGGGCTCAGCCCCTCACACCCATCACCTTTTCCAGGGCTGGCATCTTCCCTCTCCTCCTTCCCCAGGAGGGGCTGGAGCGCCGCGGCCGCCAGGTCAGTGCGGGCGCTCCGGGATGGGAGCGGGGCTGCGGGAAAACTGGGAAGCGCCGGGAGCTCAAGCGGAGCCCAACTGATGGAGGAGCAGGAGCTGGGGCTGGGGCTCCGCTGCCAGGCTTTGTTTGCTGTTCCAGCCGTGCCAGTGTTTGTTCCTTGGGGCTGGGAGCGATCCCGAGGCAGCTGCATCCCGGGGGATAAACCCGCTTGGATTTTTGTTTTTCTTTTTAGGGAGGATTGCTGGGTTTTCCCGCTTCGGGATAGTGGGATGTACATACCGCGTGCAGGGAAAACCGAATGCCTGGCTTGTGATGAGAGAAAAGCGGGGCTTTGGGGAGAGCTCAGTGTCCCCCAGTGCACAGGGGCTGGTTTTTAAAGCCGCAGCAGGAGCCGAAGGGAGGTGTTGCTCCCCAGGACGGCCCTGGACAGGCAGGGAGAGGCTGCACATCTGCCAGGGACAGGAGGGAGCTGCAGGAGCTGCTTGCAGATCCCGGAGCTGCCCCAGCTCGGGCAGGAGCAGTGCCCTGGATGCTGCTGGGTTGCAAAATTGCCGGGAGCTGGAGCGAGGAATGCGGCTGCCTTGTGCAATGAAGAACGGTGTCTGACCTACTCATCCCTGAAGGAATGGCAGGGAAACGAGCCAGGGAGGTCAGTGGATCCTTCGGGGAGCTGGAGAAGCACCAGAACGGTTGGAAGGCAGAAAACCCGGGAGGTGGGTGATGTGCTGTGCCAATTTTTTTGCTCTGAGAGTAGCATGGGCTTCATCTCTGTGTCAAACCTCTAGAAGTTGTGATAGAGCCGTGTTTTCCAAAGGTGAGCGTTCCTCGAGACTGCCTGGGCTCGGGGCTGGCTGCTGACGCTTTTGGCAGCCACAGGAGAGAGGCTCGGAGATGTTTGCTTGGTGGGAATGGAACTGGAGGCGCTCTGGTTTGGGAGAGCTGAGAAAACGGCGTTAGAATCTGACATTTCACACCAACCCCTGTCGGTGCGATAAAAATCACACTGAAACCTCAGCAGGGAGGAGAAGGAGAGGCGGCCGAGAGTCAGTTTTCATGGAATCATGGATTGGTTCATCCAGTGCCACCCCTGCCATGGCAGGGACACCTCCCACTGTCCCAGGCTGCTCCAAGCCCCAGTGTCCAACCTGGCCTTGGGCACTGCCAGGGATCCAGGGGCAGCCACAGCTGCTCTGGGCACCCTGTGCCAGGCCTCAACACCCTCACAGGGAGGAAATTTTTCCTAATATCGGATCTAAATTTGTCATTTTCCAGTTTGAGGCCATTCCCTGTGTGCTGTCCCTGCAGCCCTTGGGAATTGTCTCTCTCCAGCTTTCCTGGGGCTCCTTCAGGCCCTGCAAGGCCACCCTGAGCTCAGCCCAAAACTTCTCCTGGCCAGGCTGAACAATGCCAGCTCTGCCAGCCTTTCCTCCCAGCAGAGCTGCTCCATCCCTCTGCTCTCTCCAGCACCCAATGATCCAGGAGAAAATTCCTCTTCAGCCCCAAAGCTGAAGGCCACAAATTTGAGGTGCATTCCAGAAAACTCCCTCTTCCCTTTCCAACTCTGGTGGCAGCAGGATCCAGGCTCCTTTGGAG
This sequence comes from Progne subis subis, assembly GCA_022316685.1. Classification (NCBI taxonomy): domain Eukaryota; kingdom Metazoa; phylum Chordata; class Aves; order Passeriformes; family Hirundinidae; genus Progne; species Progne subis. Next base: position 19,884 of record JAKJHU010000267.1, on the reverse strand, counting down.
CAGGATCCAGGTTCAAGGAGCAGACCCAGGCTCTTTTGGAGCAGATCCAGGCTCCTTTGGAGCAGATCCAGGCTCTGGGAGCAGGATCCAGGTTCTGGGAGCAGGATCCAGGTTCAAGGAGCAGGATCCAGGTTCTGGGAGCAGGATCCAGGTTCAGGGAGCAGGATCCAGGCTCTTTTGGAGCAGATCCAGGCTCCTTTGGAACAGGATCCAAGTTCAGGGAGCAGGATCCAAGTTCAAGGAGCAGGATCCAGGTTCAGGGAGCAGGATCCAGGTTCAAGGAGCAGATCCAGGCTCCTTTGGAGCAGATCCAGGCTCCTTTGGAGCAGGATCCAGGTTCAAGGAGCAAACCCAGGCTCTTTTGGAGCAGATCCAGGCTCCTTTGGAGCAGATCCAGGCTCTGGAAGCAGGATCCAGGTTCAAGGAGCAGGATCCAGGCTCCTTTGGAGCAGATCCAGGTTCAGGGAGCAGACCCAGGCTCCTTTGGAGCAGACAGAGCCGCTGTGCTGTGCCTTTGTTGGGAAGCAGCCGTGTGCCCATCCTGCCATTCCCACAGCTGGCAGCAGCTCCATGAGGCGCAGGATCCAGCTGCAATTCCCCGTGCCTGGAGTCCAAAGCCACTCTGCGGCTCCGGATGACATTCCCGACGGCCTCAGCCCCCAAACGGGCACCACGAGCTCTGCCTCAGCCCCTCTCCACACCCAGCCAGGATCAGACTCTGGGAAGTGGCTCCTGGAACGGCTTTGGCAGCTCTGGGGCTGCAGGGATTTGGGTGTTGAAGAGATCGGAGACAGGGCATAAAATCACAGAATCCCAGACTGCCATTCCCTGTGTCCTGGCATTTCATTTCATCCCTTGGGAATTGTCTCTCTCCAGGTTCCTTGCAGCTCCATCCAAGGCCAGGTTGGACCCTGGGGCAGTGGGAGGTGTCCCTGCCATGGCAGGGGTGGCACTGGGTGGCCTTTGAGGTCCCTCCCAACCCAACCCAACCCATTCCAGGATTCCACGGGAATTCTCCACCCCGCCGTGACGAATTTCTCAATGTTTCACTTCCAGCCCCAAACCCCTGAGCGCCGAGATAAAGAGTTCACGCTGAAAATCAGCACGGGGAGTTGTTAATTAACAATTAAGTCCTGCAGGAGCTGTGTTCCCTGGGCTGTGGCAGGCACAGAACGCTCCAGGGAAATGTTCTCCTCCTGAGGGATGTTGGGCCACCAAGAGCAGAGTCCTGGCTCCCTCCCTGCGTCCCAGCAGCTCCCTGTGCGGCTTTTATTCCGGAACGAGGCACAAACATAAATCCAAGGAAGCCTCCAGGTACCTCCTGTTCCTGCAGGGCCATTCCCAGCAGCTGGAGGCCGTGCCCAGCCGAGCTCCCTCCCACGCAGAGCTCCTGGAAAAGCTCCCTGAGGTGCCACCATCCCCTCCCGGAGCTGTCACTGCCGCCCCGGGCTCCCTTGCAGCCTGGATGGATTAGAAACGCTCCCAAGGCGCTTCCTCCTCAAAATCCCCCAACAACAACGGCTCAGTGTTGTGCAGAAGGATTTGCTGAGCTGCTCCCGTGGGTTTCAAGCTGCGGGAAGCCCTGGGAGGTGCCGAGGTTGTTGTCACAGGAGTCACCTTGAATGACAATGCCCCATTCAGGTGCTCAAGGGCTCTGCTCCTTCTGCAGGCTCCTTTAAACCAGGGGTTGTGGTGGGGTTGTCAGCCAGGGATGAGGAAAGGCTGGAGAGCTGGCATTGTTCAGCCTGGCCAGGAGAAGCTTTGGGCTGAGCTCAGGGTGGCCTTGCAGGGCCTGAAGGAGCCCCAGGAAAGCTGGAGAGAGACAATTCCCAAGGGCTGCAGGGACAGGACACAGGGAGTGGCTTCAAACTGAAAAATACAGGTTTGGATCAAATATTAGGAAAAATTTCCTCGCTGTGAGGGTGTTGAGGCACTGGAATAGAATTCCCAGAGCAGCTGTGGCTGCCCCTGGATCCCTGGCAGTGCCCAAGGCCAGGTTGGACACTGGGGCTGGGAGCAGCCTGGGGCAGTGGGAGGTGTCCCTGCCATGGCAGGGGTGGCACTGGAGGAGCTTTGATGTCCCTTCCAACCCCAAAATGATTTTATGATTTGCTGCGGATTTGGGAATGCGGATTTGGGAATGCAGTGCTGACAGGATTTAGTCCCTGAGTGATTTTCAGGTGGCACTGGAAAGGGGAAAGGTTCCTTCAGCCTCTTGTGTGACTGTCAGAGCAGAGGCTGTGCCTGGGAGGCTTCTGGCTGTGTCCACGTCCTGCTCCTGGAGCTCTGGCAGCCTCGGGGCCGTGCCCATTCCCTGGGGAGCCTGGGCAGTGCCAGCACCCTCTGGGGATGAACCTTTCCCTAAAATCCAACCTCAATCCCTGCTGGCACAGCTGCCAGGTGCTCCCTGGGTGCTGCCAGGTCCCAGGGAGCAGAGATGGGTGCTGTCCCTCTGACTCCTCATTCCTGGGGGGCTCAGGGAGGGACTCCTGAGCTTTCAAGCAGCACCAGGGAGGTCGGGGTGAGATCTGTGACAGCTCCACACCACGAGGGAGCATCTGTGAAGCCCAAGGGTGTTGTGGAGGTGTTGCTGGGGATGGGCTCAGCCCTGCCTGGGCTGCAGCCGGGAGGTGAGAGAGGTTCTCAGAGGCAAATCCCTCTCTGAGGAGAGCAACCAGGAAAGGGAGACAGAGGAAATCCCCCCTTTACCTGGCGCCACGCCCTGATTTTTTCCCCTTTTCTCTCCAAAGGGAGGAAGAAGCGCCGAGGGCAGCAATTCAGGATGTTGGCGCTGTCGAACAACACGGCCCTGGAGCTGCTGCTGTCCAAAGCGCTCCGGGGCTGCCTGGAACGCGCCAACACCTCGGCTCCCGCGGAGGCACGGAGCGCCAGCGACGACCTGGAGATCATCTACGTGCTGCTCATGCTGGGGCTCTTCGGGTTCTTCACGCTGGGGGTGATGGTGACCAACCTGCGGGCGCGGCGCCTCGAGGGGCCCCGCGACCCCTACAACACCTACATCGCCACCGACGCCTGGCGCCAGCAGGACAGGGAGAACTTCCAGGCCAAGGTCGTGGAGAATTACAAGCTCTGCTGCGTCCTGGAGAACCAGCTGGCCGTGGAGCAGCCGGGCTTGAAGATCCCCGAGGAGAAATCCTCCTAGGGAAGGGCGGGCGAAGGCCGGAGCGCGGCGCGGGGACGACGTGAGCGAGCGGCGCCCGCGGAGACGCGGGACTTGGCCAGGATGAGGGAGCGGTGGCGGTGGAGCTGGTGGATCTGGGATGTCCCAGAGCTGCCTCAGCACACAGACACGCACCACGAGCTCTGCAGAGGCTCCCCTTGGCCTCTCTCCACGCCCGGCCGGGATCAGACCCCGGGAAGTTGCTCCTGGACTGGATTTCAGGGATTTGGGTGTAAGAGGTCAGGGACAGGTCATAAAATCCCAGAATCCCAGAGTGGTTTGGGTTGGGAGGGACCTCAAAACCCATCCAGTGCCACCCCTGCCATGGGCAGGGACACCTCCCACTGTCCCCAGTGCCCAGCCTGGCCTTGGATGGAGCCACGAGAAACCTGGAGAGAGACAATTCCCAAGGGCTGCAGGGACAGGACACAGGGAATGGCTCCCAGTGCCAGAGGGCAGGGCTGGATGGGAGATTGGGAATCAGGAATTGTTCCCTGTGAGGGTGCTGAGGCCCTGGCACAGGGTGCCCAGAGCAGCTGTGGCTGCCCCTGGATCCCTGGCAGTGCCCAAGGCCAGGTTGGGCGCTGGGACAGTGGGATGATCCCTGCCGTGGAATGGGATGAGTTTTATCTCCCTTCCAACCCAAACCATTCCGGGGTTCTCTGATTCTCTACAAAGGCAAATCTTCGTGTTGCTGGTGTGAAATTAGAGCCTAATTAGCACCTAATTAGAACCAAGCACGGGGCAGAGGTGTTAATTGCCAAGCGTGGCTTAGACAGTCCTTTTCCAGAGAGACCAAATTCTCCCGGGAAAAAGCAGCTGAAAGGACTCATTTGCATTTTTGTCCAGCTCAGAACAATGATTTTATAAATTGTCCAATGCTATGCCAACTTATTTCCTCCAGAACCATGCCCCTGTTAGCAATAAAATATTGGGAAAATTTCCCCTTTTTTTTTTTTTTTTTTCCTGAAAAATATTCCTGTGGAAGAATTCAGATTTGGAGGGAAACTTCAGTGACCGTGATGGGTGTGGCACTTGGGGACCTGGCTTAATGCTGGGTTAAGGGTTGGACTCAAAGACCTTGGAGAACTTTTCCAAGCTCAATGATTCCACGATTCCGGTTCCTAGCAGCTCTCCCAGGCTGGTCTTGCTGGGAGCAGTGAAATTAAATTCCTTCCCATGGATGGGGCTTGATCCTGGCAGCAAAATCCAAGTGCAAAGACCGAGCGGCCCACGGGGTCTGTGCCATGGTAATATTCCCAAATTTCAATCCCAATTAATTCTTGCACAGTTCCTCAAGTGGCAGCCCTTGGCTGGGAAGGGAATTTCGGCTGTGGGAAGGACAATTCCTTAATTTCTGCTCTTTAATCGCACAGAGGTGATGTCTGCGCTTCGCTCGGCTTCCATGAGCAGCTCCTGCAGCTCCCAGCCGTTCATCCAAGGATCCAACACAAAATCCACGGCAGGAAGGTTTTCCTGCCCTTTTCCCACCTCCACGGGCTGGGTCTGGAGGGACAGGGCAGCCAAATTCAGCTGCTGTGGCACCAACCATCACCTGGAAGAGTGTCCTGGTTTGGAGACAAATTTGGGAGAAAACCCCTGGATAGGATCCCTCTGGGAAGCAAACCCAAGTGGCCCCTCCCTCCAACCGGTCCGAAAAAAAACCTTTTTGGAGGAAAGTGGAAAAAAACTATTTTACTAAACAAATAAAGTGCATACAAGTATAAAGAATGAATAATATGAAACAATAAAACCTCTCGTTCTGGAGTGAGATGGCAAATTGAGAAAGTCCTTGCCGTGGGTGGAGCTCGGCTCTCTCTCAGTCTCTCCTCAGTCCCAGTCCCTCCGGCGCTGCTGGAAAATGCCGAGCTCCAGGCCCCGGTGGACCACAGGTGCAGCCCCCAGTGCTCCCCTGGGTTTTCAGTCCAGAGCAGGTTTAAACAGTTCCACGAAAAAGGAAAAAAACAGTCCAGGGAACTTCTCTGCCCTAGCTAGCTGAAACTAACTAAAAGCAAAAAGATCTCTGTCCTGCAGTCTCTCCAAGCCTCCGCCGAACACACCGGAGAAGAATGTGGAGGAGTCAGGCAGTTTTCTCAAAACAAACTCTGCGCTTCTCCTTGCTCTTAGAACCAGTCTGAAAGGCACAGGACTCAATATAGAGCACAAACAGAACAGACGATTGGGGATACAAACATCATAAAATTACCCTAGGACAAAGAGAAACCCACCTCCCCTAAAACAGCAGCTGTGCCAGCTTGGAGCTGGTTTGGGATGAAGGAGCAACGGTCCGGGCAGGAGGGGGGATTTTATTTCTGCTCTGCAGACACAAATCCCGTTTTTAGCTGCTGGAGAGGGAAGAGAAGTGGGGAAGGCTGGAAAGAGGAGCAAAGCAGCTGCCTGCAAGGCAAAGCCAGGGCAGAGAGCTTGGGTGGGGAAGCAGTTCCAGCAGAGCCCTCTTCCAGGCTCTCCTTTAGCACTGCACTTCCATCTCAGTGATATTCCAGCCATCTCTGTGTTCCCAGAACACTCAGGACGCTCAAAACGCAGGGTTGGGTTTGTTTTTTGTTTGTTTTTTTTTTTTTTTTTAAAGATATTTATGTAGTGCCTACCATTAAGCTGAGGACAAGATCCACGTTTTTGGTGTCTGGAGCAGCTTGGAAAAACTCCAGCAGCTTAATTATCCCAGTCACTTTTTCCTCTAGAGGAATGGAAACCCAAGCCTGGCTTTGGAAAAATGTTGATTTCTCTTTTGGGATGTCCCTGTTTAGGACTTGCCTTAGGAGAGGATCTGCAGAGCCAGGCCCCTGGACTTGGCCTAAATTTGCACCAAAATTGACATTAAACCCTTTAATTAATGGAAATCTTTAATTCATGAAAACATTTAATGACATTAAACCCTTTAATTAACGGAAATCTTTAATTCATGAAAACATTTAATGACATTAAACCCTTAGAGCGCAGCTCTCCCTCCCCTCCAGGTATTTTCAGGGATTTAGAGACATTTTATTTTCATAGCTCCAGGGGGGTTCTTGGTGAGGAGAGTGATGCTCAGCACCAATTGTATCCCATTTTTTTTTTTGGGTGGTTTTTGTTTGTTTTGATTTTTTTTTTGGTTTTTTGTTGTTTTTTTTGTTGTTGTTGTTGTTGTTTTGGGGGGTTTTTTTGGTTTTTTTGTGGTTTTTTTTGTTTTGTTGTTTTTTTGTTGTTGCTGTTTTGGTTTGGTGGTTTTTTTTTTTTTTTTTTCCTTTTAGCAGCTCTGCCTTTTTATCTAATTGAAATTTTTAAAAAAAGAGAGGAGGTCTCATAACCCAGCTTTGCTGTGCCACCCTCACCCCTTGCTGCCTGCTGCGGGTGGCACCTTTCACTCTTGGAGTTCTCCTTGCCTCCTCCTGGGTTTTTTTGGTTTTTTTTTTTCACTCACACAACACAATAAAATCTGAATTTCGGGCGCTGCTCGTGGCCTCGGACCTCGGGGTTTTTTTTTCCCTCCCCACCTGTTCTGCAGGCTCAGGGAAAGGGGCAGATCCTCCCCAGCAGGCACCGTCCTGTTACCCTGGTTTTTCTGAGTTTTTTAAGGCCTTTTGAATTTCATAATGGAGTCAGACCTTTTAGTTACTGTACAATATTAGAGCAGTTTTCTACCTTTTCCCACAGATGTAACATAAACAAATCCTTTGTTTTTCATTCTCTGTCCTTTGTTTGCATATTTCTAACCTGAAAACAATTGTAACTGACAGTTGGTCTGGCCACTGAGGCTGAGGGGTGGAAACCCCAGAAAGCCAATCTTCTGCCAGACCCACAAATGTGTAAAAAGTAAAAAATAAACAAAGGGGCTCTCTTCTCTCTTCTCTCCGCTCTCTCAGCAGTGAGCTGGATCGGAAGGACCTCTGTGAAAATCTCTTGTCTCGTGTGACTGCTCTGTGTGTCTCGGTGACATCGTCCCCTCTCTCCACCCACGGAACCGGGGCCGGGCAGGAGCCAGGAGCTCTCCCAGCGCCCCCGGATCTGCGCCAACACCGCGGGGACAGCGCCCAATTCCTCCCTGGAGCTGGCTCCCGGCGTTTGCAGCACCCCAGGGGGAGTTCAGGAGCGTTGGGTGAGAAATTGCTCCTCTGCTGAGGACTCCAGGACGGTGTGGATGGATGTAGACGAGAGATCTCTGAGGTTGGGATTTAGAAGATGAGGTTTATTGTAAAGGATGTGAGGCCGTGCTCTGAGCTGCCGGGCTGCAGCTCGTGGTGAGGCCTAGGGAGTGGGGAAAGGGAGAGGAAATTCCAAGAGAGGAAATTCCAAGAGAGGAAAGTCCTCGGGGAAGGGTGCCAGGCAAAGAGCAAAGAGCAAAGAGGACTGTCACCGAGACACACAGAGCAGTCACACGCAGACAAGAGATTTTCACAGAGGTCCTTCCGATCCAGCTCCCAGCTGAGAGAGCGGAGAGAAGAGAGAAGAGAGCCCCTTTGTTTATTTCTTATTTTTTATACATTTGTGGGTCTGGCTAAAGATTGGCTTTTTGGGGTTTCCACCCCTCAGCCTCAGTGGCCAGACCAATTGTCAGTTACAATTGTTTTCAGGTTAGAAATATGCAAACAAAGGACAGAGAATGAAAAACAAAGGATTTGTTTATGTTACATCTGTGGGAAAGGTAGAAAACTGCTCTAATATTGTACAGTAACTAAAAGATCTGACTCCATTTCAAAAGGCTTAAAAAACTCAAAAAAACCAGGGTAACAAGGACCTCCCACCCTTGAAGCCCCCTGATAAGGGGTCTCGAGGTGGAGCTGGAACAGGACTTGTGCCAATGGGGTTACAGACTACCTGATCCTTCAGGGGAGGGTCACAGGTGTGGGATGAACCATACATTGGGCTGAGACAGAACATTCCATCTGACCTCTGGGTCTGGCTGCAGGTGACCTTCAGCTGGTCACAGAACTGTTTTCCCAGACATCCAGTATCTAATACATCTCAAACATCAAAACTTGCTTTCAATTCTATCTCACTTACAGGTTTCACATTCTCAGAGTCTAAGCAATCATGTTTATAGGGCTTTCTGGCTTCATCCTCCCCAACAGTTGGGAACGGTGAGCCCGGCTCCAGCTGGGCACAGCTCCATCCCCAGCAGCACCTGCCAGGGCTTTGGGGCACCTCCAGCTCCAGGAGATGACAATGGGTCTGGAAAAAGACATGGGAATGTTGGAGTGAGTCCAGAGGAAGCCGTGAAGATGCTCTGAGGGCTCTAGAGCCAGGCTGGGGATGCTCACCTGGAGAGGAGAAGCTCCAGGGAGAGCTCAGAGCACCTAAAGGGGCTCCAGGAGAGCTGCAGAGGGACTGGGGACAAGGGACAGAGGGACAGGCACACAGGGAATGGCTCCCAGTGCCAGAGGGCAGGGCTGGATGGGAGATTGGGAATCAGGAATTGTTCCCTGGCAGCGTGCTGAGGCCCTGGCACAGGGTGCCCAGAGCAGCTGTGGCTGCCCCTGGATCCCTGGCAGTGCCCAAGGCCAGGTTGGACACTGGGGCTGGGAGCAGCCTGGGACAGTGGGAGGTGTCCCTGCCATGGGATGGACTGGGTGGGTGGCATGGACTCTAAGGTCTTTCCAACCCATTCCATGCTCCTGATGTCCCTCCCAGAACCCTCCAGGGCTGACAATTCTCAGCTGGAGCCCCTGGGGATGTGACACAGCTGTGCCAGCAATCCCAGACAATTCCTCCCGGGCTCAGTGCCACCCCTCTCCTCACGGAATCCCACAGAGCCGCTGCTGCTTCCCCGGGGTGGTGACGGGAACCAAGGAGGGGTGTTGCAGTTTTGGGGTGTCTTCTGCAGGTCCCCATGGGGCTCAGGAGCGCTCAATCCGTGCCCTGAAGAGTCCTGGAATCCAGGGCGGGAGATGTGCAGAGGCAAATGGCCTAGAGGGACAGGACACAGGGAATGGCTTCAAAGTAGGATTTGATGGGATTTGGGGCAGGAATTGTTCCCTGGCAGGGTGTTGAGGCCCTGGCACAGGGTGCCCAGAGCAGCTGTGGCTGCCCCTGGATCCCTGGCAGTGCCCAGTCTCTCCCTGCCCCCAGGAAATCCACTCAGGTGTGAGCGGGGCCCAGGCTCAGCTTTGGGACAGCCAGGTGCCAGCTCCAGCTGGAAGAAAAGGGGAGGGGAAATCTCCCAAGGAATGACTCCTGGTGTTTATATCCAGGCAGCCCGCAGCCAGGGAAGCAAATCTGCGCTGGCGTGAGATCGAGGGCTCATCCTCTGCCCTCCCCATGCTGGAGAGCTCCCAGCTCTCCTTTCCCATCCCACGGAGATCTCGCACCCGCAGCAGCTGGATCTTTATCTCACCAGCGGAAATCTTCAGAGCTGTAGGGACGGGAGCTCAAACCCCGGGGATTTCAAGAGTCCAGCTGGAAAATCCCTCCCAGCCAAAGGCTGTGTGAGGCCGGGGCGAGCTCCCCTGAGCCGTTTCGAGTTATCAACCTTATCTTTATTTGCGGCTGGCTGGGTCAGACCTGCTAAACCTGGAGACTTGTTCCGAGACCAGCAGGAGGAAACTGATAAAAATAGGGGATAGGAGCGATCAGAAGCCAGCAGAACATTCTTTACAGCTGATAACGGCTCTTATCTGGTGGAATATTGCTCTGGCATCCTGTTTCAGGTTTGCACCTTGTTATCACTGCCCCAGCTCGGTCCCCGATCTCCTGATCCAGCCGGAGCTCTCAGCTGGGCATGGGAGGGCTGCAGGGAGCAGCGCAAACGCCGCGCAGGAGCTGCGGGAGGTCACCGGGAGCGCGGCAGGAGCTGCGCTGCGGGCGCCAGAGAGGGACCTGGAGCAGCTCCAGAAGCGCCCCGTGGGAATGTCATGAGGTTCAACAAGGTCAAGGGCAGCACCTGAGTTGGCACAACCCCCAGGATCAATCCAGGCTCCAGATGGAGCAGCCCTGGGAGAGCTGGAGCTGCCCCAGCCCAGAGCCCCCCGTGCCCAGTGTGGGGATCGGGAAAGGGACTGGGATCAGGGAAGGGATTGGGGTTGTGCCCCTGTGCCCCCTGAGGTGAGAGCCCAGCTGCAGAGCTGGGATCCAGCACAGGGAGCACCTGGAGCTGCTGCAGAGAGCCCAGAGGAGGCAGCAGGATGAGCAGAGGGATGGAGCAGCTCTGCTGGGAGGAAAGGCTGGCAGAGCTGGCATTGTTCAGCCTGGCCAGGAGAAGCTTTGGGCTGAGCTCAGGGTGGCCTTGCAGGGCCTGAAGGAGCCCCAGGAAAGCTGGGAGAGAGACAATTCCCAAGGGCTGCAGGGACAGCACACAGGGAATGGCTCCCAGTGCCAGAGGGCAGGGCTGGATGGGAGATTGGGAATCAGGAATTGTTCCCTGTGAGGGTGCTGAGGCCCTGGCACAGGGTGCCCAGAGCAGCTGTGGCTGCCCCTGGATCCCTGGCAGTGCCCAAGGCCAGGTTGGACACTGGGGCTTGGAGCAGCCTGGGACACTGGAATATCCCTGCTCATGGTTTGTGTTGGAATGGGATGATCCACAAGATCCCTTCCAACCCAAGCCAGCCTGGGATTCTGTGACTTAACCCTGAGGATCAGGGTTGGATGCCAAGTTCTTGAGCTGGGAATGCTCCTGTGGCACAGCCCCACCAGCTCTGTGTCTCCTGTCCCCCAGCACCTCCACGCTCATCCTTCTCCAGGTTTCTCCCCAAACAGCCCCCTGGGCTGCCAGGGTTCCTATCAGGAGGATCTCTCCCATTGTTCCTGAGCTCCATTTCCTTTTTCCTGGTGACCTCCAGCTCCAGCGGCAGTGGGGGTTTGTCAGGGGAGCACGGATCCAGCAGCTGTTGTGCACGTGAACCTCCAGCCCATGCTCTTTATCCAGGCAGCTTCGGGGACTTCCAGGACTTTTCGTCCTGGCAGGGTTTTCTCCAGGTTTTATTTTCTGCTCCCCACCCAGCAGTGCCAAAGGGAGCTGGGAAAAGGGTGCAAACAGGAATCTCACACCGAGCCTGCACCCACAGGCAGATCCTTCTCATTCCACCTCTGGAACTTCCCCCCACAGCAGCCCCATTCCCAGGGATTTGGGGCTGGATCAGACCCTGAGGGATAAAACATCAAATCCTCCCCAGATTTTCATATTTTTTTCACCTTAACAAAAAGTTGTGGTGCAGGAATAGGAAACCCAGCACGGACATCAGTCAGGGAGCCTCTGGGATTTACCCAGGGTGGGGCTGACACCCCAAATCCACCCTCTGTTCTCCTATTTCTGGCCTTCCCTCAAAAAAAAGGGAGATCTCTGTCTTTATCCCCAGCCCAGCTACCTCTCCATCCAAACCCTGACCTGGAGAAAGGGATTGGGACGGAAAAAAAAAGGAATTTTGAATAAAAGTTAAAAGCTGAGAAACGCCCTGGTTCATGCCAGAGCTCCAGGAGCCTTTGGACAGCGCTCCCAGGAATGCCCAGGGTGGGATTGTTGGAGGGTCTGCGCAGGGCCAGGGCTTGGATTCCATCCAGCCCAGGATATTCCATGATTTGATCCTGCTCCAAATCCCAGAGGCGCTGCACAGCTCAGTGCACAACACAGGCAATAGAAACAGAGTCTTTATTTAATAACAAATCATTTAATCCAGCCCCTGCACATGAAACAGCCTCTCCTGCATTTTTCCATGTGTGTTTTACTCCTCATTTCCACTCCCAGAAATCACTGGGAGTGATTTTAAAAATTATTTATTTATTTATTTATTATTAAATTTATTTAATCGGTTTTTTTCCACCAGGAGCTCTGAAGGATCCTTCTTTTCTCCAGCTCTGGGCAGGTTTCCTCTTCCCTCCTGAATTTCTTTCAGTGGGAACCAACACAGGCAGCACATTCCCTGCTCCAGCTTCTCCTCTTCATTTATCCACTGGCATTTTTTTGGGATTTGCAGAGAATTAAGTTGCCCTGTGGGGTTTTCCAAAAGGAGAAAAGAGCTGTCCCTAACCTGTTGTATTTATCAGATGTGTTCGTGGGTTTATAACATAAATTGTGGGTTTATAACATAAATTTGAAGGGTTTATTCCATTAATTTTCCCATTCCAGGAGGAGGAGGAGCCGGCACCTCCTGCAGGGACCTCAGCAGAGTGTCACCAGTTGCATCAGTGACATCAGCCATTAAATGCCAGGGCAGGTGGCTCAGATGAACCCGTGTTACCTGGAAATCCTCAGGAGAGGGGGAAGAGGAACCCAGGAATTCCAGTGTCAGGGACAACAGGGGACAACCCATCCCAGGCCTGGCCCTGGGCCATCGTGTGTGGCCATCCCCAGATCTCTTCCCAGATCCCAAATAGTTCCTGCTCTGCTGAGACCTCCTGCTCCCATTCCTGGCACTTTGTGGGCAGATCCAGCTGTTCAGCTGTTCCCAGTCCCTGTGGATTTGGAAATGCCCAGCTGCCCATGGGTGGGGTGGGAGAGGATGGCCCTTGAGGTCCCTTCCAGCTCAGCCATTCTGGGATTCTGTGGTGATTTTGGGAAGTCCAGGTGGATTTTGAGGAGCTCATCACAGCAGAAACAATGTCCTGAAGGGCCACAACATCCCACAGCTGCAGCTCTGTCCCAGCTGTGGTGACAGGGCAGAGCTTTTCCCACTCTGCACCCTCCCCTTCCACCTCCCCTGATCCCTGATGGCTCCCAGGAGTGAAACACAAAAAATAAAAAGATCTTTGAGAAGTTCCATGGATATTTTCAGCTTTTATCAGGATGTGCCAGTCTTTAAAGTTCCGTTTTCCTGCTACAGCTCTCGTCCTCCTGGAGTGGACAGCCACCACTGCTGGCTTGGCTGTCCCAATGTTGATGCCTTCAGTTTTATCTTCCCTGTGTTCCATGTTGTGTGCTGCCCAGGTGCAGCTCTGAGCTCACACTCAGGCTCACTCAGCTCTCTGCACACCCCAGCCACACAAAACAAATCCTGTTCCTGCTGCACACCAAGGACAGCTGGGACAAGTGTTCAGCCCAAAAGCACAAACAACGGTGGCTGAGGGGAGAAAACAAGAAGGATGGGACTGCAGAACCTGGAGCTGGAACTGGACAATGAAACCCCAAGGTGCAAATGGACCCAAACTTATCAAAGTGTGAGACCTCGTGACTGGGGCTCCATTTGGTGTCCATTTTGTGACCATTTTGTGACCATTCTGTGACCATTGTGTGTCCATTGTGTGTCCATTTTGTGACCATTTTGTGTCCATTTTATGTGTCCATTGTGTGTCCATTTTGTGACCATTTTGTGTCCATTTTGTGTCCATTCTGTGACCATTCTGTGACCATTGTGTGTCCATTCTGTGACAATTTTGTGTCCATTTTGTGACCATTTTGTGTCCATTTTGTGTCCATTTTGTGACCATTTTGTGTAGAAATTGCTCCTCTGCTGAGGACTCCAGGACGGTGTGGATGGAATGTAGATGAGAGATCTCTGAGGTTGGGATTTAGAAGATGAGGTTTATTGTAAGGGATGTGAGGCCGTGCTCTGAGCTGCCGGGCTGCAGCTCGTGGCAAGGCCTAGGGAGAGGGGAAGGGAGAGGAAATTCCAAGAGAGGAAATTCCAAGAGAGGAAAGTCCTCGGGGAAGGGTGCCAGGCAAAGAGAGCGTCCAGCCCCCTCGGGATCCCTTATCAGGGGTCTCGAAGGTGGAGCTGGAACAGGACCTTGTGCCAATGGGGTTACAGACACCTGATCCTTCAGGGGAGGGTCACAGGTGTGGGATGAACCATACATTGGGCTGAGACAGAACATTCCATCTGACCTCTGGGTCTGGCTGCAGGTGACCTTCAGCTGGTCACAGAACTGTTTTCCCTAGACATCCAGTATCTAATACATCTCAGACATCAAAACTTGCTTTCAATTCTATCTCACCTACAGGTTTCACATTCTCAGAGTCTAAGCAATCATATTTATAGGGCTTTCTGGCTTCATCCTCCCCAACAATTTTGTGCCCAGATTTTGTCCATTTTGTGTCCATTTTGTGTCCATTTTGTGACCATTTTGTGTCCATTTTGTGTCCATTTTGTGTCCATTCTGTGACCATTTTGTGATCATTTTGGGTCCATTTGGTGCCCATTTTTGTTCCACCTTGGGTGCAGCCCTGGCCAGGCTCTCCTCCTGCCCAAGGTGAATCCTTAAAGGCCTTTCAATAAATCTCTGCTTTATTCTCCAGCTCTGTCCAGTCTCTGCTCCAGCTCAGCCTTCCCAAGCCATCAACGTGATGATGTCTTGGCCAAGGGCTCCTTAATGTGCAGCCTGTGGTGGAAACAGGATGTGAAGCACAGGATGGGAGTGGCAGCTGCCTTCGTTCTGTCCTGGAGGTGACACCGCTCCGCTCGCGTGCCTGGAGCCGAGCCCAAAACGTGAACGCGAGGCCGCAGAAATGGACATTTATTATTATTATCTCTTTTTTTTTTTTTTTTTTCCCCTCTCTCTGTTTGCTCCCCAGGCACAATTAAAGGTGATATCCAGAGCTTTGCTGCCAGGGCTGAGTCACGAGCGGCAGAAGCTGGAAGTGGCCCTGAGCCAGGTCCTGGCGCGGCTGCGGCTGCGCGGATCCCGCGGGGATGGGGCTGGGATGGAGCTCGTGCAGGGGCACGGGACAGGTCCTGGCAGCCTCCTGGTGACGTGGGATGTTTTAGGGATTCGCAGAGAGTTAAGTTGCCCTGTGGGGTTTTCCAAAAGGAGAAAAGAGCTGTCCCAACCTGCTGTGCCTACCAGATGTGTTTGTGGGTTTATTCCGTAAATTTAGTGGGGTTTATTCCATTAATTTTCCCATTCCAGGAGGAGGAGGAGCCGGCACCTCCTGCAGGGACCTCAGCAGAGTGTCACCAGTTGCATCAGTGACATCAGCCATTAAATGCCAGGGCAGGTGGCTCAGATGAACCCGTGTTACCTGGAAATCCTCAGGAGAGGGGGAAGAGGAACCCAGGAATTCCAGTGTCAGGGACAACAGGGGACAACCCATCCCAGGCCAGGCCCTGGGCCATCGTGTGTGGCCATCCCCAGATCTCTTCCCAGATCCCAAATATTCCTGCTCTGCTGAGACCTCCTGCTCCCATTCCTGGCACTTTGTGGGCAGCTCCCGTCCAGCTGTTCCCAGTCCCTGTGGATTTAGAAATGTCCAGCTGCCCTGGGGTCACAGCAGCACAAAAAAACGGAGTTTTATGGCAAAGGGAGAGTCTGAGAATGGCAGGAAAGCAGCAGGATCTGTGGAGGTCTGTCCTGAGGAGCCCTGTCTCAGTGGAGCAGTGAGAAAGCCGAATGCTTTCAGAGGCAATCACGCTGGAAAAAAATGCTGGAAAAGCTGGGGAAAAAAAAGGAAGAAAAAACCAAACTGAACATCCTGAGACTTTTATCATCAGAATCCCTCGTTGTACGATGTCCAGTAACATCTCTTTTACCTTCTGGCACACACAAACTCTTTGTTTTGCGGGATGTGCTCCCGTGCAAGGAGTTTCCCAGAGTTCTCCTCCTGCTGAGGAGGAATATTGGGAATATCTTGGGACCTGGGAATGGCATCCATCAGTTGGTCTGACCAGCACTGGGACCGTCCACGGAGCCCTGGAATGCTTTGGGTTGGAAGGGACCTTAAAGATCATTAATTTCCACCCCTGCTGGGGGGGACACCTCCCACTATGCCAGAGTGCTCCAAGCCCTGTCCAAGCTGGCATCTCCTGGGAAGCCAAGGTGGCTCAGCCACCACTGAGACCAGGAGAAGGACAGGGCAGATCCATCCCTGGGAAGGGATTTTCCATGCAAAATATCTCCAAGCCCTAACAAATCTCTCCCAGCTCTTGCATGACTCTCTACAGCCTCAAATTATCTACCTGAAAGTGTTCAAAGCCAGCTTGGACAGGGCTTGGAGGAACCTGGGATAGGTGAAGGTGTCCCTGGCTGTGGGAATGGGATGATCCTTAAGGTTTCTGCCTCCGAGACACTTTGGAGGAGGAGGGACAGGAGGAATGTTGGGGAAGGGGCATCCCTCAGCATCCCGGCCTTGGGAACGGTTCATTCCTGCAGCAAACACCTGCCAGGGCATGACCCAGATTTTTTGGGAGGAGTCACGGGGAGAAACGTGCCGGGATCCACCTGCGGCCGAGGCCCTCGGGCCGCTGGCCCCGGTGACCGGTGACCGCTGCGGGCTCCTCACGTGAGCGGCCGTCACGTCCAGAATGTGGCATCCAGAATGTCGCATCCAGACATTCCCGAGTCCCACTTCCTCCGGGCCGGCGGCCCTGGCTCAACGGGAAATGTCACCGGCGGACACGATCCGCCTTGTGTCCCGGGGCTGGGAGCGCGGAGAACAAGCTGGGAGGAAAGCGGGGCTGGGAAATGCTCCAGCTCGGAGCTCATCGGGGCTTGTCCGGGCGTCTCCACGGATCCTCGGCTGCTGCCTCATTCCGGCACGTGGGATTTCCAAGGCGTTTGGTCACGTCCTGCCTGTGCTTCCAGGTGTCCTCGCTCCTGGAAGAGGGGACACGGAGAGCACGTCAATTCCCACCAGCTCCTAAAGCCCTGTCCAGGGTTTTGATGCTTTAAAATCCAGTATTTGGGGAAAAAAATGGGAGCAAAATAGCCTTGCTTGATTGTTTCCTTGCTTGGTGTGTTTAAAAAAAAATGGAATTTCAGGAATAAGGGAACCGGATCCTCAGGTATGCCCTGGCCTGTGTCCCATAAAACTGATGGGAACTTCCCAGTTTTTTTGCTAACGTTGGAAAACTCTCAGGTTTATGTCTTACAACCTCGGTATTCCTGCTCCAAACTCATTCCCTTGTTCCTTTACAAAAGCCCAGCCTGCAGAGCTGTGCCTGGAGGAGGGAGGCGTCACTGGGAATTGCTCAGGGGACGCGGCTGTGTCCGTGTGTCCCTCTCCATCCACACCCCCGGAATTCCCACACTCCCACTGGAAATCTTACACCACCCCAGCTCCTTCATTCTCTGCCCTGGGAACGGCAGCTGGATCCCCCCTGGAGGATTGGGATCCCTGCTGGAGGAATGGGATCCCCTCTGGAGGAATGGGATCCCCTCTGGAGGAATGGGATCCCTGCTGGAGGAATGGGATCCTCTCTGGAGGATTGGGATCCCCTCTGGAGGACTGGGATCCTGCTGGAGGATTGGGATCCTCTCTGAATAATTGGGATGCTCGTTGAAGGATTGGGATCCCTGCTGGAGGAATGGGATCCCCCCTGGAGGAATGGGATCCCGGCTGGAGGATTGGGATCCCCTCTGGAGGACTGGGACCCCCCCTGGAGGATTGGGATCCCCTCTGAATAATTGGGATGCTCGTTGAAGGATTGGGATCCCCCCTGGAGGAATGGGATCCTGCTGGAGGATTGGGATCCCCTCTGGAGGATTGGGATCCCTGCTGGAGGATTGGGATCCCCTCTGGAGGATTGGGATCCCCTCTGGAGGATTGGGATCCTGCTGGAGGATTGGGATCCCCTCTGGAGGACTGGGATCCCTGCTGGAGGATTGGGATCCCCTCTGGAGGATTGGGATCCCCTCTGGAGGATTGGGATCCTGCTGGAGGATTGGGATCCTGCTGGAGGTTTGGGATCCCTGCTGGAGGTTTGGGATCCCTGCTGGAGGATTGGGATCCCCACTGTGCTGCCCTGCTGAGGACAAGGAGCATCCTGCACCATTTTCCTGGGAATGGCTGGGGAGGAGTCCATCCTCCTGCACTTTTCCTGTCACCGGTTAGAGGCTGACACTAATCATGGTCCTTAATTAGCAAGCTCTTCTCCAGGGCACGTTGGACTCATGGGTTCTGCGTATCTCCCAGAGAATGAGGAAAATCCCCAGAGTCCCTGGCAATGGAACAAACTCCCCAAAATCACTCATCCCCCGCATTGTGGAGGTGATGGTGCTGCCTTGGGAAGGCTGAGCTGGAGCAGAGACTGGACAGAGCTGGAGAATAAAGTGGAGATTTATTGAAAGGCCTTTAAGGATTCACCTTGGGCAGGACAAGAGACTGGCCAGGGCTGCAACCAAGGTGGACACAAAATGGACACAAAATGGACACAAAATGGTCACAAAATGGACACAGAATGGTCACAAAATGGACACACAATGGAGCCCCAGTCACGAGGTCTCACACTTTGATAAGTTTGGGTCCATTTGCACCTTGGGGTTCCATTGTCCAGTTCCAGCTCCAGGTTCTGCAGTCCCATCCTTCTTGTTTTCTCCCCTCAGCCACCGTTGTTTGTGCTTTTGGCCTGAACACTTGTCCCAGCTGTCCTTGGTGTGCAGCAGGAACAGGATTTGTTTTGTGTGGCTGGGGTGTGCAGAGAGCTGAGTGAGTCTGAGTGTGAGCTCAGAGCTGCACCTGGGCAGCACACAACAGTGGAATACAGCAAAGAGAAAACTTGAGGCATCATTCCCCCATTTGGGGCCACCACTCCCAAGGGATTGTTATCCACGTTTATCCTTCTATGTTTCCACTGGACTTGGTTTCCAAGGAAAAAGAACCATCAAATCCTGGGAAAAGTCTGAAACTCACTTTGGAGAGGACCTTGAGGGGCTGGAGCGTGTCCAGGGCAGGGAATGGAGCTGGGAAGGGGCTGGAGAATTCCTGAGGGAGCTGGGAAAGGGCTGAGCCTGGAGAAAAGGAGGCTCAGGGGGAACCTTGTGGCTCTGCACAAGTCCCTGACAGGAGGGGCAGGGACAGGAGGAGAGGAAACGGCCTCAAATTCGCACCAGGGCAGGCTCAGGGTGGAGATTGGAACAGAAAATTTCCCTGTCAGAGTGCTCAGGCCTTGGGCTGAGCTGCCCAGGGAGGTTTGCAGTCACTGTCTGTGGCAGTGCTCAGGAGCAGTCTGGATGTGGCCCTGGGGACAGGGTTTGGGTGGTGCTGGTGGCACTCAGGGTGGCACTGGGTGATCCTGAGGAGCTCTTCCCACCCTGGGGATCCTGTGAAACCAGCTGCATTTTCCAAGTCCACGCTCCAGCTCTGAGAGGCAGAGCTGTGTTTGGCTCTTGGGAATGGTGGCTTTAAACCTCTCAGCACCACACTTTGCCCCAAAATTTGGGATTCAGCTGTACACATCTCCCTCAGCCTGGCAGCACCGGGGCTATCCAGGGAATGGGGGAGTTTTCCAGGCTTCTCCTTCCTTCCTTCCTTCCCCCTGCAGCCCTCAGGTCTCCTCTCCTCCAGGCAGTAGTTTCTGCTTTGGATTTTCTTCCCGTTTCTGCATTTGTTAGCCAAAGGTGGAGCTCCCTCACGAGCTGCCGAGGCTTTTAAAGCTCTCTGTGCTCTCCAGAGGAGATTGGACGTGTGAAAAAATCAAGGAGCAGATTTAGGAACGTGTCTGACCACAAATTTAACTCCTGCTGCTTCCCAAAGGCTCCTGCCTGCCGTGGGGCCCTGCTGCTTCCCAGGAAAAATCAGCTGAGCTCTCCTCCTCCCTCCCAGGAGCCGCCTGTGCTCCAAACCCCGATGAAATCAGGGATGTTGCAAGGGCTGCCCGGTGTTTTGTGCTGCTCCTGGAGGGGATTTGCCTGGGAAGGGGCGGAACTCGGGCTGTTTTGCGGGATAAAGCACCCCTGCCCAGCTGGCAGAACAGGCTGGAAGGGCTTGGGGCAGGGAGATGGGAAGCTCAGATAGGGAGGTTGCCTCACCCAGCATCCTCTTTCCTATTCCTGCCGACTTTCTTTGCCCATCCTTTCTCCACAGGGTGAAGCAGGAGGAGCAGGGGAGGAGGTGATCCCCGAGC